>CAEMYA010000044.1:3122857-3174348 GCA_903131615.1 Diplodus sargus
TATATATATATATATATATACACACACACACACACACACACACACACAAATGTACATATTATGAAACTACACATAATACAGTAATAGAGTATAAAGAGAATTAAAGAAAATTAAACCCCACATAATAATATATTCTCCTCTGCCCAAGTAGGCAAAAATAGTGTAGTTGTAATAAATCTTATTCGTGTGTATGCTCCAAATACAACATCTGTCTGTAGGCTATATAATTATGTTTTATGTGTTCTGGGGTAGCTCATCATCATGGCGGTAGGAAGGCCTGAGTGCGTTCTTGTGCTCACCACCGCTTTCTTTTACTTTACTTTACTCACCAGCTGTCCTGGGCTTTACCAAAACTTGTCACTCTCCCTCGGGCCATTCTTCTTTTGTGGGTCTTTTCAAATTAAAAGCCCCCTCAGTGAGTCGCGTGCTGTGTCAATACGTAGAGCGTGTCTGGAAAGTCAGCAGCGTCGGGCGAAACCATTTGGAACGAGTCAGGGGAGATCACCGGCACAAAAACAAAGGTTTCCCTTTGAAAAGGCTTACTTTAGCAAAAACCTATTTTTTCTCAGATATCAAAAACACAAGCACTATAGTTTAAGGTAAACATAATTGGGAATTGATCAGTAAAGAAATGCTTTGGCACAAAGCAATGAATCTTCTCCCCCTTCATGGAGAGAGTGGAGGTGACTGAAACAGATGTCCCAAGCGTTACTTTCACATCTGACCAGAGAAAGTCTGAACAACTCCTGCTGCTGCAGGGAGGATGCTGTAGAGGAGCACACATCACACTATAACGTGAGTACGCATGATTTTTCGTAGGTTCACAACATAATATAAATGGAAAACACAAGATTTGTACGGAGCGGCAGTGTTTGTATACCTAGCATTGAACTAAGGTGAAGTGTGAGGCGAGAGATGCTGTTTTAAGTCGGTTAACGTAACCAGCTATCTTAAATTAATTTGATATCTGCGTAGTAAATAACCCTTAAAATAGAGACACTTCCAAAGAATACGCCATTGTTATAAGTAACTAAGTACACTTACTAACTATTTGTAATGTATTATTACTTCCACTAATTCTATGCCAATTCAGTTCAGGGGAAAATATTGTAGTTTTTATTTAACTGCATTTATTTGACAGTTCTTAGCAATTTGTAAAACAAAGAAAATATTTTTCATTGACTTTTGATACTTTAAGTACATTTTGTTGATAATACATCTGTATCTGTACCTATATAATGCAGTATCTTCATGGTGTGGTATTGTGATTTGTACTTTAGTTTAGTAAACTTAGTGGTAGATTTACTCAAGTCCACCATTGCTTTTCTTCCACCATTGCTCTTCTTCGCAAAGTGTTGGATAAATTAATGTAAAATAAAGAAAGAGCCGTTCCATCTGTCAGACTAAGTAGTAATGAGTGATGAATACAAATGACATGTATGGGAACACTCTATGCAGCTCAATCACCTCCTCTGCTTCATGAACAGGTTGCTTTCACAGACAAACTCCACTTTAGGGCCTATGTGGGGCACCCACCGCTCTGGTCAGTGGTAGTTGTTTGTGCCTGCGGCAGCAGAGCAAACACAGTCTCCTACAGTCCACACGTTGACAGACATGCAGTGCTACTGTGGTGCTAAAGACAACACCTCTATGTTGTTATGCCCCTGGAGTCCCCCCGGCTCTTTTGTGACCGGCGGGCACTTGTGGGTGAAAACCTGTAACCACATCCTGTCCGAGATGACCATCAGTGTTCATTCATAGGCCGCAGAAATGATGACTCAGAGGGACAAGGTGTCATGATCCCCAGGCAGCCCATCAGCCTCTGCAGAACAATGGAGCATCTCTTCTTGCCCTCTGTGTTTACGCTGTGACAGGGCTGCTGTGTCTGGCCAGCATATGGCCTGCAGTGACTGAGAGCAGGCTGATTATTACCCCTGCATTGTCTCTGCTGGAAAACTAAGACCCCTGCACTTCTTCACAGTGTTGATCTGACAAAGGAAAGAAGCTGACAGAGTTTGAGCCTTTGATACAGACTGTTATCACAGCGTCTTTCTGTCCGTGAAGTTTCCACACTCAGCACTGCTTTAAGACAAAGCTCTGACTCCAGTGACGCGTTCTGTAACACAACACTTCATTTTTTTATTTTTTTTTCTCCTGCCGCTCCCCCACATTGATGCACTTTTCTTCCAGCAGCCCACATTGTGTACAGTGTGGGTCCGTTTTGCTGAATGGATTTTGGCTTTTCATCAGACTCTGAAATAAGGCATGCTGTAAAGTCGTTTGGTTTCTTCCATAGTATCAGCATTCAGTGGAGAATCTTAATTACAGGGTTCGAACAGGCCTCGGTCTGGTTCCAGGCATCCCTCACTGTTTCCTCGGTGAGGCTGGTCCTCATCGGTAATTCCAGGGCCGACCACAGTGGTAATGAGCACGGCGGTGGTGGCGGCATTCCAGGAGATCGCAACTCCAGGGGCTCATGGGAAAGGGTGGTGGGGGAAGTCTGGGAGACAGTGAATCCACATCATGATCTCTTGCCATAAACACCCACTTCCGTAGATGTTACGCTGTCGTGGTCTGCTGAGCAGCGAGGATGGGTGGGATGGTCATCTCCCATCCCGGACACTTTCCTAGATAGCCGTCGTTAGCGCTGATCACACACGTCGCAGTTATGATGTTATGACTGCATCAATCAAGTCTGCTGGGTGGGGACTGTGCTATCAGCAGCTGCAGGAAATGGACTGCTATTCCCGTTACACACGATCGAGAAAAGCATCTTGGCTCTGTCTCACAGTATACTTTCAACACTCCCACGACTCCAGGTTTGCAGGAAAGCTATGACAAATGGCATCAGCGTCTTGGCAATGAGCTGCAGCGTCTAGTGAGATCTGCTGCTCTACCCAAACTCACCCACCCACCCACTCACTCAGCCTAGACCTCCAACCACAGACTCTTGTGAAAGTCTTCAGAGAGTTATGGGGTGTAAGTGGGCAAATCCCACATTACCCTGCCTGTCTCTGATTACCAGGCTGGATTCCTGTTGACGTCTTTCAGATTGCTGCGTCTGAGAGTACAGCGGGGCCCCGACCTTGCACATTTAAAAACTCAGCACTGAGCTCAGCCTTGTCTCAATATTGGCCCAACGACGCTGTTCAGGCCCCGAAGCGGAGTCGTCAGCAGATATTGCGCCCACAGTAGATTATTGAGGCCGGTTGGTGGATACAGGGCCTTTGTTGCAGTGTTGTTTTACTGACTCAAGCTGCCTGTGCCTCATTGTGCTACCGGCTGCCCGTAGCTACATCAGTTCACATGAGTTGCTGTGGTGAATGGGTCAGGCCTGTGGGATACACAATAATATCCTGTTAGAGGAGCTCGGGCTCTGCGTCTTCCTGGTCCCTGCAGGAAAAGGCCTGATACCAATCTCCAAACACAGAGAATCAGACAAGAGTTGAGGATTATCCGCAGCAGATATGGCAACACATTCATTCATGTGGTGTCTGTATTCATATCACCTTTATTCCTGATGAATAACACATCTTTCAGTGTATATATATATATATATATATATATATATAAAAATGCAATTTTATATAGAGATGACACAATAAACATTTTCAGTATGGATTGCAATAATAGAACACCCACAATAAGTTGATCATGGGGAATTTTCATTAGCCAGAAAATCGTAATTATCCTCAGACAAATTATTTTGAAAAGTTGTCGACCTCGCTAATGTACAGTCCTATATTGGTGTCCTGATTTATTTTGAATTGCCTAAACTTGTCACCATGGGTGAAGGCATGGCTTGCACACTGTATGCCCCACAAGACAAATTCAATTGGATGTGTAAGTACTACGGATTATAGAAAAACAACAGGGAGATGAGGTTACCACCACTTATTTATCCTCTATATGTGCCCTCTATTTTTTTGAAGATCGTTTGAGTGAATATTTTTCACTAAAAAAGTTTGTTTCCTGACAGAATGTAAGTTTAGAGTGATCCCAGATTGTTTCAGTGCAGGCTTAGTTTTCATTCTAAGTTTTAAGAATATTTTTATGATTCAGTATATGGCGAATCTCAGTTATGCTGGATGAGCAAATATGACATGAAATCTTCATATTGTCTCATGCCCTACAAACAGTTAGCAAAAAGCGAGGGATGATGATAAATAGACATCACCCAAAAAGCATTGAGACAAAACCTGCCAAAGAAGTCCACTGGGAACCAACAACAAGAATGAAATCTGCGAAAGATCATTCAGTGAGCTTTCATGCTCATTGATTTTAGATAGATTGAGCTTAGACAGTCCTGCATGTAAGCCTTGTAATGGTAAAGAAAACCCCAACATCATTTACTTCTCATTTCACATGGACCCCTCGAGGAGTTGTCAGGTTTATACACATCATTTTATGAATGTGTGGCATTGACGCGAGGCTGGCTTTAATCATGTTGGAGCCTGTACCGCTGTTTCTTGTGATCTCAAGCCCCTTTTTTAGTGGAAAGGCTGACATGCGAGATCCATAATAAATTGATGAACCCAAGATACCCTCTGTCTAGTCCTGAATGATTTCACAAAAACAGTACAGTCAGACTCCCCGGGCCAGGTTTTAAAAGCCTTGACTTATCTCTATATGTTATCTCCAATTTGTTGTTGTCATTGTTTTCCTCTCCTAGCCCATCGTTCCTCTCCCATTCTCGTTTTCTGTTTATTGTCAGTCAGATGTTTGGTGGAGAGCAACAATGGAGCAGAGCAGGGGCCATAAACACGCATTGTGCTCGCCTGTTTGTGAAAGTGCGTTAGTGAAATGGGCAGCATTGCACAGGAGTGATCTGATGCTGCGTGGACAAGCCCAGCATTGAGACATTCTTCCACTTCAAAGCCCCCAGAGGGTTTTCTGGACACTGGTTGAATAGGAGCTGAGGGAGGGGTGCGCGGGGGGAACAGGTGCAGTCCATGAGGGTGGTAATTCCCGCTGCCATCTGCTTTCTTTTTCGGGGTCTGGGCTCTTTAAACGCCCTCTGACACGCCTCATGGCGACACGCTCCCCTAGCCAGCCGCACCGTGCCCCGTCACCATGGCACCACGATTTGGATTAACCCCCGCACATGTGCCGAGTCAACCGTGGGGGTCTGCCTCTTTTGTGAGTGAGCATGGGAGGGAGGAGGGGGAGGGAGGAGGAGGAGGAGATGGAGAGCTGCATGGATAAGTGTGTGAAAGGACACTCGCCAGTCATTCACTTTTGTTAAGTAAAGCAGCAGGATCAGCATGAATGAAGCCCTGTGGGAGGAAAACAGCAGGAGAATGTCTATTGTTGTAAGCGCTCAATTTAATTTGTACTAATATCTGCTTATTTCAACAGGTATTTCTAAAAACTCCAGAGCAGATTGTGAAGATGACGGCCATCGAGAGCAAAGAGGAGATCAGTGACACTGACAGTGGGATCATCCTGCACTCTGGTGAGAAAACATCAGGACTAAATGCTAAAATACAGCATATGATTTCCATGAAAAGACGAATAGCTTTGGAAAACATAATCAATACAAAACCTAACGACAGTGTGAACAGCAAGCTAAAGAAAAAGTTGCATCTCACATTGTCACTTTTAACATTCATTGTCAAAAAACGAATTACAATACATTAGTTTGCCCAAAGATACTCAGTTAACTATGAAAGGAGTCAAGTGATATTTAATGTTTCCTACAGTCTCATGCTGAGCCCTGCTCCTAACCAAGAAAAGAAAAGTTGTTTCTCATTGTCATGTTACAGCCTTTTTCTATATTTATCTTTTCACACAATTCAAACATTTGATTCCCTCAGTGTTTTCCCTGTGGTATTAAAAATGGTGTCACATATTGATATTTTGGACAACACTATAAGACAGCACATCAGACACAGTAGAAATGGGGAATATTATATTTATTTCTATTGCTGAGACAGATGCTGATGAGGATAGCCTGATCTGATCCATTTGTGTGTCCACTGCAGGTCCAGACAGCCCCACGTCCCCGGTGAAGGACCTGACCACCCACACCAGAGCCCTGAAGTTGAAGCACCAGTCTCTGGAGGAGCGTCTGGAGCTCTGCCTGCTGGAGCTCAGAAAGCTCTGCATCAGGGAGGCTGTAAGTCACTCCAACATGATGGCGTTTACATACTAAGACATTCATTTGTGCTTTGAGCGGTTAAAAGAAACTATAATAGCTTGGAGAGGAGAAGTTATAAATGCATCAAGTTTGTCTTATTTTTGTAATCAACACTTCTATTTTGAATTCAAAGGAGCTGACTGGCAAACTACCCTCAGACTATCCGCTGATGCCCGACGAGAAGCCACCCCGAGTCAGAAGGAGGATTGGGGCTTCCTTCAAGCTGGATGAAGGTCTGATCCATATGAACAAACAGGTACGGGACGCCATCAGTATGGATAGTCTTGAGAAAAGGTAGCTAAAGAGACAATTATTCATCAGCTATAACTAAGAATTTGACGTCATTGTAGGATCCAGAGTTGCAGGCACTGGAAACTGAGTTGGCTCTTCAGCGGCAGATTTATGAGGCGGCCCGCAAACTCTCCCTGGAGGGCCACCTCAGTAAACCACAGAAGAAGAGCCGGCTGCAGCAGTGCAAGAGGGAGGAGAAGAAAGTGAAGGATCTGCAGGAGGCCGTGGTCCAGCACAGGATCAAGAGCGAGTGCAACTCACCATGCGTCAGCATCTCGAAGAGCCAAAACAAAGGTGAGGTGCACTACTGCCCTCTTCAGGATACCCTGTGCGCTGCACTCGTGAGCACACACTGAATGTTCTTTTTCTGTGTACAGATCTGAACATGTCTGATGATAGCTCTCTGTCTGATGTGGTGGCCTTGGATGATGGTGAGTACAGCTTTACATATGAGCATTGAAAACTATCATCACTCTCTTGCAAACATGCAGAACAGAACAAAAGCGTACCCTGACAGTCCTGCATCACGCTTGCTGTTTTTCCACAGATGTGGACTCTCTCAGCCCTCTCTCTCCTCCAGCGTTGGGCACCTCCTACTCAGACCCCTTCCAGCTGTCAGCCAAGACCCTGCAGTCATCCCCGCAGTCATCAGGCCAGCTCAGTGTGGAGTACCAGCGCTCCCCCATCCAGAACTCACCGTGGAAAGAGTCCAGTCTGGATCAGCCTTTTCAGAAGCCCACTAAACCTCAGTCTGCCTGCAGCAGCAGGTCCAGGTACGATTCTGGGCTGTTTGATACACTGTGGGTGTCATTCATATCTGTCAAGGAAATTACACAAATAGATTTTCACAAAGTACAGATTTCTTTTTGTAAGACACAAACTTAAAACATATCTCACAGTATAAGGAAAACCTGACTATATGTTATATTCAGTTAGTTAGGAGCCGATTAGGAAGGAAATAGTTTGCTCAAAATTTCTCCAAATCGCTAATTTTACTCAAATCGCTTGCAGTAATTGCTTTAACTATACAGGGTATTTGTACAGTTGATCAGTTCTTCGGTCGTGTTATTGTTGGGTATCAGATATGAATATCCATAAAACATGTCACTCGTCGGGGTTGTCACATTTACTCTGACTGAAAAGGGGTTAAGGGAAAAAATGTTGGGACCCACCAACATTGTAGTTGTATTGCATTTCTCACATCATTCTCTCTGCTGTTTTGGTGTGCAGCAGTCCAGCTGGGACGCAAGTGTCTGCAGAGAGCTGCAGGATTCCTCTCTCTCAGTTTATCAAAAACGCAGCCCTGCGTCACAACCACTCCACCAGCGCTCCCTCCACCCCTGAGCTGCACGTGCGCCGACAGTACTCCCAGTCCTTCAGGTACGCCGAGAAGTCAGATACATTGGTACACCGATTTGCTTAGAGCGCATCAACATGTCTAATATCATTTTTACATTCCATTTCTCCTCAGACTTCCCAAAAGTAAGCAAGCTGCTGACAAAGAGCGCCTCAGCTCTGAGAACAATCGAGGGCGAGCCAAGCTGCCCCAGCGGTGCTGCGCGGCTGACTTCATGGTACGCTCTCCAGAGTGCTCCCTGCTGCGCCCCTACCAGTCCAGCTCTGAGGACAGCAGCTCGGAGCACTCCTCCTCCTCCTCCTCCTACATCAGCTCTCCTGGCAGGGAGGGACCCACTGAGATCCCAAAGCTCTGCCCACCGCCTTATGGATTCCACTTTGGAGCGCAAAAGAAAGCGCTCTCCAGCTTCTCCAGCTCGCACAAGAACACCAACCAGTCTCAATCCAGCCTCGGCTACGTCAGGGCCGAAGAAGGCCCCCTCTCCCCTCAAGACCCGGACACGGGGAAGTGCTTTGTGTCCTCCCCGCCTGTGGCTCGCAGCACTCAGCAAAGACAGTGGCAGGAGGGAGCGTTGTCGCCGAGGGGAATCTTGAAACCTCCTCCGCCTTACACCAGGCTGGTGCGAACGCCCTCACTGAAGGAGTATCCGAACCACGCCATCAGGCTGATGCCCCGGGAGATCGTATCGGAGGAGCTGAAGTCCTGGCACCAGAGGAACCAGCTGCAGAAGTTACGGCCAAGCTGTGTGGATCAGCAGAGCGCTCTGAGCCCCACCTCACCTCACCTGCCTCCATTTAAACAGGTTTGTTCAATGATACAGCAGCAAAATAGGCCACTACTAAACCGTGATTTAAAATTATAGGTCAGTAACTCACCTCGTCTTAGAGTTTTTTTTACGCATGCAGCTAACAATGACATCATTTATAAGTCATTTATAATATATTTGTACTTGTGATGCATAAGATGATCACTGATTTCCTGTCTGCTTTCGCAGGGTTTGGGTAATGTGGTTCTCCAGAGAGCTGCCGACGGGACTCCAGTACAGTGGTTCATTGCCGAGGATGCTGAAATCGTGAGCCAGGTGTAGCCGAGACTTCCGCTGCTCTGCAGTGTGTTCAGTAGGACGTGTGTTCTTCCTTTTTATTTATCTCTGTATTTATTAAGGCTCTCTGTGAGATTATATGTTGACATGAAGACGTGGACCTATTGAGCACATTTCTCTCTCGTCTTTTAATTTAAACTTAACGTAAAGGTGGCATGCCAGTTTTATTTATTTCAAATTGTTTTCTATTAGATGTTTCTTAAAAAAATTTCTGAGGCAAATTCAGCTTCACACAATTTCATAAATGTGTCGAGTGGATCGTGAAGTTTAAAACAAGCTTGTGGTTTAAGTGATTTCCTTGTGGCTGGCACACATTTTGCACACACATTTCACCTACAGTAGTTCTCAAATAAGTTTGCCCATTCCTAATATAATTTTTAATATTATACTATATTTATGCATTCTTGAAAGTTTCCCCCTTGCAACATAGAGACTTGATGTTTTGATAAACCTTTGAAAATGTATTGCTCTTTCTAATATATATAGTTGAAATTTAACTTTATCTGTCTGATGTGAAGTACGCTGAACCTTAACATTTACTATTAACTTGTAATAATTAATCACTGATGCCTTTAAACGGTGGTTTGATGAATGTTTTCACTGAAGTATGGTGCTTTGTTACTAACACAGTGATTGTATCAGTTTTGATATTTTTTTGTATATTTATAATTAAAGAAATGCAGTTCAAGTTAAGCTTGTGCCCCTGTTGTCACTGAGGTATTGTCTGAGTCACAGTAACGCAAACACAAGTGTAAATCAAATGTTTTGTATTCATAAACAAACAGTTTCACACACTTGATGCTCACAGAAGTGAGACAACATCCTGATCACTGTATATTCAGAAAACAGATTCTCCATCACGAAGCTTCCAACAAGAAGTAGGTCAGCGTCACGACGCAGATGAGCGCGCACAGGTACGTGCAGAGGAGCGCCCAGCGACAGCGGTGCAGCCAGTGAGCCAGAGGATGCTGTCGGCAAGACCTGAACAGAGCGGCCGGTCAGAGTTTGTGCAGAGGAAAAAAAATCACCAGTCATCAGAAGATTTTTATGAACATGCGGACTTACGTGCCCACAGAGAGCCGTCTGAAAACATTCGTACTCTTTTTATCCCTGTCGGCTTTTTTCTTGGATAGGGCGGATTTGCCCTTGTGCCTATGTCGCAAAGTATCCAGAGAGGAACTGAAACACAGAAACATACACACGCACATTTACATTTATCCAGAACAGGATCACTGCAAAGTCACACAAGCCGGAGCCGGTCTCCTGATGGTGATTTCTGAGGCAGTAGTTTGAACTGGTACTACTCTGTGTTTCCTGCCAACTATCTATTATTGTGTTGTTTCTGCTATTTTGTCCATGTGCAGTGATTCCAAGCCGTACTTTTTGTTTTGTGTCTTCTTGGTGGCCGGTTGCTTTGATGGGAGGCACTCTTGGGTGGGGGTGGCAGGGGGTTCAGGAGGAGGCTGATCAGCTGAAGCTTCTGACGGAGCTTCTTCAGGATCCGGCGGCCTGAAAAAAGACAGAGAAAGTGGAAACGAGGGGATGCCCACTAGTTGATCCCGTGGCACAGATAATGACAGTCTCTAGCTGACCTGTCATCTGCCGTGTAGCTGTCGTCCTTGTTGACGGCAGAGCAGCTGGACTCGGAGCTCACTGACTGAGAGCGGCCAGGCTTCTTGTCGGATGATCCTCCCTCCTTGGCTCGCTTCCTCAACTGTTGCATTATCTTCTCCTGGAGGGACAAAGAAACCCATCAGTGTTTCTGGATCAGAATATTTGTAAAGAAAGGGGAGAGCTCACTAAAGAAAACTTACCTGGCTGTTACTGGAAATGACTGATATACTGACTCTTCTACGGCTGTTGCTCTGATGAGAGAGAAGTGAGAGGACACAAATAAGCTTCAGATTGAAGTGATGAAAAGGTAGCTGGTACAACGAGCTAATAATCCACGTACCTGCTGATAGCTCCTCCTTCTGCTTTCACTGTCGTCTGGATCTACAACAACAGACCAAGCGGTCGGTCAAATATTGCAACATGAACAAAACAAACAAGACGAGTAACGGTGTCAAGAGACCTGGAGATGCTCTGGGGTCACTGGTGGTCCTGCAGGGGTTCTGCTGCTGGATCGCCTTCTTGGCCTCCTCCAGCTCTGCCACGTTTCTGTCATGTCGTTTCGTCAGATTGTCCACATGAGCCACCATGAGCTCGACTGCCCGGCTCACTCGAGCCTCCTAATGAAGACAGAAAGAGCAAAACACCTTAGATTCTATATGATCTATATCTTATAGAGCAAGTGTACGTCATGTATGCATTGAAATAGCTTGAACGTACATAAATAATCTCAGTGTGCTACAATGATTCATGATTGTTTGCAAATATCAAGACGGTAGTGCACAAGTATGAAGAGAGATCATCAGAGCAATATCTGACTATATGATGTGGTACTACACAAAGGTGAGCACAGACAATTTTGATAATTTCACATAAGAATTATTGGTTTTAAGAGGGTGCAGCTATGTTGAATGTGACTACAGTTGTGAGGTTGTTCCAACACCGTACTGATGGAGTAGACTAGTTGAGTTTTTGAGTGAAAGAATATTTCCATCATGTGGTATTTGGCTTTAATGATGCACCAATATGTAAAATTCTTGCCCGATGGCTTATTGTACACTGCAGGCTTTCACGTTAATTTATTATTATTCTAATGACCAATAATTAAATCTGGAACATAAACTTAATAGCCCCTAGATGCTCCCTACTGTTTTGACTTAAAACACCTTTAAATTAAGAAGTGTGGACATGAGTTGTGATTGGTTCAACCAAATAAGTGATTTTTCTTTTTCACATTGTTTTATTTAAAGGAATCTTTGGGTTAAATACCATTCTTAAGGGTCCAGTGTGTGAGATCTACGGGGCTTCATTGGCAGTATAATGATTAGAATTATGATTTCTTTAGCGTCTAATTACATTAAACTAAAATGTTACCTTAGAATGAGCCGTTTATATCTAGAGAGGGAGCAGGTCCTCTACTACAGAGTCCACCATGTTGCACCGCCACGTTTCTTTATTAACCCAGAAAGCTCACACTAAGTCATTCACAACTTTGGACTCTTTTAGCAACAACCCAAGGAATGGAAGGTTTGGAGTGAGGGATATTCATTTGGTTGCTTCCTGCAATCTCAAGAGACGCCACTAAATCCTTCACACTGGACCACTGAGTGCTACACAACCATCCAAAAATCAGACAGGAGCAGAGGAGCGTCAGTGTACCTGGTGCACAGCACCGAGGACCTCAGCCGTGTTGGAGATTCGCTCCACGGTTCCACCGAGGATGTCCAGAGACAGCTCCAGCCTCTGCAGGATATTACTGCGCTTACTGTCCATACACAGGCCCTTCAGTGTCTGTAACACACACACACACAAATACACACATATGTAAACCTGCTCTCTGGTGGTGTCACTGAGGCTCACTTCAGGTCATTTACGTCACCTCCAGGGTCTCCCTGCCTCTGGTCAGCTCCAGCTGGACGTTCTCCTCAGCCAGGTTGCGGTCGTGCTCCTCGGCCTGCAGCCTCTGCTTCAGGGTGTACTGATCACAGCGGAAGGCCATGGCGATCTGAGCGAAGGCCGACTGAGAACAACGTGATCATTTATTTCACTCAGGTTCTCATTACATCCACATACTGTGAATACATGATGTTTATGTTCTGTCTGTATGTTTTAAGGTTGAAATGAAGACATACAACATCAATTTGAGGGGAATATTAAAACAAATCACTCCACATAACTTTTCTGTTATTACCATTATTCAAATGTAAATCCACGTCATCTGTGGTGACCTTACCTCTAAATCTTTCTCTGACATCTCCACACTGCGCAAAACAAAATGAATGAAAGCTCAAATTAAATCATGTCAACTTATAAACAAAATATATTATGTCAGATAAATATCACAGGTTGTCACCTGTTGAGGCCCACACGCTCTATGATGGACAGCTCGTTCCAGTTGGTGGCCGGCTGCTCCTCCTGGCTGGTTTCTGATGTGAAGATAGGAACCAGTTTAAATCAAAGCCATCATACTGGTTACTGGATGGGTTTATAAACATTTTGTAGCTGTTACCATCTTCACTGTCCTCACTGTCCAGCAGGATGAAGGGACGGTGGTTGTTTGTCTCTGCTTCAGGCTGAAACAAGTCCAAAAACATTATATCTGAACGACAGAATCATCAAATACCAAGTGTTTGACAGGAGAGGCGAAGGAGAGCTGGTAGATTATTTGACTCACCTGAGCGTCCATCGTGTGTTCACAAAACTAATCCAAGGGTTTAACTCAGGTAAAAACCAGATTAAACTATTCAAATCCTCTTCACATTCAGCATTAGATCTGTCATTGCTGCCTAAAACACAGATATGTTGTCACGATAAGTTCCTGTCCGTGTTTGCCTCATTTCTTCCGCGGCCTTTCTCCTGTACTGAGAATAGTTAATCCCATTAAGAGATCCACAGTCAAACCAGAGCAGGACGTCTGCTGCCCCAAGAGGCTCATGGGTAGTGGTGGCTGTACCTGTGGCTGTAGTAAATAAATGTTAGTGATCACAGGTGCTTTTTCCATCACTCTCACTGTCTGTAGAAAATGTTATACATGCATGCTATGGAATTTCCCTTTAAATGTTAGTGAACCATTCTGCACTGCAATTTGTATCCAAGTCACAGAGGCAGTTTCACCTCAATTATATATCTGAAGTATGAAAAATAATAACAGGATTAAGGACAATTAGAGCACTGAGCGTCATCGAATACTGCTCAATTCATTGTCTTGATGTGATTTGCAGATTGTTTTAAGTTGGTTGCTTTTTTAATATTACATGATTATTTGGTCTTAAGTGGTTACTTCTCCCTTTTCATGTCGCCATAATGGACAGCTCGCCTGAAAAAGATTCTGAATTTCAGTGGGATATTCTTAGTAAATTTAAGGTTAAACAAAATGACCACTTAAGGGGCAAATGAGTCCTAACAGTACGACATATACTGTAGGTCAAATTCAGCACCTTTTTTTTTGTTGGTTTTCCTTCATACACAGCTTTCTTGGGTCATTGAATCTATACACACACCTAAACATGCAATTTGTTACATTAAATACTTGTACATTTAATACTTTATCTTCACTTAATCAAATATTAACCCTCAGCATCAAAGTATTTGATTAAACATCTGAACACATTTCTTACAAATACAGCTATAATTTCTTCCCAAACATTCTAATATTCAATACACCCAGCCCATCGTTTAACAGTAAAAAAAAAAAAAGCATGAGGGGAATTCCCATTAATGATTTAATTTAGATACAACCATGAACTAAGATAATTCAATGACCGAGTACTGTTAAGTGGTCAGGTCACAGTTGAAAGCACAGAGACATCTATGACAATTAAGACAAGTTTCAATCCGTCCATAAAAGAAAAACACTGAAACGGTCAACTTTGGAGCAACTCCACGTTTTTATTAATAGAAAAGCTGTCATTTAGTAGAGGCGCTGGGGTTTCCCCATGGTGCTCTTGATGTAGAGAGCGCGCACATTCTGCCAGTTCTTCTTCAGAAGAGACACCAGGAAGTTAGTGGCCAGGTGGATGTTGTACACAAGTTCATCTTCTGTCATCTTCACGTGTCCGACAGCTACGGCCAGACAGAGCACCTACGACAGATAAATACAAAGTTTAGTAACCCAACAATTCATTCACCATTTGGTCCATCTTAACAGCAGAACAATCAAAACTGGACAATTACACTTAAGACATCAGTACTAAGCATACCTTCTTCATCTGGAATTTGATGGTGGATTTGACCTCGTCCACCTTGGTGTTCATGTTCTCATTGTGGGTGAGCAGGGAGGGGAACTTGCCGGCCTTGTTCAGCCCAGGACCCAGGATACGAGGGATCTGCTTGATCAGAGACTCTGAGGCCAGGAAGGCATCGTACTTCTTGGCTAAGAAAGGGACAGTAGGAAAAAAGCAATGTTTAAATATGCCTGTCAGAATTTCAATGATTACAAACCAAGGTTATCAAATCAGTCATGAAGTCAACTTCGTACCGAGTTTCTTGACCATCTTCTTGTTCTTGTTGAGCTTCTTGAGCGCCTCGATGTCCATGTGTGGCAGCTCGGCAGCTTTGGCCTCGTCACAGTGCTGCTGGTCTCCCAGGACGCACACGGAGAACTTTGGCCTGGGGAGAGTCTTCAGCCTGCATATTAACAATACAATTTAGAGACACTGCTCATGATCCCACGTCAAAACCAGAGGCATTGGTTGGTGGCGAGGCAGGGTATGGTTGAATTCATTATCATTCATATCCAGTATTGATGCCTGGCTGAATTAGTTACATCGTTTTATTGCAACGGCAGCTGAAATAATCAAATTGTTAAAAAAAAAAAAAAAACTTAACCATGAAATAGTTAATTTTGCATTGTAAAAATATGGCCAGACAAAAACTCATACTCTGCCAACCCCAACTTAACACCTTCCTGATTTTACTGTAATAGAAGAAATCTTACCCATACCGCCACAGTGGCCGGTGTCCAGCTGACCTCTTTGGTAATATAAATTGGTCGGCATGAGGACATGAACCTACCAGCTCAACCCTCAAAGCCTTCCCTCATGTTTTAAGACCCAGGGTAGGGGTCCGTCTGCTTCGCCTACACCAGCCAGGGCTGGGTTAGCTCAGACAGACTCCCCAAAGTACTTCTCCATGTCCACTCCTGGCCTGTCTTTGTTTGATATATTTGAAAAAAAGATCTCAGCAACTACTTGCCATATTTCAGGCTGTTTTAATACTCAAGACAGGGCGGGCAGCGAACAGGGAAAAGGTTGGGTGAAACAGTAAAAGGCCGAACCTGACAGTGCCGGAGAAACGCTTGTCCTTCTGGGGATCATAGTTTTTCAAGCTGATCTGCAGCTCCACCGTCTCAGTAAACCTGTAAACAGATGTAACATTAGCTCATGTGTTTTATTGATAGGCCAGAATACCACGGGTTTATCAGTTTGTCATCATGAACTTACTTCCTTGGCTTGGCCAGAGAGTTCTGCAGGACCTCCTTCACGGCCTCGTACAACGTATCTCTGGAGACCTTACTGCAACACAAAATTATCAGACATGCTAAAGTGAATGCAGTAACGATACGTGAAATCCCCCACTGATCATGGCTGCTTCCGATAGGCTATGACAGCCAAGACAAATTCACAATCAAATCAAGTACAAATGTGTGAAAGATTCGATTAAATATACTCTAGGGGATTAATTTAAACATCCGATGACGGAAAGTTTTCTAAAGCAAGCTTTAAACTCGTGGATGACGATGGATTACAACGAGAATGTAACGTGTTGTCCTCCGCCGGCAGATGAACCGGTCCCATACGTGACGTTTAACTTCGCATATTTCAGATAAACGGCACTACATAGCACAAAAAGCGAACACGGCAATAACAACACAAGCTTTGCCGAGCGACACAACCCTGTATAAAAGTGGCAAAAGTCTATTTCTTGACGTTTATTCGTTAAATTGGCTAACCTCATTTTAGCGGCTTGTCCCTCTCGTCTTGCTACGCTGGAAAAGGAAGTGACGCAGGAAATTACGCAAAATAAAGGCGGCCAAGTGGTGACGTCAACAAAAGGCGCAGACAATTCTGCTTTTTTCTAATGTAAAATATAAAAATATATAAATTTCCTTTTATAATATTATTCAACGGCGTGTCTAACTTAATGTTTCTAGGTTAACTTTAAAAGGAAAATAATTGCTCGGAGTACTCAATGAATTATTGTATGTATTTGCGTTGTGCTCGACTATGTTATTATTCACTGTAATGACTAAATGTAAAGGCTCAAAAGTGAAACCGTCTTTTTATTCAAACTACACCGCATAAAAAGCCAAGCAGGAAACTGGTATTTATTTCCGTAGTAGAAGTGCTTCTATCTTAAGGAAATCCCCCCAAAGACACTAAAAATGTATTTTAAAAAAATAAAATAAAAGTAAAACAAGCAATACCGCAATATAATAATACTCTTTTGGTTTGCAACATATTACATCATATTGAACAAGCTGAACGAGCTAAATCTGCAGATTAATCAATCACTACAGCTCTCAAATAACTGTAGTGGAGTAAAAGTTTAAGGAACATTAAACAGAGATATGCAGGTGAAGTACCTCAACATTGTATTATAAGTAAATATATAAAATGATGTGTTTTTAATGTTAAATATTTGTTTTAATTTAAAGACCTTACACATTGAACTTGGGTAGATCTATGCAGATACACACACACAGTGCGTGATTAATATGACAGCAGAACAAACAAACAAACTTAAACTGCAACAACAAAACTTCAGGTAAACAGTCAGGAATGCAAAAGTCAACTCTAAAGAACTGATACAAGGGAAATTGTAATATTTTTCTGTGCTTTATTTTCAAGTCAAAACATTGCCAAGAAGTACACAAGAGTTTATTTAAACAGCTTTCTTGAGGTGCATTGGGTGAGGTGAAACTTCATGAGTGTATAATTCTTTTCAGAGCACCTTGGACAGACTTTTTCAGGAAGGTCTCATTTAACATCAGGCAACTGTGCAGGGAGTGTTTGTGTGCAGCAGTCACCTGGAAAAACACATGAAACATTTGTAGAAAGATTACATACTCTTACTTTTTCATCCACAGTTCAGTCATTGTGTATAAAACAACTTTAAGAACTTACATAACTGCTATATTTGGTGAGCACTGTGAGCGTCATTTTTGCAAACTTCACAGACTTTGTGAATTGAGGACCCTGGCTGACGAGCTGTTCAATGAACTGTGTGAAGAGTTCGTCACTCAAGTCAGGCTGAGAACAAAAGAAAGAAACAACAGTCAACGCAATAACAGTGAATATTTTGACTAAGTGGTGTTACAACATTTTTCCCATGAATAAACACTGAGATTACCTTGGAGTCCAGCAAGCTGTGGATAATAGAGAGCACAGCCTCACTCCACTCTATTCTGAATGTCATTCTGAAGAGAAAATGGTAACACACTGCATCAACAGACAACTAGTAACCATATGACTTTATTATTATTATTTTGTGCTTCTTTGATACATAAACGTAATTTGAATCATCATACTGAAGCACCAGCAGTCTGTAATGTGAATCCAGGCCACCCTCTATCAGTCTGTTCAGCAGCTCAGCCTGTGGATTCCCTGAAAACAAAACAAAGTTCAAAATACAGAATCAATTCGTGTTGGAGGGGAGGAACGAGGTCATGGATCAGCATCCGTAACATCACAGCATCTGAACATGTTTACATGGACTTGAACAAGGACACTGAATCCATGCCAGCTCCAGGAATGCTGCTCTGTAACTAAATAATTGCACTCCCCCAATACAGGCAATGTTAAAGGGACAGTTCAACCCAAAATATACCAATTGCTGATTTCTTGGCTGACTCCAAGTTCAAATTTTTTAAAAGTCTGACCTGCTGATTAGGATTTTGGCCCATTATGATTAGCATACACAAAGATTTTTGTATCCTTTTTTCATTATTTTTTTGTTTTGGCACTTTGAGTACCACAAGCCGAGTGCCATCTTGTTCCATTAAATTCAAGAGAATGCAGACATCTCTACAGCTGATATATTTAAATCTCGACAAATGATAAGAAAACAATGGATAAATAACACTACAGGTAAGAGAACAATGTGCATCCTTGATTTTGTGTTGAGCTCTTCCTTTAATAAATGATTACAACCCTTTTCTCACCTATGCTCTTGTCCTCTAGAACTGGTCCAATTAGAGCGTGGCACATGGGTCTGGGCCAGCGTCCACATAGCGATGTCACTGCAGTGACCAGACATCTGGAGGCCGGCTCCGACAGGGACAGCACCTGCAGGTAGAGTAAAATTATATCATGTCAGTATCAAACACAGTGACAAATGTTGCACAATTTGCATGTTTAGTGATGTACCTTCTTTAGCAGAAGGCTCCGGATGAATGTTGTGGCTGTGCTGTAGCTGAGGTCAGAGGTGGGAGCCAAAATACTGCTGCACAGTTTAGGCAGTTGTTGCTCTGGCAAGTCAGGCAAACACAGCATGCTGCATAACACCTCCACCTAAACATGAGAGTAAGAGATGTGGTATTAGTCCTTTAAGAGACAATCAGCTAACACATTTATTACAGAGAAGTATTAGTACAGGGGAAAAAAGTAAGCTATAACATTTTTAGTACATACTTGGCCAGGACCACACTCGCTCAGCACTTTGAACACATCCATGGAGCTCTGGTCCCACTGCAAAAATAAAAATAAAAGTCATTATAGTAATACCAAATGTCACTCTTAGTCTGTGCTAGAAGAAAGAAAACATGTCTACTTACGTCCGTCTGGCTTTCCAGTAATTCTTTTATTTGAAGAACAGAGGCCTAAATAAACACAAAAATAGACACAATTTCATACATATTTTATATATATATATATACACTACCAGTCAAAAGTCGGGACACACCTTCTCCTTTAATGTTTTTTTTTCTTTACATGACTATTTACATTATAGATTCTCACTGAAGGCATCAAAACTATGAATCAACATATATGGAATTATGTGTTAAACAAAAAAGTGTGAAATAACTCTAAATATGTTTCAGATTTTAGATTCCTCAAAGTAGCCACCCTTTGCTTTGTTGACAGCACTGCAAACCCTTGGCCTTCTCTCAATGAGCTTCATGATGTAGTCACCTGAAATGGTTTTCACTTCACAGGTGTATCTTGTCAGGGTTCATTTGTGGAATTTCTTGCCTTCTTAATGGAGTTTGGACCATCAGTTTTGTTGTGCAGAAGTCAGGTTGGTACATAGCTGATAGCCCTATTGGACAACAGTTAGAATTCACATTATGGCAAGGACCAATCAGCTAAGTAAAGAGAACCGACAGGCCATCGTTACTTGAAGAACTGAAGGTCAGTCAGCCTGGAAAATTGAAAACCTTTGAATGTGTCCTCAAGTGCAGTAGCAAAAACCAAGCGCTACGAAGGAACTGGCTCACATGAGGACCGCCCCAGGAAAGGAAGACCAAGAGTCAACTTTGCTGCTGAGAATAAGTTCATCCAAGTCACCAGCCTCAGAAATCGCAAATCCACAGTCACCTGATCTAAACCCAATTGAGATGGTTTGGGATGACATGGACCGTAGAGTGAAGGCAAAGGGCCAACAAGTGCTCAGCATCTCTGGGAACTCCTTCAAGACTGTTGGAAAACCATTTCCAGTGACTACCTCATGAAGCTCATCGAGAGAATGCCAAGAGTGTGCAAAGCAGTAATCAAAGCAAAGGGTGGCTATTTTGAAGAATCTAAAATATGAAACATATTTAGAGTTATTTCACACTTTTTTGTTTACTACATAATTCCATATGTGTTGATTCATAGTTTTGATGCCTTCGATGAGGATCTACAATGTAAATAGTCATGAAAATAAAGAAAAAACATTCAATGAGAAGGTGTGTCCAAACTTTTGACTGGTAGTGTATATAATGGTCTGAGTAGTGCACGTGATTTGATCACTGTTGAAAATTCTGCTCTTTAATGGAAAAAAAACAAATTGGTTGAATTGTGTAAATGGATGATAAGTTTGAGCACCAACGGGAGAGATAAAGCTCCTTTCTACCTGTATATGTTCAGGCAGGATATCACAGCGACTGTCTGATGCTAGCTGCAATTCTTCAGCAGGAGTCTCTGCAGGAGCATCCCTTTCAAAACTTCCTGCTATCTCGTCATTCGCACTCTGCTCTTCAGCATCGAGACACTCACTACCACAGACATCCATCTTTATCCGTTTACTCTGCTGTCTCGGTTCCTCGCCATCTAGGTCCTGAGTGACAAAGCTGGCCTTCCTTTTCCTTTGTGTCCCCGGCTCTGATGAACCACTCTGAGATACAGATTCCACTCTTTGACCGCCAAAGCACTTTGCCCATCCTCCAGTCTCATCACCACCAACTAAACGCTGTGCCAGCTCCTTCAGTCTCTGGCTGCACAGTGGAGTGTGAAGTGGTTCCTGACTTTGGGCACCCAGGTTTCTTTCCAGCTGTCTAACCAGAGCAGAGACCCAGGGGCTTGGATGAGGGTCCTGGGTGAGGCATTTGAGCAGATGGAGGACAGTCGTACGAGGAAGAACGGGGTAGACCAGATAGATGAAGGACAGCAGGTTTTGTTTGAATAATGGTGGAAACAGGCACACCAGGGGTTTACTAGAATGGGTGAAGAGAAACAGGTGTGAGGCATAGGCACAGATATTTGATGCAGATGTCAAATTAGTGGTAACTTAATTTAGCACTTCAATGGGCTTGAGCTGAAGATTATCGTTTGGTGGCATTTAGCAGAATTTAACAGGTTGATATGTTGTAGTATTCAAAATCCAAACACCGGACTTAAACCAGATGTCACTCTAAAACTGACTCCCCTTTAAGACAAGGAATAATACCACTAGGAAGCAACTACATTAGACAACACTTTTTATACCTAAATAGCTTTGCTCATAATCCCTGATAGAGTAAAACAGGCCTATAGATTGTAATATAGTTAACTGATCAACAGGAAGCTGCCTCTATAGTCATAAAATAGGCCTTTCTTTCTGAGTACATTGTAGGGCTGCAATTAATGATAATTTCTATTGGCAATTAATCCATTAATTATCAATATATCAATTTGTTTTTTATTCGATTGAGGTTTCCCAAAAACGCTGAGATGACAGCCTCCAATGTCCCGGCTTGTCCATCACCCGAAGACATTCAGTATGCTGTCATAAAGGAGCAAAGAAACCAGAACATATTCACATTTAAGAAGTTGGAATCTGAGAATTTAGATTTTCTCAATCCTTAAAATAAGTGGCAATTAGTTTCATAGCGCACAACTTATAGATTTGTCATTGCAACTCTCACTGCAATAATGGAAAACACTGTAAATGCTCCCAGTGGTGGTACTGTGCCGAGCATACTCTGGCAATTCTGGAATTTGGATCTTTTACTTAAGTAAAAAATAAACAGAGAACGCAAGTCCAGCATTCAAAATCTTGCTGAATTTAAAATAAAGATGTTACTGGAAATATATGAAAGGCACCTGTGAAAATAGTACCTGTTCTGCTGAAAAGTGAACACTGTGACTGGGTAAGTTACACAGTTATTGGATTATTTATACTGATAAATCAACACCTAAACTGCTTTTTATTGACGTCAAGCTGGAGTTACTTTTAACTTCTTCATACAGAGTAAGGTAGTTTATCCTAGTTGTTCTTAATATTAAGGCTCCAGTAAAACATCACGGAAATTTGCTTTGCATTTCAGGATTTTTGGCCTGTCAGGACTTCCATACAGTACCATTTTGCATCTTAATGCAGTACTGGGGGAAGTTTGAGGCACACCTACTCTAATCTTTACGTTCTGTAAAGACATAAACATGAACTTATTTGTAAGCAATTACTTAATTGGCCCCAACAATACACTGTATTTTCCAAGGGCCCCTAAACCGAAAAGACTGGGGACAAAAGGTTCACCTTGTACTACACTTATTGTATTTTTAATGGGTAATTTTGATGTGAAGAGTAACTCACTACTGCTTACTGTCGTGAAAAACAATGGCAAAAGTTATTAAGATTGTATTTACTATTCCACGTTAAAATGTCTGCAATTACATTATAGCTGTAAGTGGTGAACTTGGCTTCTGAAAGAAACCGTTGAAACAAAGTGTGCTAACGTTGCTGTCGCTATGGTAACGTTTGCCTGTAGAACAAACGTCTCTGCGCTTACCAAGTTAGCTTCAAATTATGGTACATGCATTATACTAAAACCTAATGCAGTGTACTTTTACTTACACCGTAACGGGCTGGGCTTTAGTATCTGGACAGGTGATCTCGTCTCTGCACAGTGACTCTATGAAGTTAGACAACGACACTCCAGGGTTGGCTCGCTGCTGCCTGTGGAAGACACCCAGAGCTCTGCGGGCACCGGAGACTCCACACAGAAGCGACCGGACCAGCAGCTTCGACTGCCCGTCGAACTGACTCAAAGACACCCCAGCGTCCATACATCAGCTGGAGTTTTACCATGGACCTGTAACTACTTTTACCCTCACCCGCCAGTTTTGTTGACATTTCTTCTTCTCGAGTTTAATTTAACCACGTGTGCTCCATGCCGCCACCTACTGCTGAACGCCCTCTGTACAGCATGTTCCAGCTTCTCATCTGACCAACTGCAAAAGTGTCAATAAAGAGCACAACACGCCTTTTTGATGAGACAAAGTGTGAAGCAATGTTTTATTTTTTTGTGTTCAAGTACAACTTGTTTAAAAGAAATAAAATCTTAACATGCGACTTTCTTGCCTATACGAGAAGGGTGTCCTGACTGATTTTTAAGGCAAGTGTAGTCAGCAGTAGACACAAGCAAGAAGGGGGTCCAGACTACTTTTTATCTATAGATAATTAAAACTAACACTCAAACACTTTAAAAATGGAAAAATGGTGCAAACTGCAAGGACAAATGGAAAATTAACAATCTGCAACGTGTTTATAGCCCTATGGCAACAGAACGACGATATAAATCCTAACTAGGAGGCCACAGATTAACCTCAAGATCATGAGAGAACAAGATTTGTCCCACACAGGGATGCTTTTACTAGAGCAGGGGCAACAGACCATGTTGCTGTTGAAGAGCAGAGTATACACATTCTCCAAACAGAGACTAACTGGTTCTTCACAGGTTAGTTCCTCTGGCTGAAGGAGTACAAGGCCAGTAAAAGTGCCTGCGGCAGTCTGACTAAAATCTGAGCACACTTAGCTCTCGATGGTGCATGGTTGAGACCCTTGTTCATGGCTACTCAAGATGATGCTTCAATAGAAAATCCACAGAGGACAGACAGGTCAAAAACACATGAATGTGTTCTTCAGGGGCCAATTTTTCAATTAGGACCCCATTCAGTGGTTTCAGGCACTGACAAAAAATGAAAAGCTCAGAAACCATAGTCCCCAGATAGCAACAAACGAAAGTCAAAGTCTTCATCCTCATCGTCGTCGCTGTCATCATCACTGAGAAGTGTCATCGCTATAAGTAGATTAACCAGATCTACACCATCATAGTCGTCTATTTCTTCTGTAGGAAACTGCCGAGCAAAGAACAAAATATGAAGAGTAAAACAGTCTCATGCATGTCAGTGGTGGTGAGATCTTAATATCATGCTAGGACGACATTTACCTGAAATGA
The DNA here is from genome assembly GCA_903131615.1 of Diplodus sargus. Classification (NCBI taxonomy): domain Eukaryota; kingdom Metazoa; phylum Chordata; class Actinopteri; order Spariformes; family Sparidae; genus Diplodus; species Diplodus sargus. The sequence goes on from CAEMYA010000044.1 coordinate 3,146,994, forward strand.
CCTGTGGTGTTCCCGTTTGTCATGCCGATAAAGGCACTCCGATTTGAACGGGCAGCATCTGTATCGTGCATAATAACTGCAACTTTTCTTACTAGAATCACAAGAGATGATGGAAACGGAGGGAAAATTCAGTTGCATGCATTCATTTCTGAAACAATATAACAGCTCAGCAGTTCATTTTAAATCAATTTTGCATAAAAAATGTTTTAAAAAAAGACCCAAAGACCCTGTGACCCAGGAATTTTTTTTGTGGAAACTGAAAACACAAAATTATGTTTTCATTGGTGCATAATCACCTGTCATCAAGAGCTGCGGTGTCAAAAATACAAAAAGTACTCTAATCCATATTATATCAGTTAACATTCAGGAGATGGCTGGGCAAGAGCTGAGAAGTCAACCGAGTGGTTAGTCCAGCAAAAAGTACAGTACGGTTCATATATACCCAGTGAGTACAAAACAAGGGTATACTTCACTTCCTAGCCATTTTTTAAACTGTGCCCAGGTAGGGCACAAATAATCTCAGTATGGTACATAAAGGGGTCATACTGTAGTGTTTAGAGCTGTTATGAGGACTTAATCACACCATACCTGAATTTTTCCTTAAAGGCAGCAATTATACTCTCCTTGGCTTGTCCTTCAACCCAGTATTTGTTAGGCACATAAAAGGCAGACCTCACTCTACACTGTGGGCAGCTCCTGAACAATAATCATTAGACAGTGATGTCAGGTCAAATTCCTTTATGGCGTGTTGTCAGATGTGGGTAAATAATCAGATAAAACTGAAACCTACTTTACAGCATCCAGCCCAAGGTCTTTTGTTTTCCTCCAGGTCATGATGCATTCTAAACAGAATGAGTGATTGCAGTTTGGCAAAATTCCAAAAACCCGCCGTCGTGGATCTGCCTTTTCATACACCTTGTCCATGCAGATTCCACAGGTCACATTTTTACTCTGGAGGAAGGCCTCCATGTCATCTACTTTTCCCTGGATATTGGAGGCGGCAGCAGCTCCATCTTCTGTCATCTCATTAGAGGAAGTTTGCTGAACACAAAAATTGCAGTCAGTAAACCTCCTGGGTTCAACTGTGTTTAAATAAACTGCCCTGCATGAAAATCCAACTTTAAATTTGAATCAAACCTGCTCATTTCTTCCATCACGAGACTGAGCAACTTCTGAGCTCCGGGCCGATTCCCAAGAAGGAGGAAGATGAGAGTCTGTGTCTGCAAAGACAAAGTAAGTTGGGTATGGAGAAATGCTGACCACTGGTTTCACTCATTAACGCATCCAATACCGTGCGATTGTTCCTCAGCGATATCTGCTGCGCGACGCCCAACGTTGTGTTGATGATTTGAGACATTAACCACAAACTCTGATCTTCTGGACATCAGCTCAGCCTGCAGAAGAGCAGGCTCCGACCCTCTTCTTCTGTCAGGCAGGGCATACGCCACACTAGAGGAGGAGACGGTAGGTACTGAACTTCTTCTACCTGCAGCAGCTGCACTGGCGCCAGGTTGAAGAACATGGAGATACCTGGTGGTGGAAAATAAAGAACGAGCTAAAGGGAAATTGTGTGTCATGTCATCCCCTTTCATCAAGTTACACACAAAAAGAAAATTGGCTTACCTGCAGCGTTCACCATACCAGCATCCATCTTTCTGAAAGTACCTACATATTTGAGCTGAGGGTATAGTTGTCAGCTCATGGCGATAATGACACCTCGGACCCAATCTGCACGAGCCATTTATGAAACGCCTTGAGAGAAAAAAGGGGAAAGCAGTCATTTTCTACCATGTTGTTTGACCAGAAGTTTCTTCTGAGGAAACTCATCATGAGCCAAAATACCAAACTAATCATGTCTCTGAATGGGAAATTCACAATTAAAAAGCTGTGTTAAGGTATTTTTACTTGCTTTACTTACTTTAAAACTTGGCTACTACCAGGCCTTTTTTCAGTGTGTATGCATAATATTTATACATTTTAAGTGATACGATATAAGATCACAGACCAAAATAAAAAAAGACTTGGATTGATCGAGGTGAATTTCTAATATTGGGATAATCGTGAACATTTTCACATGAATTACTTGAAAAAACTGGCACACATTCCTGTATTGGTTTCCTGACTTATTTTGAATTGTGTAATTCTGTCACCATGACTGAAGGTAAAAACAAGTCAGATGCCTGCCAGAACTACAGATTTTAAAACTTCAGAATGATGGTAAATGAGTTTACCACCATTTATTTATCCTTTATAATTTATGATTAGCCATTTGACATTCTTTGGTTGGTTGTTTCACTTAAAAACACGTCACCCATCTGTCAAAAAAGTTAAAGTGATTCTAGCATGTTTTAGTGCAATCAAGTTATTTAGAAGTTTTAAAGGATATTTTGATGAACATCGGGATGCTATTGTCAAACGCAATTATGTTGCAGTGAAACTGAAATTAAAGTGAACCTGTATTTTCTTGCTCGTAGATTTTAACCAGATAAAAAGCCTTAAAATGTTGCTTTCAAGTCCAAGTCTGTCAAGTCTCTTAACACTAGAGTCCAAGTCAAGGGTCAAGCTTTAACTTTATGTCAAAGTCTAGGGTCAGTAGTGATATTTAAAGAGGCACTGTGCGTTAATATAAATAACATGCATGGAGAACCTGGCAACAATATACAGCAATGGTTTAAATGCAGTGAGCCGTCTGGAGAGGGATGACTGCTGAAGTGTTCCCACACAGTTGTTTGTCCAACCGGTTGTGTCTACGTGCTGTCGGAAACCAGGGCTTCCAGAAAGTGACCACCGTTCAAGAACTTCGCTAGCCAAGTTTGTTAGCCTTGTTGAGACTGTTTTAAATTAACGTAGCGATTCACATTGAATGTGACACAACACACGGCAAAGGGGCCTACAGTTGCCGATAACTAATTTAACGCTAAACAACAGTTTTGGCTACCTTAATGTATTTAAACGCTCAGTCCTTTCTTGATAGCATCCGCCCATTGATTCATACGGTTCCTCCATAAAAGTCAAACATCGACACACACACAAAAAAAACTTCGTCTTGAATAGTTTGAAACGAAGACATTTTTAATCAACAAAAACGTTATTTCCCCCTAACGTCCGTCTTCGAATGCAGCACAGACTCTAACGTATATCTTAGTAACGTTTCTCAACAACAAAGCCTCTATTTTCCGACATTTTGTCTGTTTTCGGGGCTTAACAAGCGCTCCCCCAACTACTGCTTACCTACAGATACTTCCACTGTGAGCCGAGTCCATCCTCCGTGTGTTTTTTGAGTACGCCGCCGAGCACCCTCAATCTCACTATCTAAATAGATGACAGCCGGTTCCCGTCGCCAATTAACTTCGCAACGAGCCAATAGAAACATGACGTTGACGTACGTACGTAACGTAGCCCAATTTCTCATTTACCACCCAACTAGTCTGAACCCTTCCAAAGTTATTTTTTTTTAAAAAGAAGAAGAAAGAAAAAAAACTTCCCTAAACTTTTGACCACTAAGCATTACATTATTTAAAATCCCATTAACATCAGATTGATCAGAAATATAGCTAATATATTATTAATGTGGCAAATGTAAATTTGCCTGCTGGAAATTGCTGATTTTTATTCTACACAGGTACATACAAGCACAAATGACCACTGACCATTTTCAGTAACCATCACTCCTGTGGTCAAATGGCATATTGTGTTAGCTAATCCAAATTTGTAGTGTTAAAGGCTAACTGGTCATTAGAAAACCCCTGTGAAATTATGTTTAAAGGTTAACGCCTTTTGTGGCTTCAGAGGAAGGTCTATGTAATTTGGTTAATCTCCTCTAGTGATGTCAGTGGCTAAGTTGCATTATGGGTAATGTAGGCAGCAGGTTCTGACAAGCAGTCCTGTAAACTATTGAACTCATTATGGACAGCTTAAAAACAGCTGATTAAGATCAATACAGCAGAACGTAAGGTTTTCTTATTCCATGTACTATTTCCATAATAAAAACCTATATTACCCACAATGCAACTTTGACACTGAGTGACATCACTGGAGGCAATTCATGAGCTTACACACAGCTTCCTCTGGAGTCACAAAAAGCTCTTTACTCTTTCACATATACAGTAATACTTCAGTGTGGAAAATGTGTGGCGATATTTAAGAAGCAATATAATTGGCCTTTTTCAGACTAGTTGAGTATCTGGAGCATTGCCATTTGTGGGTTGATTATAGTCTCGTCAGGAATAAAAGAACCACTCTTGTTCTGAGAAATTAAGGTTTTTTTCACGTGAGAAATTGCCAAGATACTTATGATTTCATAAACAGTGTGTGTACTACTACCAACAAAGAACAACCCAAGCCCCCTTTAACCAAAAAAGAAAGAGAAGTGGGTGGTCCCAGTGCACAAGTGGACACTATTCAAACTTAGTTAGGGATATTGGGATATTTTAGTGTTTCACTTGATGGTTTATTCTAAGACATACCTGAATTTTTATTTTGCGTTTTGTGAATAATCTTGATCCTCAGAAAACATCTGACACATTTAGTTTGACTTTTATTGCATATCCATATACATGCATATACGCAACCATATCCCAATATCCCTGATTGATTTTGAGCAGTGTATCTTGAAATCTCTCAGACACTGCACAGGTCCTTAACTGGCTGCTTCATTAAATTGTACCCGCATAACACCAGTCTCAACAGTTGACAGCGACTTCAGGATGCTGGCCCTCTAGGCAGAGTAGCAAAGAAAAAGCTAAATCTGAGACTGACCACTGAAAGGAAAATGTTAAGATGGGCAAAAGGGCACAGACATTGGACAGAGGAAGACTGGAAATAAGTTTTATGGAGGACATAGAGGACCAGTTGTGAGATGCAGAACAAATGTAACGATGCTTGATGAGTTAAGGGTTAAAGGGCTCTTCAGTAGGGAAGGCTATCACTGCCTTTTGCAACACCATGCCATACCCTGTAGACAGTGCTTGATTGGAGTCTACTTCAACCTACAACAGGATAATGATCTGAAGCACACACCAAACTTTAGAAGAAGTAATTATGGAAGAAGCAGTCAGCTGGTATTGTCTATAATGAAGCTGCCAGTGCAGTCACCAGATCTCAACCATATTGACCTGTTTTGGGGGCAGCCTGACATTATGGTACATAAAAAATGTCCACAAGGCCAACCAGACCTGTGGAAGTTCCTTCAGGACGAGCAGAATGAAATCTCTTCAGATTACCTCCACAAACTCATTGCTAGATTGCCAAAAGTCTGCAAGGCTTTAATTACTGCAAACGGTGGATTCTTTGACAAAAGCAAAGTCTAACATTATTATTTCATGTATAATCATTTCTCACCATGTCGATATCCATTTGCAAACTTTTTTGATAAATTTAAGTGAGTTTTCGTGGAAAACGTGACATTGTTGGGGGGGGGACCAAACTTTTGAGCGATGGTGTACATTAACAAGTGAAAAGGTTAATAAACTGCAGATGAGTATGAGACATAAAATCTGCTTCATGATGAAAAAATTGAGAAAAATCAGTGTAAATATTTCTAATAAAGTTTATAAGTGAGATGTAACTAAACTAGATCTGCATTTAGGTTACATGGGACTATAAGGATGAAATTATTTCAAGTCTTAACATGTTTTTTTTTAACAAATATGTCAATCCATCACTTACACAGGCATAGAGGTAGCTTACATCATCTTTTTTTTTTTTGGTGCACTTTCTTATTTTATCCATCCACACCCTCTTGCTATGTTGGCACACCGCACATCATCCAATACTATCAAATTTGTACCAATAACAGGAAATTAAGGCAAAAATAATGTCAGCGATTGGATGAGACAGTGGAATAATGTCACAGATGATACATTAGAGGTAGATAGGGATCAAGACAGAATAAGAGCACAAGAGGAGACTTCTGAAGGTGGACTGTGTGCACCACAAACTGAAGTCCATTCAGAAGAAGTACAGTGAAAAAAAGAGATCCTACAGAATATGAAGGGGAAAGTAGTTTGTAACTTATGAATCCTGGCGACAGCATTGTAAGGCTGTTACACTTGTGCCTTTCCTTACAAGACAAATCAGACAGTACACAAAAAGGATAGAAATCTCGGACCATGGTTAAATCTTGGGTCAGTACAGAAATATGATACCAGATGCTTGATGTCAACTTCGAATCATGAATTTTCCCCAATTACAGAGTGGAACAATATGCTGGTTTTATGTAAATCCTGCTAAGGCGTCAAATCCAAATTCCTCATCAAGGAACAGTTTGTTGGTATGCTTGATGATATATTTGGTACAACCTACATAGGCAGGCATGTAATAGGAACAGATATACTTAATACATAAAACAAGATAATTCATGTTTTGCCCTTACAAATATGATCAACAATTACAAATAATTAGTAACAGAATTACACAGAATAAACTAAGAAAAACCTTTAAAATGGCAAGTTTGTGATAATTTGCATGTCAAAATAAAGAAAAAAGAAAAAAAACAAAACATGCGGTCCCTTGTACTTCAATGGGTCATGTGTTTAGTGTCAGCTTCAGAAACAATCTGTGCAACGTAGTCCATTAGTTACCACTCGGGTAGATGGCTTTAAGACAAAACCTACAGAACTTGGATCTCCCACATTTATTGACAAATGGAAACGGTATTGCACAGAAAAGCTGCTTTGAGAGAGCTCTACACTGCTGGAGCCAGCCCAGTTTGTGTTCTTCAAACCAAATGGCAAAGTAGTGATCATTGATGATGATGACGATGATGATGATGATTATGATGATAATGATGTAAACAAAAACCGATTTGTGCATCTTCAGCATTACCAAAATGTCTGAAAACAATCAATCTACCAAAGACATTGGCATCATAAGAAACTCTTGCACAGTACAAACGGCGGCTTTTTGACTACTTCAGCTATGCCACTGGTGTAAGAACGTGAAATGCTTTCCCTTCACACGTGAGGAGAAGCGCTCTCTCTAGATGCTGCTCTGGGGTCAGTTTTGCTATTAGAATGTAATAGGAGCAGCCTCGGTGAGAAAACATATCAGTCTCTCTGTTAAGTGAACGTTGTGGGAAACTAGGACTTGTAGCAAATGATTCCAGATGCTCATCTCTCTCTCTCTCTCTCTCACACACTCTCACACCACACACACACACATTACTGTGCTGAGGGTAATGCTGACATTGAGAAGACTTCGCTGATTGTGTTAGCCCTACCACGTGACTCTGCCTCATCTGCACATGTTAAAAATCCATGCCCGTACGTGGAACAGTGCTTGTACTGAATGCAGTGTATTATTATAAATGTAAATTGAGTCTGTAACAGTATTGCTAAAAGCAGTCTGTGCTGGAGGAAACTAATACATGTCTTTGTAGATCTCCTGTAGTAGAGGGTGGAGCGAGGTCTCAGACTCAGTCTTTTTGATCTTTTGGACTAGGTGAACGTTCTCGGTAACCAGCTGACGGAGGTCGGCCATCTTCTGCAGCAGCTTGGGGAAGAGGTAGACTGAGTCAGAGTGGTTTGTTTGTAGGTGGAGGTCCAGGGCCTGGAGGATGCTGTCCTGACTCTGCTCCACCTGCTTCACGTTCATTAGCCCGGGACGATCTGGCAAAACAAGGAAGCAAACAACAACACCTTATGACGAGCCATGATTTGAGTTTATGCAGGGTTTACCAAGATCAATTTAAGATTTGAGGACCTTTTTTAATGCCGATAAGAACTGCCCTCGCATTGTCAGACCTATGTCCACAGCAACCACCAAAAGACAATGCAGGAGCTGATAGCTAGTACAAGTTAAGGTCCCTAGCAAGCAGGTTAATGTTCCTGTAAATTGTCATTTTCAGAGTGCAGGTTGCTAGTTTGGACGTTGATGTTGTTTCATGTAGCAATGGGGAATCTGAAGACATTAGATGCAGATAGCAGAAGGAAAGGGGGATATAGCGCCTATTGACAGGCTTTATATCAACAGTCTACATCCAGTTAGTCACACTACAGTTTAACACAATCATATTTACCAGAGTATTAAAATGTGATGGAAAACCAGTCGGGATGATATGGGCTATAAGTATTTATTATGATATCACATTTTTTCAGTATTTACCAGCAGTGTTTAACAATCATTTATTTCATGACAAGTGAATTCAATGCTTTTTAAGGGTTAGGGTAAGCCTACAATTTAAAAGAAAGGCCAAGTGGAGACATTTTAATAAACGTTTCTATGCAACCACCGAATTGCCTGTCCTTAGCACAAACTTTGATTTTAGTTAGCTACAAGTAGTCAAGTTCACAGTTAGCCACACTGCGAAAGCACAACACCTACACAAAAGTTCTCTGTAACCATTGAGGGTGCAAAGTTTTTCCCAAATATTATGCTAGACACAGGGAAATGATGATCCGTGAAAGACATCACAGAATGTACCACCAGCTGGTGAAGGAGCCTCGCCTTAATTAGTTTAAAGTCACTTCAAATTACACTTATTTAAGGAGTGAGGGACAGCTTGATAATGGTATCAGGTTCTTTTCTCAGAGCTAAACTTTTGTCATCTTGAGGTGTTCAGAGGGCTTTTGCCAAAAGCATCTCAAAGCGGGTAGCGCAGAACAAAATGCTGCCCAGACAAACAACCCGAAAAGACACCTCACACTACAAAAATGGCCTTTTACTTTTCAAGACCTGCAGATAACCTGAAAATAACAAAAAAAACAACATGACATTCTTTATACTTCTAAAGAAAATCCTTCAGTCTCACCTCCACAGAGAATAATGGCAGCAACAAACAGGGCCAGGTCACTGTCATCCAGCTCCAGAGCATTGAACTTGACTGCAAACTCAAACTTGGGCTCCATGATTTCACTGAAGGGCTTTCTTAAGCTGCGCAGGAACTCCCTGGTCACAAAGCCTTTACCATTGGCGACCAACAGACCATCTTTGTTCATGAGAGAGGGCAGCATGGCAAAAATAGCCTCATGTACACCGTACTTCAGCAAAGTCACCTGCAGACAGCACACAGACAAGTGTACAATAATCTGGAAAAGCAACACACAGATCATATTGCTGTGCAACACACTAAGTAGACAGTGACTCACCTGGTCATTGAGGAAGAGGTCCACAAACCCTGGAATGCACTTGGCGAACTCGGTGAGCTCTCGCACGGTCTCAACCGTGGTGCATTGGCAGCGATAGAAAACATGGACCCCAATCTCCTTGGTCAGGGGTGCACCTGGGACTAACTGGCTCCATACTAAACCACTTTCTGCCTTCCAGAGTGTGTCCACATCGTAGATCACAAACGGCTAAATGGAGGAGAAATATAAATTTCACATGAATCACAATCCATAACCTCAAAGACTCAGAAATAAAATATTCCTATAATTACATTTTTGAATCATAGGGTGTTGAGGAACAGGTACGTTGTGGTACTCTAACATATTTTCTGATGACATTAAATAATTTACTATGTTTTAACTTCTGAACGAAACAAAATTTGAAGCCATTCTAAAAGTTGAACGTACCGAGGTGCTGGGAGTTTTGCCCATCAGGATGCTGCGGGCCCTCTTCTTGGTCATACTGAGGTTCTTCAGGTAGGCTGTGTAGACTTGTTTGGCCAAGGTCTTCAGGTCTGAGCCACCTGGTTTACCGACGTTCAGCTCCTCTGCAAGCAGACCTGCCACAAGTTTCTTCCTCTCCGCCTCAGGCATGCGTCCATATCGGATCGCTAAGAAAACACACACATGCTGGTCTTATTTTGAGTAGACATTTCAGGAATAAACCCCTTTGTTGGGTTCTGATACTTTTGTTTTTGGAACAGGTTCTAAGTTAGCCAAATACCCGCTTTTGTAAATAAAAAAAACATTACAGAGGTTGCAAAAGAGATTTGAAGGGAATTGAAAAATATGAGCAGTTTGTTACTCACTTTACATTGAATAACATTCTTCTCAGCTGAATCTTAATCAATAACTTCCATTTCAATTTAAACTTTGGAAACATAAAAAAGACTTATCCTTACTATTCAAAATCTAAAATAACATGGCCTAATTCACAGGGTTTATTTGCTAAGATATTTTTCCTCTCACCATCATGGGACATTCCCAAAGACAGGCACTTCTGGAAGCGACAATATTGGCACTTGTTACGATTCTTCTTCTGAATTTTGCAGGAACGCTCACAGCGATCATATTCCAGTTTCATCCGCACGGTTCGCCGGAAGAAGCCCTGAGTGAGAAACAATGCAACTGGTTCAACAACTCATACTGGACATGAAATGTGTATGTCATAGCTATTCTGCAGTGATAGACACACTGTGTCCATTACCTTGCACCCCTCACAGGCATGCACACCATAGTGGAAGCCAGAGGCCTTGTCCCCGCAGACCTTACACTCCACGCTGATCCCAGCCCCCGCGTTGTCTTCTCGGCCAAGACGCAGCTGTTCTGAAAGCGAGGGTGATGATGTTTGTGACAGGTCTGAAAAAAAAAAAAAAAGAAGAATATTAAGGCCCATCAATTATCATGTGAGTCAAGAGAATTTGAAATAAAAATCTTACCTGTGTAGCTTGTTGCTGCACTGCTGTTCTGCTTATTTTTCTCCTCCAGACTCTCCTTCTCTTTTTTGGCCTGGTCCCCTTTCAGGCCTTTAGAGGCAGGAACTACCTCCTTCTCCTCCTTCTCCTCCTTGTCCTCCTTGTCCTCCTTGTCCTCCTCATCCTCACTCTCCCTCGCCTTTAACTCTTGCACGTCCGTCAGCTCTGACACACTTGTCCCCCCGCAGCTGTCTGATCCTCCAGACTCTCCCTCCGGTGGGGTCCACCTGACATCGGCTGTGTCCTGGGGTGATTTGGGCTTGCAGTAGCCGTTCACCCTGTCGTGCTGCTCTGTAGCAGTTTCCTGAAACCATTCCATGGTTCCTGTTGAAGCTGACTCAGCGGCTCCCCTCCTGTCACGTTGCCATCATAGCCCCACTATTGAAGAATGAAATACTCTGTTTAAATAAGCAACATTAAACCAGCAATGTGGATTACATACAGAGCCAGAATGACCACCAGATCACCATCAACTGGCTCACAAATCCTCTACTTTGCTATTAGATCCAGCATGTGAGTGGTTAACAGCCCCACAAGCCCAGTGACCTAGCCAAACTGAGTGTAAAGCTTATCATAACACACTGCAGAGCCAAAACGCTCCCCTAAAAGTCCTTTTTTTATGTAAACACACTGGTAAAAATGCATATAGTGTGGATATCTAACTTTCGGTCTTCTTGATATAGTCACTTGTAACTGAAATGAGAGCATGTACTAATCATGTATCATGTATTTATTAAGGTGTCCTTTCCGCAACTCAGTCCCTTACTACCAGTTGTGTTTGAGCAGCCAGAGAATGTCCTTGATAGTAATAGGCTTATGACATGATATACACATGCTGTGTTGGCATGCCTAGATTACTCATACGGCAAGTGGACCAGACAAGCAGAGGCCCCCGACACTGAGAGGCCTGAAGATGGACTTGCAACATCTTACTAAAAGGGTGATGTGCATAAATCCTCTAACATGGTATACGTCATGGTATAACCTGATATCAATCTCGTAATACAAAACTCAAACAGGACAACTTCTGTGCAATATTTTAACTCGTCCAGTTTGTTGTATCTGTGCAATATTCTCCCGTTGTTTGTAACACTTATTTATACTGTTACCTTTGTCAGTTATAACGTATTGCAATAAAACTCAATATCATCTACACACTATAGTTACAGTGTAGTACCAGGCATGTATATATACAGCTCTATTTCTAGTATCATATCCATTTCTACATGTATACAAAGTTGTCACATATTATGATTTTAATGCACTAATTCTTACATTTAAGTCTATATTTTAGTACTTTATATACATTATATATTCATATATTGTGTCTTACTGTCTTTCACTATTTATATCTTATTTACATCTGAATTATGATATTTCTATGCTGATGGAGCAACTACCACATACTTTATCTCCTCCTCAGGGATCTATCAAGTATTCTGATATATGAATACACATCATGATTCTGAAAAATTCATTCATTCAGACACACTTCATTACATTGATGCAATGATTACATAAAAATCTAATATAGCCACAAAGCGGTCAGTTCATTGATTAACAACATGCCCATAGTAGTAGCTACCACAATATAAATAGTATGGCATCTCTGTTGTAAACATGTTCACATCATTCACCCCTGCTAACTACCTTCCAATCATAGTGTTTGAGTGTTTAAAAAACAAATAAAAGCCCTGTTTCTATCAACACACAGGGTCAACAACTCATGATTCTTTAGCCGGCCGCAGTTTTTGTTCTGGCATTAATCTGTCCTAAACATTTCAGCCTGTTCTCCTCTATCTGAAAAAGTAAACTTTGTCTCTACTGGAGCTGGGAGACATCTGTATTATTGTTTGCCTCAGATCCGTGGTAGGGTGCACAGTGTACTTGGTGGGTGCTTTTAAGGGGACAGGGTGCATGCACTATGTACACACTGAGCAGTGTTGATCGCCGGTGGGGGCGGTGGAGGAGAGGGCTCTTCAGGGTGGGGGTTACATATTTGCCCCGCGGCCCCCTAGTGGATTAATCCGCCCATGTATGTAGCTAGCTGTGCCCTGACCAACATACAACACAGCGCCTGCTTAATAAAGATGTATTAATGTTTTCTGTCATAACATGATGGTCAAAAAGCTGGACATAGTCTGAACTTTGTTTCCAAATGGTTTCATGCGGGCAGGATAACATCAGAGATGTAGGAGAACTGTTAAGACTTGTCGTTCAAGCCAACCTGTCACACTGGTTCTCGGAAATATCTGCTAATATCCCTCTGAATTATATGAGTCACTGACAGGACTGTAACTGGGTATAAAAATACAGAAGGTGAAATGAGAGCTCAGTTATAAACACTGCTGCCTTTTACCTAGGGTGAAAAACTATATTCAACATAAAAGTAGGGAGCTTTGGTCTGTCTTCGGTCGTCGAAGAGTGCTAGCTAACTTAGCTAGCTAGTTAGCTACTAACCTTGAATGTTGACTGAGTACTACTAACGTTAGCTGTTAGCGTGGCTGACCCACATTCCCGTGTGTGCCTTAAAATAACGTTAGCCGACTTGCCAAGTTAGCTTACCTCTCCCAATAGTGCTGCTGGTGGGGAAGATGTTTACCCTGCGTGGAATTGCCGAGAGGATAAAATAAGCAAGTGTCGAAGAGAGTCCCGAGTCCCGAACACGATCGATCGGCTGTTGACAAGTCGTTTGAAGTCACCAGCAGGAGTTAGCTAGCAGCGGGAGCTAACGTCAGACTGCTAACATAAACTTAGACTGGTGCAGGCCTGCATGTAGTTAGCGAGCGAGCTGACGAACAGCTCAGCCAGGCTGAAAGGAAAAGCGGTTTGGACACTTTTGTTCGTCGCTACCATATCACATGCAGATAAGCATAGTTAACTGATAATCCCTCCCCGACTCTCTCCTTGTTGTTCCTAGCTTTGCTTTGCTTTGCTTTGCTTTGCTTCACTCCCCCTCCTCCTCCTCCTCCACCGTCACATGCCAGTACATAGCACCCCCACACACACTCACACAACACACATCAAGGTTTCTGTTAACTCTAATATGCACTTGTTGTTTTTGCACTCTGCAGCAGGAATATTTATTCTCCATCTGCACTGACACCAACAAGCTTTAATCATATTAGCCTGTGTGTGGTTTAAAAACCCCTTATGGCAAAATTCAGATTTTTGGTCTAAATAAATGAAATCAGTTAAAGGGTGACTGGCAATTTTACACATTGAAGAGTGTTTACAGATCTTGGGGAGCGCCTCTGCATATGTAAAAAAAAAAAAAAAAGGTAGTGTAAAACCTACCAAGTAGTTTCAAAATTTGAAATTGAAAATTGCCTCCAGTGATGTCACTCAGAGGCTAAGTTGCATTGTGGGTAATGTAGGTGCCAGAATCTGAAAAGGAAGAATAATGCGTTGAATAAAAAAGCCTGCCATATCAATTTTCTACCATTTGTTTTTAATCTATCAAACTCCTTTTAGGCAAGTCTTGCCATTCGGCAGCCATCTTGGCAACACCCCTGGGCAGCTTTTTCTAAATCAATGGGGCTGTACCGAGTCGGTTGAAATTCATGTTAGTCTCACTTGTGAGTGGCTGATATCTTTGCTGGTTTGGCTGCCATGAGGCACACGTTTGCGATATATGTGTCAATCAAGCACCATCTCTTCCATTACAGACTTTCTATTCAAAATACCATCATCTTTCTCTGTTCCAACACTGTGTGTAGGAATGCAATGCTTAACTGGTACACTGTTTTCAAAATTGGTGCCAACATTACTCAAAATGCCACTGAGTGACATCACTGGAGTCAATTAATTAGATGACATGCAGCTTCCTCTTGAACCACAGAAGGCTTTATACTATTTATTTGTTATTTTTTAAACATGCAGTCGTACTCCACTCCTCTCAAGACTTGTGAACACACTTGAATGTGCAAAGTTGGTGGCGTTGCCCTTTAACTGCATAGAGTTGGATTCAAAAGCCTCTGGTTCACCGTGCAGCGTATGTTTAAGTTTCATTGTGACTTTTACTTATTGATTCATCATAAAAGCATGAGTGGACACATTAAGGGCATGGAAGGAACACGATTATGCTTTTGGTGCTTTAGACATGAACTTTATTACCTGTCGTGCCATCCAAACTACCTTCTGAGTCTCTAAAAATAGGTCCAACAGGATCTAAGCATCAATGGCTCTCGAAAAGGATGTCGATAGAAAAAAGGAACAGAGTTTTATTTTTGAACATGGGTGGCACACTTTGAGTCATGGTAAAAGAGGTAAAGAAGGTCAAAAAAGGAGATGTAAACATCATAATCACAACATGACAGTGAATTTTTTTCTTCTTGTCTGCACAAACCCAAATGTTGCAATGTGTGGGCGTATGCATATATCTGTATGTCAAGGCAGTGTTTGTCGACATGTGCCTGTAATTGTATGCATGAGTACATGAAGTGAGTGTATGAGTACGTATATTTGTGTAGATATGGATTAATGTATGTGTGTACATGTATTGTATGGATCTTTGTCAATGGATATGAGTTGTAATCCTAACTATGCCTTTCAGTGAATTTCATGATGTGAAATAAATCATAAACTGCAACAGATTTTTTTCTTCTATTTTTTGTTTGGTCTGTCAGTATTTTTTCCCTTCTTTTTTCTCTTTCTCACTTTCTTTAGATGTGCTGGGATGTACTAAATTGCTCTTATGTCATAATAATAACAAAGGGTAAACAAAAATGTCCAACAAGACAACCAACAAACCTGATCTGTAGACCTTGTATTGAAGAGAAAGTCTGTGCCAAAATATATTATTTTTATTGTTTTTATTTCATGTTGCATATTCTTAAATTCATTTAGGAAATTAACAATCATGAGATCATGTGGTATTCCAGAATAAAAACACTACGCAGGGGTGCCGCAGTAGCTCCGTTGTTAGAGCATGTGTCTTTGCTTCAGTGGCTCTTTGCTGCATGAAATCCCCACTCTTTCACCCTGCTTCCTGTCTCTCTTTATCTGTCCTTTGTCACAAAAAAGAGAATATTTATTTTTATTTTTATTTTAAAAGGTGGAACGGAGCTGGAACAGGAAATCATTGCCCTCCACCCCACTAGCAGGTTAATCCAGCCATGGTTTATGCATTTAAATTATTATTTTTTAAAGTTATGGATTCAAAGGTTCTGATGACAGGTTCTGTCATCAAAGATGATGACATCCCGCATGAAACAGCCTAGATAAAAAGTGATTACTGCTGTGTAAAACGTTTACTTTTTGATCTACAGCCTTCTGCTACGTGCAATTTTCAGACAATTTAAGTTCGCACAATCCGTGGCTGTTTTTTATAAACTGATACAACTGAGATATAGCTTGTGCTGTCTGTCATGTGCGCTGAGGGTTACATGTGTCAAAAACTTCAAATTAGTCATGATGTGTGATGACACATCCCTGGACAGATGACGTAGACTCAGATTCAAGCTGAAGTGGACGTGCAGTTTGCACATTCAGCTTGTTCCACTCTGTGGTCTTTTACACAAAAAATGTTTCTCATTAATGTGAATATTATTTCATTCAGCTATTCACGAAGTAAAGTATTAGTTACAATTTCTGGAATTGCATTCTGCACATAATTTAACACCATAGAGAGTAAGAGGCAGTAATCAGGTTACAGCATCAAATCACTCTTTTATTTACAATTATGTTAACTGGCAGTAGAAACAGGAAGTTAAACACTCTCTCGCTTTCCTGTTTAGGAAGAGTGATACTCTTAGACTGAAACTGCAGTAAACTAATACTGAACTTTTTTACGTCAATAAATCAAGCCATCCTCCCACCCCCCCAAAAATACATATATAAAAATGAAACATGGTTATGTGTTTATATTACAGAGCTGAACAAATGAGCTTCCTTGTATTGTATGTAGGAAAAAAGCCTTTAAACATCTCAACTTCCTTGGCACTTTCTTGCTTACAGCTCATTTTCTTGGCACTGAGGTATCGTTTATGTCCAGAGCAGGCCTCACACAGGCTGCAGTCAAAGCATTAGTCGAGCAGTGAGTGAATTCAACTTCTCATTAAAATGTTTTAAACTGCTGCCGTCTGTGTAATGAGGTCAGTTAATTCTACATTTAATAGAAATGCTAGTACGGTAAATTCAGTTTTAAGTGTCGATGTTCCACTGTTGTCTTAATGTTCACACATTTGACCATCAACTCTTGCCCTTCCTGTCAAGAAACCTCACAGAGTGACCTGCAGTGATCCATGCAACCTCTCTGATTCACGATTTTAGGGGATATCCATGTCTCCATTAGAGGCGTGGGAGTGGCGTTTCTCACACGAAGCTCGGTTGTCAACGTTTTCTTTGCTCTCCTCATCCCGATCCTCTGATCCTGATCTCCTTCTGAGACGCAGCCCCGGATCTCTCTGTGTCGGCACCTGGAAGCTTGAGAAGGAGCTTCCTAACGACGGTCTCTTCTCTGCAAAGGACAGCACAAACACAAAAAAACGACAGAAATGAGTGCTTACAGCAGGCAAGTTGAGTCCGATTTAGGTCTGTAACGCAGCCGCTGCGAGATGTAGATGCCGAAATAGAGAAGGAATTCACTGGTGACAGATACAAAAACCAAATTTCAGGAAGTATATATCTACAGATCAGTGTGTGAAATAAAATCATCATCTACGTACTGACAAACAATCTCTCTCGTCGAAGAAAATGGTATCACTCTAATCTTTGCTTGAATCTACATTAAATATCAACCCAACCACAGCCTGCTTTTGAAGCTGGCATTTGGTAACCTGCTGTACACTCTGAATGTTGATCCACATTGTTTTCTGCCATTTGAGGTTTGACGGGGGATTTTTCATACGCCATCAACTTCTTCCTCGGCAGTGGTGTTTCCAAAAAACATTCATCAGTTTAAACATAAAACATTTTGTCTTTGAACTGTATTCAACTGAACATAGGTCTCAAAATATTTCCTAATGATTGCATTCTGATTTTATTCATGCTGAACACGGTGTCCAAATTTTGGGGGAATTGTAATCTTTTTATTACAGTAGTGGATGGAAACATGCAGTAATTTGCATTTCCTTGAGCTGATTATCTGTACATTCAGTCACAATTAGCCCTCCATTTTGATTGCGATAGTAATAAAAAGCACAGGTGTTACTAATAAAATTGACTATGGCTCTGTTATTTTCAAGTTTCCTTGTAAAACATGATGCAACAGTGACCCAGCGAGCCTGACACCAGAAACTAAAGCAGCTTAATGGAGTCCAGCCATCGTTCATATTATCATTATAACACCTGTGCTTTTGCCTGTCGTGACAGGTCCAAAACAAAGCGCTTTAAATGCTTCACATTTGTCAGGTCACATGATGCAGCATCTCGTCTTGAATATGGGACACGTACCGCCTGGTCCGATCGGTCGCATCAGTCTGTTCATCTGGACGTTCCAGTGTTTGACGTTGGTGCTCGCCTGGCGAAGCTTCCTCTGGGCAGCCTGTCCGAGAATAAGAGCGACTCATTAAAACACATGAAACTACTGTTAGCATTACCACTGACTACAGCCAATAAATGCGAGTAATAAGAATCTTTTCACATCAAAGTAGAAAGGAAAATGTTTTGACATTTAAAGGGGCACAAACAGAACTGGTTCCCTTAACAGACAGATTAGCAAAGCAGATCAACCTCCCACTGACTGGTGATACCATCATCAAAGTATCAAATCAATCACAGAAAGTTTTCCAGGAAAACATTTTAGGCTGGTTTCAGTCTGTTGTTTGAAACGCCTCGTTGGACTTTGAAATCATTGAACTGTTTTGAAGGACAGACCATAACAGCTGTAATGTTTTCTTTCGTTAATGTCTGTGTCATGCTCTGCACTGTAGTGTGTTGTCTTGTCTGTAACTAGAAGGAGATGGAGCCATCTTGCCTCAATCATTTTTGTAAACAAGATTTTAAATCTTATTTCAATTCTACTAATTAATATGAATTAATTTTCTAATTAACACTAGTTGCGGTAGTGTGGACTTTGAATTCAACTTAATGGATGTACGAAATTAAAAAAAAAAGTGAAAACAGCAGATAATGCTGTTGGCTCAATGTTTCATGTATCTCACTAGATCCCCAACAAGAAACATTTCAGATAAATTAGACCTGGTAAAATTCAGTTTCGTGAGGTTTTCATTTTTTGGTTCTTACCACTACATCCTGGTCAACCCGATGCCGGTTTGCGCGGACCTCCTCAAGTTGCCTCTGCGCCTCGTCCAGGGACCGGGACTTGCTCTCCATTTCCTGTTTCAGCTCCTGCTTCTCCCTCTGTGTCTTCAAGATGTACTCCTCCTGTTCCTCCTGCAGGGACATCAGGGCCTTCATCTTCTCCTCCTCCTCGGCCAGTAACCTGGACACAACAGAGAGCACAACATTTTTCACATTTTTTCCCCCAAAAACCATGATTGACTGTTGGCTGTTGAAGAGGATCTGATGTCTTAACACAATGTCTCAAACATTACAGTGAGCAGAGGTGCACGAGGCCCGAAGCCGAAGCTGTTTGCAGATTTGTGCGATCATTTATCAGACATGTTTTCACTTGAAAAGATTTAGAGAGCACAGAAACAGCGACACAATAGAGCTGACTGATGGCAGCGTTTAACAACTTCCTCTGTCGGCAGCTCAACTTCCTCAGGAACATAACGCAACATGAACTCCTTTCACCAGCTGAGCTTGATATCTGCTGCCTGCACACAAAAGCACCTCCCAACCTACGGCTCGCAGATGAATGTTTGCAGCCTCTTAACCCAAACAAATGACTTCTTATTGTCCTGTGAAAGTCTTTATAAGTCTGTAATCATGTGTTAGTGGTGATGGGAGGAAACGTGAAACACTTTACCCTGCTTGAGCTAAACGGAAGGCCTCCTCATCCAGCCTGGCTTTGATCTCCTGCTGAAGCGCCTCCTCCAAGCGCTTCTGCATCTCCTCCAGCTCCTGGATCCTCTTCCTCTGCTTCTCTGCCTCCTCCTCTTTCAGAGCCATCTCCGCCTGCATACTGACCCGAGCCTTGAGATGCGCAACAGGAAGCAAAGGAATGATCACTCGTATCTTTCTACTTCTTTGCCTCCACACTCTTTATTTCTACTTCTTTGCCTCCTCACTCACCTCCTCAGCCTCTCGCAGCTGGATCTCCAGAGTCCGCTGGAGCTGTTCATGCTGCTGGCGCCTCCTCTGCTCGTCCTGCTCCAGGAGGGCCTGAGCCTGCTTCTGCGCCTCCTTTAGCAGCTCCAGCTCCGCCAGCTTACGTTCCCGTTCCTCCTGCAGGGCCCGCAGCCTCTGCAGCTCCTCCTCCTTGGCCTGCCGTCTCTTCTCCCGCTGCTCTCGCTGCTCACGTCGCTTCAGCTTCAGATCTTTGTGGAGGGAGTTTTTCCCCTCCACGTGCAGCCTGATGGCTGTTTGAATCGCTGTGAAGAAGATGGCGTTTACTTGATATGAGGGTCTTTGACTTATCAGCAATCAGTGTCAGTGAATGTGAGTCTCCTCTGACCTGTAGTCCACTCCTGTCTCTGTTTGGTGTCTGAGGCACTCATCTCATAAGTCTTGGAGAGGGTTTTCAGACAAAACATGCACCTCTTCCCATCCCGGTCTGGCAGCACCTGTTGAACGACAAAATATTTAATTCATCTATAAATATCACCTCCTCGTGCATTGGTTAGTTCTCTTTTTTACATGTGCTGTGACCATGTCTTAAATGTTAGAAAGAAAGATGTTGAACTCACTGGGAAAAGGACGTTTTTGATCCATTTTGAACGACCAAACAATATTTGATCATCGTCTACTTCCTATAATAAAGCATGATTTTAGAATGGTTGCTTGTTTTCCTTTGGTGTAACACATGGTGCGAGGGTGTAGTGCTCTCGCTGACAAAATAACAGAACTTGAGCAGATTTTTGTTTGTCATACTTGAATGGCATTGATGGGCTAATAATTGACCAGGTGTTCATGTCAACAGCCAGCAAAAAACAGCCAAGGTAACAACCACTTCAGCTCTACTGCTGCAGGCTTCATATTCAGAATGAATGATCCATACTCATTCATGAGAGTGAGGGTGGCAGACTAATTATAGATTCAGTTCACTTCTGTGAGGAAATATGAAATCTGATTGTCCAACAAGGCAACATTCAGTATCCAACTGTTGTGCATTTAATAGACTTGATCATTACCAACCTTTCCAGATTATGACGCCTAAATATAAACTCTGTCTACTTGGGGACTGTTTGAAAGGTATTGGGGGTGGGGAGATTTAGAAAGGGGGGGAGGGTTATGTATTTTTCCCTTTGCTAAAGGGAGGGTAGTCTAAATTCTTTAGAAGAGAGGGGGAGGGTCTTTAGCGATTAGTGCCACGTCATTTGTCACTATTCTAGAGCAGCTCCCACCTTCACTTTAATCTGCATCTTAAAAGAAAGCTGAACAGTGAGGTGAAGATGTGTGAAAACATGTAAATGTGTAATGAAACAGGACACATTATTGCCAGCTGCAACCACATCAGCTTTGAATGTTTTATAATTGGTGAGTCTGTGTGTCATCACAGCAAAATGTGGTCTTGGAACCACGCAAGTGATATAGTGAATAAATATAGTAAATGATATAGTGATGACTACAATGATTGACCATAGTCATGGGTCATAATGTCATCATCTTTTTGGTGCTTGCAGCTGGTGTGATCCCATTGCAGGATGGTTTTTCATTTATCAAATGTTTTCCACAATTCTATGTTATTCCATTAACACGTTAAAGTGGAACTCCAATTCTTATGCGTCTGTTCAGAGCTCTTGAGGAGTAATACTGTGATAAGTTATAAAAGCCTTTTGTGTCTCCAGAGGTAGAGACTTTGACAATCTTAATGTTTGGGGTCATGGAGTTAGAAAGAAGTGAGGTCAGGAGATCTCTGTAGCCCCCTTCTCATGTTTGCCAGAGGCCTGAAGCTACAGTAGCTGCTACTAGCATAACATACACCAGATAATTTTAGTGCCAGATTTTGACAAAGAAGAGGAATACTAGTAGGACTGGGCAATATGGCCTTAAATCCTTATATCCCACTGTGATGTTATGAGTTATGTATTTCAATATTACCTCAAAAGCATTTAATACACGGTAGATCTGGGCAACAAAATAAAATTTCACAATGTTGCTGACCAGATTTTTGATAAACAGTCATCGGTTATGTGGATATAATGACTAAGTGGGTACAGACAATTTCGTATATGAATAAGTACAAAAACCGGTAAGTTCAGAAAATTACATAACTTTAGTGCAATGCAGCCTTAAAAAAACAGGATATGAAGATATCCAAAATCTAAGGTGATATACTGTCCTCTCACGATAACGGTATAATACCTTTAAATGACCCAAGCCTAAATACATGAAATGAATGATGATATCTCTGGTTGTGCTGCATTGATTTTGATCCTCTGTAAGTCTGGAAATGTAATCAGAGTGCAATGCTAAACCGGTTAGGTACTCTTTAAACGTTTTAAAGGTAAATCAAATACATCATCATAAATTATATTTTAGTTAGGAATGCCAAAAATGTTCTAATTCAATAGTGTTAATTTGTTTCTATTGTTCAAATTTTCTCAAGAAAGGGGTCCACAGGAAATTGTCATAGCACATGGAGGGCCATTCTTTAAAAAAAAAACATCTTGTTCTACATTCCTCCTCACCACAATAATTTTCGCACAGTCCTTCGCCACTCCG
The DNA here is from genome assembly GCA_903131615.1 of Diplodus sargus. Lineage (NCBI taxonomy): Eukaryota > Metazoa > Chordata > Actinopteri > Spariformes > Sparidae > Diplodus > Diplodus sargus. Next base: position 3,169,306 of record CAEMYA010000044.1, read on the forward strand.
AGTAACTAGTTACACATGTCTGAGCAATTCAACTAAAAGACTTTTTGTCTCAAGGGTTGTACATGAATTCTTTTCCCGCAGTCCTGAAGAGGTAAGGTTTCCAGTAATTCACAAGAAAAACCAAAAAGGAGGGAAGTCATGACAAACAAACATCTGTGAACCAGCGTGTGGTCCTTTTAGCCATATCTTGTAACACCTTGGTAGAGTCCCCACCCCCAGATTGTGAACCTCTGGCTTTAAGAATCATGTAATCATGTAATGACTCAAATTTCAGAACGAGAAATGAGCAGTGTGTATTCTTCAGCTGCTTACCTCCACACAGCAGTTCCCATCCAGGACTATGTTTCCCTGGCAATCCTTGCGGTCCTCCCCGGTGTAGTAGGACAAGTTGCTGGGCCTTAAGGTGAACCAGCGTTCCTTCCAGTTCCTCCTCAGCTGGCCTTTCTTCCACAAATAACCCTGCACAAACACACACACACACTCACTGACACAATACAGAGCAAGGCATCATCCACAACGCAGACTTCTGTTGACGATTGAGCCTCGTACCTCTTTGAGGACATCACCAACGATCTCCCTGTAAACTTCCTCTATAGCCATGCTGATTATGCTCTTATCAATTCCTCTGGTCATCTTTCCTGAGTTCATCATCTCCAGAAAAACCCAAACAGTAATGCCACTCTGCTGCACTGAGTCTTGGGAAAAGAAGTCCTCTAATTCAACACAGTTGAACTCAATACTCATAGCCATGCAGATCTTCTTGAGGAGGTACTCCACCTGGTAAGGAAAAGAAACCAAAGGTCTTGAGAGTGAGAAATAACATGATTCATTTGAATGATCTGTCTTTGCTGCAATGTACTCAAGGAAGGAAGTAGCTGAGCGTCAGACCAAGAGTGATTTGAGGTTGTTTTTTACCTCCCTAAAGTTGATGGCCTATTCACAATAAATCGATGGATGACATTATTTTATGGTTTCCAATTTTTAACATAAAGCACCACAGTAAAGCTCACATCCTACAACATTGCTCATCTCAAGACTTTAATTTGTGTCGATTCTTAATCTTAGGTACTTATGAAAACTGTTTTTACTCCGGTAGCACAATTACACAATAGTTCTCTTTGTCCAGTGGTTGGTGTGTGGAGAATGTACCAAAATAAAACTGAATAATGTTTTCTCAAACTCAGCACGACAAAAACTACTCTGCCCTAGAAATGTAGGTCTCTCTCTCTTGGCAGCAGCTGTGAAAAACACACGACAGGAAACCAAAACGAGAGTTTGCAAGTGAGAAACAAGCCCACACTGCTGCATGAAAAGAGCAGCGTGTTCCATGATGGCAAGAAACAAGGTTTCGGCAAGGGTGTGTTTAGTGGTTGTCGAAGATCCAACACCATTTTTTTTTTAGGTCACAGATTACTGACTACAGCCTCAGTATTGTACCTAACAACAGAGCACAATAACCTGAAATGTCAATGCTGCTAAATTTAGAAACAAGTGTCACTATCCTCACACACAGCCACGATCACCAAGGACAGAATCTTTTTAAATTTTTCAGTCCAGTTGTGTTTTGACTGAAGAAATACCTCATATTCCAAGTAGCACATAAATATATAAAGTGTCTGTTTTGTGATGTAAATTAAAATGCATTGTACCCACCTCGTCAGGGACCATAACCAAAGGGTACTTGTCCTCAGAGAGAAAATTAAACAGGCACCAAAGTCGAAAAGCATCCTTCTCTGGCAGAACAGTGCTGCTGGTTTTGTCCGTGCGGTAGTTTTTCTTTGCCGTAAGAGTCCAACAGAGCTCGTCTACGTTTTCCTTAATAAAGGATCCTTCAATAACCTGCAACAACATCAGGAAGAGATTGAAGCATCCGTGAAAGCGTTAGAAAAAGAGCCTACAGTTGTGATATTATCACCTTATCCAGGATGTATTTGTTGAGATAAGGCATGTAACCCTGACTGGAAACCGGACCGTCATCATCATCCCTGAAGTGCTCCTCCAAAGCAACAGGGTCGTGTGGGATAGACAAGACTGTACACAGGTTGTGAGACAGCACCTGAAAAATCCCAATGAACAGGACAGAAATATATTTTAAAAAGGACAAAAAAATGGTGCATTATTTTTTCTTCTGGCATCTATGTGAATGTCACATTACTGCCAGAGCTCAATTACACGCTGTGTATCTTGCGGACAGTTGAGTTGAGCTGGGATAAGTGTTTGTGTTACGTTTTCCTCAGAAAATACAGGCCAGCAAATTCAGAAAAATGCTCATTTTGAAACCGAACTTTTGGGAACAGAAATTCAGAATTATTAGACATCATGCTATCCTAAAAATAATTTGGTTGGCACATACAGAAGTGTGAACAAATATTTTTAAAAAAGGGGTGGCTGAAGTCAGCAAGAAAGCAGGAAATATTGCACGGCAACTCAAAGTGCTTCACAGGCCAAACTACACAACTAACAGAAAATGTAGAGATAAGCAGTAAGCTATATAGAGAATCAAAGCACTGCAAAAATAGAAGTCAAAAATTGAAATGTGACAAAAAAAGTAAAATAATACAGATAAAAAGTGCTCAAAAAATTAAAAGATGGAAAGAAGGCCTGCTACAAAAATACTACATAATAAGCTATAAATAACACAAACTACTACATGTAATCAGTGTACTACGATTGATATTAATATTGCTATACTACCAATGTTCCTACTATTGTGTCAAGGAGGGTTTCACTATATAAAAGTCTTCAACTGAAAGTGTGCAACTTGACATATCTGATGCATTTTATCAGACAACCAGTGTCTCAGTGTGTTGAGCCATAACCACATCCTGTCTCAAAGCTCGAGCGCACTACAACATCTGTCATTTGCAAGGCCACGGCACGCAAACTGCTTGCTTGTTAGCGCTTCTAAAGAACATGGTGCCTGCACACAGCCTGCTGCATGCATGAGGGGGATAAGCCTAGTCATGAGGCTGACCCACTGTGAGCCAGGAGCGGCAGGCAGCACATCGCAGGAAGGTGGAGGTGGCTGGAAATGGAGTCCACACCAAGACCCAAGTGACATAACGATGAGATCAACAAAAATACAGTGGCTCCATTGAAGCCCTGTGGCGAGAGACAACAATCACCAACATGTTTCCAGTTTGCCCCCCGCTCTGACTGTAACAATGTTCTTTTTACATACATGGGCTCATGGTGTGAAGATACTCTATTCAACAGGCTGTTCACTGGCCAGGTCCAGTGCCAGAGGAGCCTTTGCACTACAAGCTGGTACACGGAGGCCCAGTGCAAGCACAGCTTGGAGATGAGGGCTCCCATTCATATACAGACTGAGAGCAAACTGTTTCTCTCGTCCTCTTGTCAAACAGAGGTGCATATTGTGCCCTCTTTCAGCAGTGAAGCATTCTACTCGAAATATAGGGAACAAATTTGTTCCTTGTGGGGACAGCGTGTTGTTTTAAAAACTGCGTTTCACACAGGAAATATTGATGATGATAAGCAATATCAGATGGCATACACCCTCATTTCCTCAAGCACAGAGCAAACTATAACAATTACAAATTCAGGTCTGACATTTAGCTTGCTGAGCACTTCAAATATTTTCACCTCATCATCCCCAGAGCGAGGCCACGTGATGAAGTATGATTTGAGATAGGAAATGAGGCAAGAGAGTGAGTGACTTTTCAGACGAAAAAAAACAAAACAAAAGTCCCTCAAAGTTCAGGTAGTCCACTCACCTTGAGTTGAGACTTAGACACCTTACCGCTCCTCTCCAGATCCAGGGCTGTGAACCCATACCAGATGGATTTGAGCAGCTCAGACCGCAGGTCCATGTCTACAGCCGCGTTACTCTCTGGTTTCCTCCTCTACGTCTCTTCTTCTTCCCTCTGCTGTTGACACAGGGCCCTTGGGTGACAAAGTGACACCCACGTTGTGTTGCTGCTGTCACTGAGGCACGGGGCTTTACCAGGCTGCTGACAGCGACACCTGCAGGTCGTCCACAGTCACTGACGGAGAGGGAGGGTCTGATTGTTTACCACACAGTGAATGTTCTGATCCTGCCTTCCAGCGGAGAAAGAAGAGCATTCCGATCCTTTAAAGTAGAACTACCACAACATAAAAACAATCCGTTACAAGGGGGAAATAGTTTAGTACTGAGAACGTCCCATTTAAACTGTTACATCATGATTATAGTTTCATTTTTTCAGGTAGTGTTCCACTATTACATTACATTGTCATTACTGATGCATAAAGGTGTACAGCACAAGTAACGAGTAACTAAAGTAGTTACTTTTAAGGATATAAATTGCATAATATATTAGTACTAAAGTTAAGTACAAATTGCATTCAAGTAGTAGAGTAACTGCAATTTCCAGCAGTGCTGCCTTCAAGGACCTGTAATAGGTAAGTCACAGTAAATATGAATCTGAATATTGGGTTTTTCTAGGAAACCATGGATTATAACAGAGCTTAGACACGCGGGCATTCTTCTTTATAAGTCTAAATATCGAATACAGTAAATCCCTGACCTATTCAATTTAACAATAACGTTCTTTTAGCTAAGTGCTAATTTGAAATAAGCTAATTTGATATTGGCAGTTAGCTTTAGGTTGCAGGTGTGTGTAATGTTACTGCTCATATAACTTAATACCAACTACCAACTAATAATTGATAGCTTAATTGAGCTAGGCCTTGAAATGTATTTTATTATTCACTTATTTACTTATTATGTTTCATAAATAAACAAACTGCAAATGTACCTGCTAGCCTGCGTTAGCCTGGTTCCAGACGTCTGAATCTGCAGCCACGTCTCCATTTTGTCTAGAGCTATTCAAATTAAAAATCTAGTAATCAACATAAGGGAGGGGTAACATTACTTAATTAAATGGCTTTTGAATTTGAATATAAGGCTACTTTTGTTAGTCCCAAATGTGCCATGATTAAAGGCCCTAAAATAAAAAAAATAAAAAGATATAAGCATATTTTCTGTTGTCATGACTGAACCACATATATATATATATATATATATATATATATATATATATA
>CAEMYA010000044.1:3174409-3189902 GCA_903131615.1 Diplodus sargus
CCTTTTTGTGTATGATTACAGCACTTGCCAAAAACATAAAATCATAATGTATCTCCTGATTATTGTATTATTTATGTATTATGTATAATGATAATCAATCAGCTTTGTATGTAAGTCAATAAACAAAATAAAGCATAAAACATCCAAACAGGACTGACCCTACGGTAAGATTGGAGGCTCTGTTTTTATGTATTGTTGCTTAAACTTGTATATGATGCATGTTTTATTCTTGCCTTTATATTTTGGTTAGCTAAATTATTCTATTGTATTCTATTCTATTCTATTCTATTCTATTCTATTCTATTCTATTCTATACTATTCTACTTGCAGATGGGAAGAGGCCGCGGCAAAAAAAACAATCACGTGGTAAGCTAACTTTCGCGTCGTTGCCATGGAGCTGTTTATGAAAATCCGTTTTTCATTGGTCGACAGTTTTTGTCATGACCGAAATGCGTGCAGTCATTGGCCGGTACTGCTTCCTCTTACGACCAATGGCGATGTGCGCTTTTTACAAACTGCTGCGAGTCCAGGAAGTTTACAGCCCACTGTGGAGTGAAAGGACAGAAAAAAAGGGATCTTTAAATCCGCACAAAACGCCCGGAAAACCACAATATTTGGAATTAATTGTTACGGAAACACTTACTTGGACGCACAGAAGGAAATAACAGACGCCTTTTTCTATTTTGAAAGTATGTAACGTATTTAATAAACGGCTTTATGAGTGTCTAGCATGTGCTAACAAGAAAAGACTTGACACTTAGCCTTCTGCTCCAGTTAAAGCTATTCTAATCTTATGCTACATCTGTTTTTAAATGTTGGCTCGTCATCACATTGGTTTGTACTTTGCGCAGGCTTAATTACTATCAAGTAAAGCTTTGTGTTAGAGTTGCTAAGTTTATTTTTAATATAATTCATTGTGGCTGCATGAAGCTCATCCCTACTGGACTTGCTTGTTCTGGTTGCTTCCTATTTTTGTTAACTTTGGATTTAGTTAAAGGTTTTGGAATGAATTGAAGTCTGAGGTTTTTGTTTCTGCATGTGTGTATTTTGTGTTTGTCTCTCTTACAAACAGTTTTGCAATTAGCCATTATCGTTTTTAATCCTGGTTGCTCAAATGCTATTTGTTTCTCAATTTGTTGCTCCTGTAGTTGTTCTTCACACCTTGCTATCATCATGGACTCCTCTCCAGTCCTTCGTCAGCAAAATCAAAACAAAATACAAACTGACCTTCGGAGGTAAGCCAATTTATTAAGTTTTAAACACATTTCTTCACCTGATTTTCTCATAAAGCTTCTCCCAAAGTAGCTTTCTGGAGCTTGTTCTCCATGTCCTGTAACAATCTTGTTCACTTATTCTTTGATTAGATGTGATCACAACTTGTGCCTGTTGTCGTTTGACGGCTCATGTGTAGATAATATTTAACATTTGAGAAACATATTTATATGAAACTGTAGTTGCATTCAGTGTTTTGCAAATCTGTTTTTCTCCACACAGATTGAAAAATGAAAATAACAGAATGCCAGCACACCCAAAGCCTTCCAAACTCCTGTCTGCACCACATATTTCCAACCAAGATAGTGAGAACAAGGATCCAGAAAAGTCAGAAGTGAGTAGGAAGGCACCTTTGCGACCAGGTGGAAGTCGGCTACCGGTCCTTGCAAAGTCCCTTCCTCTTCAGACCCCATCCGACTTCAGTCAGTCTCACTGTAGGTGGGAGGAGAAACCTCTGGCTGTAAGTGCTTCCTTCCCATCCCAAAGAAATAGACTGTGTTTTTATTTAATCAAATATTTTTTTTCTGTTCTTAATAGCTTATCATTTTCCTACAGGGCAAAGCTAGGAAGAAAAAGCCTTGCACCAGGCCCATTCCTTTCAACCTGTCGCAGCCCAAGAGTTCAAGAATAGCTACAGAAAATCAGCAGCACCTCACTGTTTCACAGACAAGGACTGGCACTCTTGCTGTCCAACCTAATAACAGTGTACACGGTGCTCATCTTAAAACCCAAAACATTAATACAAAACCAACAAAACATCCAGCCACGTTAAACAGCAACGTGGACCCGACCAAAGGATCAGGGAAGTCTAACGGAAACACACCCCTGCGGTCAGGACTGCCTGGGCATTCCAGCACTTTTAAGACTTCAGCCACTTTGTCCCGTCCTCTTTCATCAATTTCTAATAACACTATGCACCAGAACATCATTACAACTTCTGCAAAGGCTGCTTTTAATGCAGAGGCCTTTACAGATAACATGAAGCTGCTCAGTCTCAAAGAGTCAACCAAGATATCTAATACTAGCCAAAACAGGCAGCTGCCGGCACTGGGCAATATTTCCAAAAGTTCTGCTGGTAAGTGAAGTCATTGCTTTTGAGCAGATCATGTTTGTGGTGTGCCCAATATTACAGAAAATGTTAGCGTCTTGCATTTGCTTCTTGGTATGTCGATACTTTTGTATTAGACCAAGCCCTGCGACACATCCCAGCTTTATAAGGGTTATAATGTTCAGAGTTTTTTGATATTGTATTACAGAGCTGTTGACTTTACTTTATGATACATTTGAAGTATGTAATTTCTGGTGCTGTATTGATTGAATTTTATTTTTTTAAAATGCTTTTAAAGATAAAGAAAACAGTGAGATAACATGTACAAGTGAGAACACTTGTTTCCATCATGGTCCCTGATGTCAGAAATACAGGAAAGGCATTAACAAATAACATCCAAAGAAACATTGAAAACAAGAAGCAACAAGATAAGTTAATTTATACAGGACATTTCATACTACAGGAGTTAACTCAGTGTGACAATTTTTGTAAAGTATAGTTAACACCATACATGGACAAAATCTTATACAATAAAAACGTGAAAGAAAGGAAGATATAACATAAAAGAGATTTAAAAAATGGTGTTATTATTGTTCAAAGGGAATAATAACAAAACACAACTTTAATATGAAACAACAGCCATGAAACTTCAACCGCTGCCCTATTATGCCTAATTTCAGTCACAATCAAAATGTGTTGAAAGCAGTTTACCGAACACATAATGGAAAAAAAACTATGCAAATGACCTGTTTGCCATTTTCTAATAGTGTTTTGCTGACGTTTTTTTCCACCCTGGTTATATAAATGAGTAAAAACACCTCTTTGAATAATGCAGTGCAGTTCAACAGCACCACAAACTTCAATCTTAAAGGTGAATCAACTCCTCAAACAGTTTCTACAAAAAAACGAACATTATAGCCTTCATGAAGGTAGGATTTACTCCAGGACTGTTGACTGCATTGCTTTTAGCGCTGTGTACCTAATAACTTGGCAAAAAACAAATATTTTAAATACAGTTTTTGTTATTTGCTTAGTTGATTTGTTTCTTTTTGCTTCCACTAAATTGACTATCTATTTTAATGCTGCTTACCATGTCTGCACAACAGCAACTTATTTTTAAATAGAAAGCTGTATAGATTTTTCACGGTTGTCCGCTCTTTGTTTAGTGGCAACTTAGATAATTTCTACATGTGAATAGCAGTCGGCAGCGTTTCTTATATGTTTCAGACAAAGGGGAAAGCTTCCAGTCTGACCACGCGGCTCTGCTCAGTATCCTCCGGAATGAGGGAGTAAGTGCCACAGGTTTTGGATCTTCAAGTCCTCAGTCCAAACCCTATAACTATCTGGTGAGTAGGTTTTATAATTGTTGTTTACGGCCTTCGTTTACAATGTCCTTTGTTCTCCACGCTTTTACTGATAGTTTGTTTTTGAGTTATTGGTTTTGAGCATAACCATTTTTAGGACATGTTTAATCGTCATCTTTTTTTGTTTTCACCTGTCTGCAGCCCCAGCGAGTGTCTGTCATGAAGAGTCGACAAAAAGCTGGACCGACCACAGGTCAGCACCAGACTGAAAACACACCATGTGCCTTAATAAACAGTCTGTCATCACAGAAGATATTGTTGTTATTAAATGCAATCTCAGTGACTGGGTGACATTCTGGTACAGTTATGTATTTGTAAGGCTGCTAACAAAACTTCTGATTAAAGGAAGAGTTTCCAATTAGGAAATACTCTTATTCATTTTCTTGCACTGAGTTAGATGGAGGTCAGTGGTAGAAGAGAATCAAGCTAATTTTACTACTGGTAAAACTACACTGTATTATGTATTACTTTCTTCAAGTTAGATTACAAATGTAAATTAATTGGTCTTTGCATGTCAGTTGAATCTGCTCTCTTTGTGCTCGTCTTACAGGATCAGTGAAGTCGGTGCAGTTCTCTCCTGACCCGACTGCGCTGCAGAGTATCCTGCAGAACGAGGGGGTGAAGGTCGGAGGGCCTGTGGGTGCCACACCTCTAAAGTCAGTCCGTCCATCAGGCAGAGGAACTTCAGTCTACACAGTATGTACACATCACTTTTGTTTTCACTTGTTTTACTTCTAGCTACCTGCCTTTTAGTTTATTACACTGCTTCGGAAACACAAACATTTACGTTTTTGTGTTGCTTCCTGTCTCAGGCTCAGAGAGTGCCGGCTAGAAAGAATCGTGCAGAGGCGACCGGAGGACCAGCTGGTAAGATGTAGAAAGGATGTACTTGTTATCTGATGCGCATCCTTATCTCTTTGTCCTTTTACACCTGATGTGGCGCAACTGTTTCATCCACAGCAGCAGCTCTCAAAGAGAGTCCACTGAAGAAATGGACTCCACAGAGAGTCCGCAACACCAGGCATCAGCCCATGTCTGCTATGGTCAGTATATGTGTGTTTTGTACTCGCACTACGTTAATTTGGTGTGTAGTGTTTCTCACAGACACTACCTCATCTTGTGATGCTGCTGTTTTCATAAAATGGCATCTGTCAACACAACAGTCACCGTGCGGCAGCACCCCCAGGCTGCAGAGCTGCAAGACCAACCTTCAGTCGCGCCAGGAGGTGAGAGCAGGAAATCACGTGTCTGTAGATGTTTTACTAAAAATCTGTTTGAAAGTTTAACATAAAATGGACAAATATAATCTGTGTGTACAGATAGAATTTAGGCTCAGTCACAGCCAGAGTAAAACATTCTCATATAAATTCAAGGCAGCTACACCAATGGCTGGATCAGTCGTTATTTTCTATGAAGATATCCTTAATGGATGCAGCATTTCAGACATGTACAGATGGAGAATTGACAAATTAATTTCTTATCAAGGTCAACATTTGATTGCAAGTTCTAAATAGTTGGTTGTGATTGTGCTACACCACTGCTGCAGTGAAGGAAACTTTTTAATATGCTATACCTACGATAGACTCCAGGACAACGAGCATTGCATCTATGTAATGCTGTAGTTTTTATTTGTTTTAGTTTTCTATCAGAGATATATATTGTGATTTGCATGTGCACTGTATCACAATTGATTTGACTTTCTTGTTTGTTCGCAGGAGATTGTCCAGAGGTTATTTGATGATCAAGAGGACGAGCAGAGCACAAACGTGACTGACAAAGATTCTGAGATGAAAACGGAGCAGCTCCCAGTAACAACTGTAAGACGTCAGAGATCCAAATTAAATTTAGATCATGTTATTTATTTAGAATATTTTGTAAACCAAGTGTCCGCTCTCTGACTCCTCTAGACTAAATCCCACTGTGAAGAAAAGATAGAGGCTGGAGCCAACAGCAATGAGGACGAGGACGAGGAGCAGAGGATTGGGGGAGGTCAGCCTTTCATCCAGGCACTGCAAAGAGAGTCTGTCATTTTTTTCTCAACGGGCAAAAAGCTGTTGAGAGCTCAACGTTTTGAGAAGCAGGAAAACTCGCCCCAGCGTGAGCAGGCTGGCCTGGTTTCATCAGAGCAGAGAAATGTGCTGCCGGTACATGAAGAGACGTCATCTGTGTCGGAACCAACCTGTCAGATCACTCACTCGTCTGTTCAGAGTCTGCACAGAGGTAACACTGACTCATCACACTCACCCTGATAATTAGTCTTACAGCGTCACATAAACGATGAAAGAACACTGAAATGTGATTGTATGTAAAAGTGTGACTTCTACCATTACAGACCTCTTTGTTCCGAAGACTGGTGCTCTGAGTTCTGCTGCGGCGATTCTTCGTAAGCGTCTCCCTCCTCTGGAGGAGCTGCGTATGGACGAGGAGGTAGCCACCTACACCTCCATGTCTGTCCCAGCTGCCCCCGGGTTTGTCCCCCCTCGGCCCCGCTGTGGGAACCCGCTGGCCTCCATCCTGCACTTTGAAGAGTCCTCTGTGAGTACACAGCTGCACATACTTCTTTATAGCATTAAAAAAAGATACAAATACACACAAACATACATATTCTCTGTGTATATACACAGATACACAAGCTAATTTCCATCTTTGTCCTTTTGTTTTCCAGAGATTTGTTCCGATCGTCTGTGACCTCTCGTCTGGTCCCTCCTCTCCACAGAGCTCCCAGCTGCAGGAGAGATGACCTGCACTATACAATATTTGTTTTGTGAATATCCAGAGTGGATAAGCTTACTCTGGTGTACTGAGACTTTTTTATGGAACTAATGTTGGTCCAACACTGTTGTTGCCTCCCTTAATACAAGTTGTTTTTTGAACCATCAGCCCCGGTGGTCTTGTCAATGTTATGATCGCTCTCAGTAGATGCTTTCTAATAATAAAAAAAAAAGGTCATTTTTGTAAAACATTGTATCTTTTTTACCCTGCAGGCACTGATTTTGTCCACAAATGTTAGATGCAAGCCCAGTAGAAACAATCTTTGTGATGTGAATCAAGAAATACATGTTGGAGAAATATTTCTTTTAGAAGGTCTGAACTTGATCAGTGTTATAGCTGTAGTATTTGCATTGCATTTTTTTTTTTACACACCTTCTCTTCTTGATTAATTTCCTCGATGTACAGTGTTTATAATAAATTTTTATTTGCTACTGTCTGGACATGTGTGAATTTCCTTTCACAGGAGCTCTTGCAACTATTTAAAGGGGCAGGCCACAGATTATTTTTTACATAATATAATGTTAACCTTTAATGAGAAGCACCAATCAAGTGTTGTAGAGTTTGAAATATAATGACAGATTGTGTGATTTAGAATCCAGTGTTTTTGGAGCTTCACACATACTTCATCAATCCTGATAATCAAATAATAATTTAAGTATTTATTAAAGAAAGATATCAAGTATTTACTCATTTGGGACACTCAAGTAGCAGGATTTGCTGCTGTTATCTGTCATAGTTAGTGTTTAAATTGCCCAAATCACAATTCCTATAGGGAGCTCTCTAAAACCTTTTAGCAATGCAAAAGTTGCAAGACACTTCAGGAAGAGCTACAAAGTAAGGTTTCCAGGTTTGACAGACACGTAACAGATGTTGTGTGTACTGAACAGACCAACAAAATCACTGAACACACAGATTACATTGACACAATTTTGCGTACAAGCAGATGATAAAATATGTCAACTGGGCAAATATAAACATATTACTGTTTCAACTGTTACTCAGAATTATTGATTAATAAATGATGAAAATAATCATTTGTTGCATCCCTCGTCAGAATATATCTGCCTCAGTTGTTTTCATTTTGACCATTCCTTCTTTTCTTTAATTTATTTAAAAATATGTCTAATTTGAGTCTTTTATTGAGGAGCAGTACTGAATCTCTTTGGCACCAACTATCATCAGAAGTCTCCTAACTTCAGGCAGTTCATTCATCTTATGCTGCTGTCACCACTGACGTGAAGAAGTGAGACGGAGTGGAAAAGATCACTTTTATTGCATGGAACAAGATACGCCATATTGTCTTGCATTCCACAGATTGTCTCTGAGCCAGATGAGGAGTTCAAGCCTTTTTCTGGATACATGTTACGAGATGCAAATATCAGCAGAGTCACGTTAAATCATGTGACACCGTATCCTGTTGGAAGACAGCACTGATAGTACGGTACAGTACAGTACATGCAAAGTACACCCCGCTGCTGAGTGAGTTCAGCTCTGACGGACAGTTTTCATTGAATGTCAAACGTCGTGCCAAGTTCCTCAAGACCAAAGAGATTAGTTCGAGCAGTGTGTGTCGCGTGACAAACCTTCCACAAACCTAAATGTAATCAGTTTATAAAACTGGTAATTGAAGAAAGGCTTCCAAATATTTACGTCATATGATCACTAGATGATCAAATGTGTTCATTTTTATTGATCAGTTAATCTTTTAATTAACACAGTGTCCTTTGTCCTTTTCCTCAGTAGATTTTTAGTTGAAGCTGTTTGTCTTTGGGCTAATTTCATGTGTAGAAGTGACAAATATGAAACAAAAAGTGACAATTTTCCTTCTCTAACTTCTTTAGATTTGGACATAATTAATCCAGACTGTTCCCTGACACATGAGTGTCATGTGCATTGTGTTGCCCTCTCTGTAACTGTCCACTGCAGGTGGTCAACTGGGCCTGATGTATATTTAGGGTGGAAGGATGTCAGTGGGAGGGGGCTCGAGATCAGTTGTCTATAAAGCCTGTGCCTTCACTCCTGCCTCCTCTGAGATTGAAGGAGGAGAAGCCACGCTCTCTTCTTTCTCCTTTCCCCTTTCCTCCTCACTGTGATTCACCTGTCTGCTGCCGGGTTCCTCTGGAAACATGTCCAAGAGTCCCCACCCAACCATGGACCCCACAAAGATGGGAGTTGGACGCTCCATTGCCGTGCTGACGTCAGGAGGGGACGCCCAAGGTAAGCGAAGGATTAAATGTTATCACGTTATGTAGTTTGTAAAATGGTAAGACATGAAAATGAGTCACAGCAGCAGCCAGACATCATCTTCTCTGCTGATGTGTCTGAGCACTACGCTGAATCCAAAGCAGCTGTAGATATGAGAGCCAACAAAGTATCATGTTAATGCTCTGACTGCAAGAGTAAGATCAGGAGCCAAATAGCAGAAAGGGCAAGCAGCATGTTTTCCATCATGTCAGAGATGTATGGCTGAAGGGCAGCTGTCAGTTGTTGATGGATGCTTGACTGTAAACCCAATTCCTCGTGCATGATAAGGAGATTATGTCACCCCCTGTGTTTAATGTATACTTCAGCAAAGCTTCAAATGCTCTTACAGAGGACAAAACAAGGCCCACAACTCTCATAATTGGCTAAATATGTGCAGCAGATTTGGATGATAAATTGTACAATTCCAGTTTTACAGGAGAGTTCCTTCAGATATCATCCATACAGGTTCAGTTCCCCTTCAATAAACCGAAAAAATATTCCTCCTCTCTGAACCTGACTCTAACCCTTTGTGCAGAGGCTTTAATCCCTTATTTCACATCTTTGGGGCTAATTTTAGTGCCGCTGACCTTTTTCTGGTATGGAGGGAGAGAAACGCCCCCCATGCACAGCTGCTGTCTGGTGAAACAAGAGCTTCAGCGTGCCAGCCCAGCACAACACAAGCTCACACTGTGGCCTTTAGTGTACCGGAACATCCAGGGGCAGAGGTGGTACACAAGACACACAGTGCCATAAAAACTCCTGTCCTTTACCCAAGGCTATTTTTGTCTTATCTTTTGCCAGCTAACAGGTCGAGTCACTTAAAGGTTAGGATGGGTTTGTATGTCTTAAACTGATATCTGACAGGGAGTGTTCAACATTGTCTTGGCATGTGACTCAAGTCGTTTGGTCCAAGTATAAAGCAAGTCTAAGATAATTTCTTCTTTGGAAAGTCGAGTCAAAGTCGAGTTCCTTGTTATGGCAAATCAAGTTTCACATCAAGTCAGTTCCTTTTACTGCCAAGATATCCCATTCTTATCTGCAGAATTTGGTCTTAATAAAGAGAAACAACAAGGTGTTATTACCTGTCTGATGATGAAATAATAGGCCGATTTATGTAAACTGTTCAAAGGGTATGAAAATGAATTTAATTTGTCTTTTATTTATTGATATTATTAAGTTAAATACACGTAATTTAACACAAGCAAATAACTTTAATTTCTTTAAAACGATTCCTTAATTTCATCACAATTAATACATTTTCCCCTTCACACGCAAAAAGAGTGAAACTGAAAACGAACACTGACAAATCATCTGAGTAATCATACAAGTCAAGTCAAGTCACAAGTCTTTGTCGATGTCTCAAGTCATTTTTTTTTTCACTCAAGTCAAGTTGCAAGTCATCAAAATAGTGACTTGAGGTTACTTGAGTTCAAATCTCTGTTGTTGTGTGATGTGAGTACATTAAGTTTCACAGGTGATATTGTTGATGTGTTTTAGGTATGAACGCTGCTGTGAGAGCCACAGTCAGAGTTGGTCTCTACACCGGAGCCAAAGTCTACTTTGTGCATGAGGTGAAGGCTGCACACACTTCACTGACATGTCATGACATCACAAATAAAGACAGCACATGCAGGAACTTTCCATGTGCAAGAATTGAATTGAAACTCCATGAAATGGGGGGCAGCACATCACCAGAGGAACCACTTACTGCTGCTAACTGTTGCGGCTGTCAGCTAGATAGCTCAGTTAGCAGTGCAGTTAGCAGACCAGACTAGAATCTTGGAGTGGTTTTATCAGAAAGGAGCGGCTGGAGCTGACTGTGTAGTATGTTAACTTCAGTAGATATCTCTGCAACACACTATATAGACGTCTTTGATGTAGCATCAACACTGTTGTTTCCTCATACTGACATTTGTTAATTTTTTCAATTTTTCAAGAAAATTTCCTACTTTCAGAACCTTCAAGGTGATGAGAGATTTGTATGTCATGAAAGTTATAAAAGAAAAGAGTGTGTTTTCACAGTGTATGTTAATGTGCGCTGTCGCAGGGCTACCAGGGTCTGGTGGATGGAGGAGACCACATTCGCCTCGCCACATGGGAGAGTGTGTCCATGATGCTTCAGCTGGTGAGTGATTTCCAGATGAGTTAACACAAATAACCCGATGCAAGCTGCCCGCAAGAGCCACAAATTGTTTTGGTTGGTGGTTGTGCAGTGTTTAATTATGTTATTTGAAGGTTAGTTAACCCACACTACAGATCCTTTACTGATACATAGACACACGCAAAGTTTTGGGGAAAAAAATGTAAAATGTTTTTAGTTTTAATACATGTTTTACAGTTTTAGTACAGGTTTAACAGAAATCACTGGGAATTGAGGGTTTTTAAATATCCTCAATCCCCTCCATCCGCACTCACAAGGACTAATTATTAACAACAACTATACTGCTTACACGGCTCATGAACTCTACCTGCCAACAGAGTGATGATAACACAGGCAACAAAGACAAAAAGAGAAAATGAATAAATTACAAAGAAAGAAAGAAAGAAAGAAAGAAAGAAAAAATGGGTTAGTTAGTTAGTTTTGTGCCCAGGCATTTAATGAGTTTAAGTCAGTTATGTAAAAGGATTCCAGAAGATCGCCTCATAGATTGTGTGGAATTTGTCGGGGTTTGGTTTAAGCCCATTTGAGATTTCTGCGGCCACATCCATGAAATGGAGATGAATTTGTCTTTGTTGCTCACAGCACTGAAATATTACAGTTTAAAAGTTCAACAGAAATGTGTTTTCCCATAAAAAGTGTTGTGTTTACTCCAGATAATACGCAGAATGCTAGGGTTGAGCAAGGACCCGGTAAAAACAAGCATCCAGTACAGATTATAAGTATAAATGTGTCAACATCTGTACTAAGATGAAGGAAATCACCGTTGGGCAGCTGACTGAAGTTTATTCGCTGGTTCTCTTACCTTTGTGATTAAAAACATTGATCTGAAACTCAATTCTGAAGCTTTTCTGTAAATGCAACAGTGTTTCTAAGAGGTGAAGGAGAAGGTCTGTTTGGTGCTGTTTTCATCCTTTAACCTTAAACCAAACCTTCTCCACTTGGAGCCGAGAGCTTCCCTGGCGTCTCACGAGCTCTGATCACATGAGAAACTGATTTTTGAGTGGTGATTCTAAATGTCGGCATTGGCCCTGTGATGGAGATTAAATAAAACCATGAGGCTTGTGATTCAAATTTCTATTGCCTGTGTCATCCAAATAAAGAGGCCTGGCATCGGAGAAAGCGTTGGAAGGGGCCATGACAGATTTCTGGGATATCACTTCTTAAGTGCTGACCTCATTTACTCAGTGCCATGCAAAACAAACAGTGTAACTTCAGGCATCTTCTGCGAGTCTAATTTCACAGTGTTGAAAAGCTGCACTGATGCACATCCCACCATAGAAATGATTGTGTATTGTGTGTAACACTGTGGAGTTAAATGTCAACAATCACTGCTTCATTATAACAGCTTTAGAAAAATATTTCTGTATCAGTAACTGCATTGAAAACAGTTCCTCTTCTTCATGTGTCAGGGAGGTACAGTCATTGGCAGCGCCCGCTGTAAGGACTTCCGCTCCAGAGAGGGTCGCATGACGGCAGCTCGCAACCTGGTGAAGCTGGGCATCACCAACCTGTGTGTGATCGGAGGCGACGGCAGTCTGACTGGAGCCAATGAGTTCAGGACTGAGTGGAGCGGACTGCTGGCCGACCTCGTCAAAGCTGGTAAAGAGACAAACATAGAAGTGATATTATTATATTATTATGTTCTTATCAGCAGTACCTTCTCTGACTCTGTTTGATTAATTTTCTGTAGGCAAGATCACTGAAGCAGAAGCCAAGCAGTCTTCCCACCTGAATATCGTAGGCATGGTGGGCTCCATCGACAATGACTTCTGCGGCACCGACATGACCATCGGCACCGACTCCGCACTGCACCGCATCATCGAGGTGGTGGACGCCATCACCACAACTGCACAGAGGTCAGACTGGGTCACTGAGACCCTCCTTCTATGTAGACACTGATGGAGAGGATTCGCTTCAATATTTTTCAAGTCTGAAATTAGATCATTGTAGTGGCAGTTAACAGTAGAAGTGAATGTGTGTTTGGATACTAAATCTGATACAAAATATTCTTTATTGTTTTTTCAAAAAAATACTCTCTGTTCACCCACAGCCACCAGAGGACATTTATCCTGGAAGTGATGGGCAGACACTGTGGGTCAGTATCCTGTGTGTGTGTGCGTGTGAGAGAGGGAGAGAGAGATCCACAAATTAACATAATGCCTCCACTTTGTTCTGCTTTTTTGCAAAATACTGTTTCATTTGAAGCGATGTTGCTGGTAAATGGATTTATCTTGTTGTCTGCAGGTACCTGGCTCTGGTGACGGCTCTGGCCTGCGGTGCAGACTGGGTCTTCATTCCAGAGATGCCCCCAGATGAGGGCTGGGAGGATCACTTGTGCAGGAGGCTGACAAACGTATGTGTGTCTTTATTTGCCCCCCAGCCTGCTGTTAAACGCCGCTACATGTGTCATCTAGAATGCAGAAATTCATTTGTATTCTTCTGATTGTTTCTGTAGCAAAGGGCAAGAGGTTCTCGTCTGAATGTGATTATTGTGGCTGAGGGCGCCATGTCCAGAGACGGCCAACCAATTACATCTGAACAGATCAAAAAGGCAAGCCCCTCTATCTATTATCAGTCTAGTTGCACGGACAGGATGTCATACTAATAGGTTGGTTTATTTGTCTCCAGCTGGTGACTGACAGGCTCGGTTTTGATACTCGCACGACTGTTCTTGGACACGTACAGAGAGGAGGAACACCCTCCGCCTTCGACAGAATCCTGGTAAATGTCTCGATATGACACCAAAAAGGCTATAAAGGACGATGTATAGAGCTACTAATGCCTCCAGTATTCACACATAGACGCACACCTGATGATCTGAATGTTGTGTGTCGCACAGGGAAGCAGGATGGGTGTGGAGGCGGTGATGGCGCTGCTGGAGGCCACTCCTGACACTCCTGCCTGTGTGGTCAGCCTGTCTGGAAACCAGGCGGTCAGGCTGCCACTCATGGAGTGTGTGCAAGTGGTACGTCACAATGTCTTCTACCAGGTTTTAGTAGGGTCTTTTTTGGAGGATATTCACTGACATTGCTCTTTGTGCTACAGACTAAAGATGTGACCGCCGCCATGGCTGAGGGCAGATTTGAGGATGCCATCAAGCTCAGAGGAAAGTAAGTATTTTCCTAAAGGAGACATATTATGCTCATTTTCAGGTTCATCATTTTATTTTGGGATATGACTAGAGTAGGTTTACATGCATTAATGCTCCAAAAACACATAAGTGTTCTCATACAGTCAGGTGCTCCAGCGCTGTATCCCCCCCTCTGTCTGAAACGCTCTGTTTTAGCTCCTGTCTCTTTAAGGCCCCCCCTCCTCCAAATGCCCAGTCTGCTCTGATTGGTCAACTTACACACACCTGAGCCAGCACAGCCACTAAAAGAGCAGCTGTACTTAATTCTGATGTTTCAATGTAGCCAGAAGGCATAAATTATGCAGATGATGACGTAGTGTGATGTCACAAAGTCACAAAATTAAAGGCCGGACTGCTGACGAGGCGTTTCAGGAGCAGTGTTTTCTGTGGGAAAGGACCTTCTGTTTACATGCATAAGAACGTATATAACACACTGACAGAAAGGGAAAAAGGGAAAAAGTGAAAATGCATAATATGTCTCCTTTAATACCAATATTAAAAATAAAAGCATGTATTATATTTTGGCTCATAATGCAGCTCTGACCTACCAACACTGAACCTTATTTATGATGTGCAGGAGTTTTGAAAACAACTGGAACACATACAAGATGCTGGCTCACATCAACCCTCCAGATGTGAAGGTAAAACCCTCGTCACACTTGAAAACAGATTTTTCTTTATCATAAATAAATCTTAATAAACCTCTCTCTGACTGACCAGAGCAACATCAATGTTGCCATCATGAACATTGGTGCTCCCTGCGCTGGTATGAATGCTGCCGTCCGTGCCGCAGTCAGGATGGGAATCATCCAGGGTCACACCATGTTGGCCATCCACGATGGCTTTGATGGCCTGGCTCAGGGACAGGTACGAGAACATCTTCTTCCGTCCAAACGTCTTCTTTTTTTTTTGGCGAGATCTGTGAAAAGAGTAGTAAAAATGCTGTTGTAAATGTTTTGGGGGAGGCAAAACCAGATGAAAATATAAAAAGATAAATGCATCTTGAAGCAAAGAATCCAGGAGGAAATAATTCGGGGGTTTTTTCTCACTACAGATTGAGCCTATCACCTGGACTTCAGTGAGTGGCTGGACAGGAAAAGGAGGCTCGATGTTGGGCACCAAGAGGTAAAACACAAGCTTTGGTTCCCAGTGTTGCAGCTTTTGTTGAAAAACCACAATTCGCTAATTTGTCTCTGTATTCCTAAGATCTCAGCCAGGTAAGATGTTGGAGGAAATCAGCCAGAACATTGCCAAGTTCAACATCCACGCTCTGGTGATCATTGGTGGTTTTGAGGTAAGAGGTGTCAACCAGTTCGTCTCTTCTCAAACCATAAACACTGACCTTTCCTGTCCCTGAAAACAATTTGATCTCCATCTCCATATGCTGCAGGCGTATGTCGGGGGTCTGGAGATGGTTCAGGCTAGAGAGAAATATGAAGAGATGTGCATTCCCATAGTGGTTATCCCCGCCACCGTCTCCAACAACGTCCCCGGCTCTGACT
>CAEMYA010000044.1:3189914-3206716 GCA_903131615.1 Diplodus sargus
GCTACTTGGCCACCATGGCAGGTCTGGCAGCTGGGGCCGACGCCGCCTATATCTTTGAGGAAAGATTTGCCATTAAAGACCTGGAGGTGAGCTGACGACAAAACCTGTTTATCCAGTGTGTCTGCACCTTAAACAGGTACGTGTTCTGATTGTGATCTGTGGAATTGGTCTCTAGATGAACGTTCAGCATCTCTTGGAGAAGATGAAGACAACAGTGAAGAGAGGCTTGATTCTCAGGTAGGTTTGAGTCAGGTGGGTGAACGCTTTCTTCTGAAACCCAGAAAAGAAGGACTATTACTCATAGCGTGGAAGCACATGAGCCAGCTATAAGTCCACATTCCTTCAATTTGTCACTGTTCATTTTGCAACAGGAACGAGAAATCTAATGCCAACTACACCACCGACTTCATCTTCAACCTGTACTCAGAGGAGGGCAAAGGCATCTTTGACTGCCGTAAGAACGTTCTCGGACACATGCAGCAGGTTTGTAAAACGTCTGATCCAAAACCAGAACTACATCTATGTTGCGATATCTAATCAATAACACACCTTGACTGTCCTGTACTGACTTCAGGGTGGCACTCCAACACCCTTCGACAGAAACTTTGGCACAAAGATGGGTGCCAAATCTGTTCTGTGGCTGACTGAGAAACTCAAGGAGTGCTACAGACACGGTACGTGGGCCTAAAACCACAAAAAGAGTAAATAATAGCATCAGGCGGTGGTGGAAAAGAAGTCGACAGGTCTTCATTGCACTCCTACAACACTGTTGGACTCATTATGGTTTAAAAACAAATTATCACAATTAATACAGCATATCAGCTTTTTGTATTGCATGCATTCTTCTTTCTTTTCAAAAACCTGCCTACACCCAAGCCTACATTACCCACAATTCAAAGTAGCTACTGAACGATACACCTGAGGCAATTTGTAAGGTTACACGCAGCTTCCTCTGGATCCTCTGGAACTACAAAAGGCTTTATACTACTTGTTCACATATGCAGAAGTTGATAATAAACTGTTTTTGATGGCTGATAGTAATGATATTTCATGTCGGCTAACAGAGCTGTTTTACTTCCTGTGTCCTTCAGGTCGTATCTTCGCCAACACACCAGACTCCGCCTGTGTGCTGGGCATGAGGAAGAGGGCACTCACCTTCCAGCCTCTTGCTGACCTGAAGGAAGACACAGATTTTGAGTAAGAAGCATGCAGCTCAGTGTCACAGTAAGTGTGTTTTTAGTGGTGAATACATGGCGTAATCCCTCCTCTGTCTGCTGCAGGCACCGCATCCCCAAGACACAGTGGTGGCTGAAGATCAGGCCCATCATGAAGATCCTGGCCAAGTACGACATCAAGCTGGACACATCCGAACACACCGACATGGAGCATGTGATCAAAAAGAGGAGTCCTCTCGGGCAATAGGCTCAGTCTGTTCCGCTACAAAGCACTTGTCTGGTCCGACTACCCATCAACATGCCTTGGTGAAAGGAGCTGCTGTCTTATATATGTTCTTTCTCGTACAAATTACATGTTCTGTTCACACACCTCTTAAAACTCTCAGTAAACACATTCTTCAGAAGATCACAGATATCAAGAGACTGATTAAAGTTATATCTGAAAAAACTGAATTGTTTGTGCTTTTTTAATTATTGCAGAATATGAATTGTTCTGGTAAACAATAGTAATAAAAATCCTATTGATTTACATACATTACACAGCACATGTTGACCTGATAGATTACCCACAAATAAAGGTTTTAGTTGCTTATTTCCTGGTTTTGAGCATGTTGCTGTGCTTTAGGTAAAAGCTTTAAGGGTATATCAAACTATTCATTCATCTTTTTGTATCTACTGTATGTATCACAAGCACAAATTGTCACTGTAGTATGTTTAAAGACATTTGAAAATTACTTCGAATTGAATAAGAAATTGTAGATTCACAATTGCATAGAATGAAGAAGTTGAAAAAAGGAAGACAAGAGACAGAGCGACATGTAACACCAGTGGTGGACGACCACAGTAAAAACACGACAACCACAGCTAGAGAAAATGGGAAATTAAACTTTATAGTCACACATTACACAAACAAGCAAAAGGCATAATGCATTTAATCATGATCAAATGTAAACTATGTGAGTGCTGTAACAACTTACAACTCTTGATCCAAAACCGAGACAAGGATGTTGGTGCCACTAATACACAATTAGAGATGAAACACCAAATACAAAATATAGTTAGACATTATTGCCAAAAATGAAAAGACCCATGTTAATGAATTTTTAAATATCTAAGCAGGGAGTTACTAGCAGGAAATGAAAAGAGGGTTGGCATTGGTTCCCCTTGTGTTGACTCCATAGCTGCAGAGTCAAACTCTGCATAAACATCGTCCAACCCAAAGTCACAATCACATTGCCTCAGTGGGCTTTACAATCTATACAGTGAGCAACATCCTCCGTCTTCGGACCCTCGATTCAAGTGAGGAAAATACTTGCCCGTCAACCTTTGACAGGTGGGAAAAAAAGATGGAGAAATCCTCAGGAGGGGCCACAGAGGACGGATCCCTCTCCCAGGATGGACAGACATGCAGTAGATGCATGTGCAGAACAGAACGAGGAGAGTGGTCGGGGGGGGGACTTTCACACATTTATTGGTGTGAAAGTTATGATTTAATTGTTTGCAGGTACAAAGAAAATTGAGCATTATACTTTGAATCCAAGTAGAAGTTTGAGATTAATTTCACTTAGCTGATGGTGGGTTTAGCTAAAAACCTGGTAAATCTGTCACTACATGACATGACATTTATCATATTTCCGTGTAGATTCTCAGTCAGGTTAGGAACATGACCAGCGGAGCCATGTTTATCTACGACACTGATAATCCAATAAATTACAGTTATTTGTGGCCTATCTTTGAACAACCTCTTTGGGCAAATTCAAGTGTTTTCAGCGGCTTATCACATATTCCTGATTGCATCTCAAGTCTGAAAAAAACTGATTAAATCACAGCTCTCCTTTTGTCTTTTGATGCCACACAAGAGCTCTGAGACCATTCATTAAACCTGAAGGTCGTCACGTACCACGTTTTATGAGCACTCATACCAAAGATACCCACTGACCTATAAAAGTGTCACATAAACATTTGCATATGAGAGGAGAAAACCTTTTTTATTACTATTAATAGAGGGGACACAAAGAAACGTGTAATACTCTGAATATATTACACACCGTAATGTAAGATCAGGAGTATCTACATGATCACGACCGCTCTGAAGGGTGAAATGGTTCAAGTTTGGAGATTAATACACTGAGAGAACATTAATTGTCAACTATTTTGATTATCCATCGGATGCTTTTCTTTGTCATTTATGATGATAAATGAAGAATCTTTGAGTTTTGGGGATAGAAGAAGACACTTATAGACTTCACTTGTGGCACTAGATAGTTGTGATGAGCATTTTTTTATATATATATTGTAAAGGCTAAATGATTAATCATAAAAAAAATAATAATAATCTGTGTCATTGGGAAAACCAAACATTAAAATAATGGAGCATTGCAACTTCCTATAAAAGTCGATGATATGTCCCTTTTCTCATTATAACAACAATAATACACAACAGGTTTTTTTTGTATATGTACTCCTCGACGTATACATACTGTAATAAAGGACTCCAATGCACCAACACATACTGTATAAAACTACAGTGTGAATCCGGAAAAGGAAGAGGAAATGGTTTCTGCAGAGGTCACCGAGAACTCGCGGTGGCAGCCGGGACGTCGGCGGACTGTGTGCCTGCGCTGTGGAAGGGTGCGTGTCCCCAGTGTCCGCTCCGGTCGCCCGGTTAGGAATGCGCCTCACGAACCCGGTGTGTGCTGTAATAATCGATGAAACGCCAGCGGAGACTGTGGTCTAAGAAGAGTCATGGTTTGGCATCGCTTATACCATTAGTATCTTAACGTGCAAGTTTGATTCATTGAGCTAGCTGGCGTTAGCCCGCTTCGTTGATTCATAGCACGCTAGGTCGTTAGCCTCAGTCTGTAGCACACCTGCTAGCCGGCTAGCTAGCTAGTAAGCTAGTTTCAGTGTGCCGCTCGCCAATCCAGTCAAACAGGAGAGAACCAGACTGACTGCTGAAACCAGCCGCTTTTTTCGCAAAGAGGAGGTGGTGGCAGGCGGGGGCCGGGAGAACGCGACGGGGTGGAAGTGAGTCAGGAGCGGCTGATGAGTTCAGACCAGAGCGGAGAGCCGCCGCTGCTGCAGGAGGAGGCTGATCCCGGACCGAAGACCGGTGGGAAGGACGAGGCTCTGCTGGGGAGCGAGGGAGGGTCAGGCGGCATGGTGAGTGAGGCCTTCTTTAGCTAGCGAGCTAGCTGCGACTGCAGCTCACTGGAGACCTGTTAGCACAGTACGCCCCCCTCTGCGTGATGGGCGATATTCATTAGGCAGCGGCTAAAATTAACCCAAACAAGACATGTAATAAGCCACCAAGTTTAAGCTTGGCTTGACTTTGCGACTATTTGCGTAATCACCCACTCATGATGTTTAATCGTAAGGTGATATTGATTATTCAGCGAAACCCGCCTCAGACACCGCACATATGGCAGCGTTTGCCCGACTACGAACTTGCAGCCAGCACAGGCAGGTCATTTTACACACTTGTCGTTAGCCAGATCTCCACTGCAGCCCCTCCAGAAAGCTAACTAACGCTAGCTTAGCCACCGCAACAAGCAAGCTCATTAAGTAGTTTGCTGAGTAATCACTCGTCTTTAAGTTAAGTTAAAGCTTCAGACAGACGGCAATGCTGTTTGAACCGGAGAAATGTTGATTGAGTTTTTTTTATTATTTTTTTTAATGTGTAGGTGATAGATGCTTCGATTACCGGCTGGAGGATAACGTTTCTTCAGTAACGTTATCTGTTAGCTAATCGCGCTGCTAGCTAACTGAGCTAGCGCAGTGACATGCGTTGCAAATACCTGGCCTGTGCTGCGCAGAGTAGCGCAGTCAGCTGACATTATTTGGCTCGCTACGGCCTGTAACACAGAAGCACGCATTGTAACCATGTGCTAAGTTGCACGGCACATACATGTCCAAGCGCTTCTTTTTTTAAAAATTTAAATGACAGAGGCCTACACGTCTGGCTGGTGGAGAGAAGCGTCTTACAGGCAGCTGTACTTGTCAGGCCGAGTGCTTTTTTGCAAACAGGGGTGGGGGGTTGGTAGGGTGATCCATTAGCACGGGGCGAGTGACAATGTCAGGAAAACAGGCTGGCAAATTTGACAGTTATTGGTGTTTTCAAAGTGAGTGTACTGCTGTCATCCACTGCTCTCCTACAGTTGGTTCACATCAAGTTCACATCCGTGTCTGTTTGCCTTTTTAATATGTACAGTATGTGGTCTATTCCTGGCCACAGATCTCTGCAGGGTCAGGAGTTCTGCTGCCAGTTAGCAGCCCTGTTTTTAATATGGAGAGTCCCATCCAATCTCTGAATAATCATGTGCATCAAAAAAATGTAAATAAGTTTGTTTTTATCGAAAGTTATTACCACAGGGACACTTTGGTTATGCAAAGCTTCTGTAATCGCTCTCCTCCTTGAGGTTAGCAGGGTACAAGCCTCTTTTGTCGACAGGGGATCACGGGGCACTGTGTGGCACACTGAATTGTACTTCTCCGGTTTCTGATTAGATGCCATGGAAGCCCAGTGGTATGCAGGTGTTCCCGCCCCTTTTATCTTGCACCAGGTGATTTCACTAAGTGCCCCCAATATGACATTAAATCAGCAGGTGTAGTGATGGTTGGATGGTCGGACGGGACATTGTTTGAGATCATAGGTTCACTCCGTGTTGAAACTGTAAGGTGTGTTTTTGCTGCTGCCGGGATTTTCTGACAAGCACTGAAGGAGATTCATGCCTCTGTAGAGGTTTTATTAGTTTACCAACTTTTTAAGTCATTATGTGTCTTTACTTTCTTGAGTGTTTTTCATCTTTAGCTTTTGTATTTTCCAAGTCCATTGTCCTACTTGCCTAAAGTTATGTACCCCAAAAATGTCCACCTTTTTATGGTCGTAGATTTCCTAAGGTCATTGGTTCTGATACTTCATAACTATTAGATTTACTTAATGCTTTGAAGATGTGCTCGGTGCTACTGCTCAGGGTTTGATATTGGATATCAAAAGTAACTCAATGTGTTGACATTGTAAGATAAATCAGCAATAATGGTTTGGCACAGGTCAGAGTTCAAAATCTTGATTTCTGTCAGTAGTCTGTTGGATGAGTTTGATGCCAAGCAGAGATGAGACTGCAAGTCTGAGGTGAATTAGCGAGAATATTAAATGCATGATGCTGGATGTAGTGTCCATCTCCAGTGCAGATAGAGCTGCCTTTTAAGATCTTTGAACATCAGATTGCAGCAGTGTACTTTGGATAATGGACACTTTCCATGCGAACTGCTGCCTACATTGTTTTTGTGCCGAAATACACGTCACCCTGCTTTTAATGTTACAAATTGAACTCTCCTGATCCTGCTGTTTCTGCTTTGAAGGTCACCTCTAAGGGCGCCGGCTTGAACCCAAATGCCAAGGTGTGGCAGGAGATGCCTGTGGCCTCCAGCGAGGCTGTCACCAACAGCCCTCATTGGCCCCCCTCAGACATCAGTGAGGGTAAGATACACCAACTGATTTTTATTATGATTTACAGAGCTTTCAAATTTGGAAGAAACACTGTCAGTGGAAAAACTTGTCACTTACATTTATATCTAATGATATTAATATTGACTCAATACTTACTGTCATGTTTACACATAATAATTCCTCAGGTTCTCACTTTCAAGGTTTTTTTCCTTGACATTTGTATACGTCCAGACTTAAGCCAAACACTGGGACACACAGACGTTCAGAATAGATGATGGTGACGCAGCCCCAAAAAAAGTGATCAGCTGTCGATTCTGAATGAGACTCTTCACCTTGTCTGCAGGTTATTCTGAGCCTTTGTCTGCTGGGTGCAAGCAGTACACTGTGGGATTCACGGCCCTGGATGACAGCAGCTCCACAGCAACAGCTGAGATAGCAGTAAATGGAATGGACCCTCCAGAGTTGGGATTTTCCCCTGCTGAGTCCACAACAGGGACCTCAGGTCAGTCGCGTCACATCGCATGCGGTCGTCTCCACGGACTGCAGCTTCGGATTTATTCCCTGTGATTATCTAAATGATACAGTTTGGATAAAAGAGTGGCGTCTTTGAAAGGAGTGAAAACATGTTGTCACCTGGCTCTCCAGGCCGCATGGCTCCACTTAACTTTATTGTCCCCCTGATGATGTCATCATAAAGGTTATTTTGTTAGACTTTGGAGCCATCAACTGCAGCCACTGTAGAGCCACAAATAATAATACATAACTGTTTTTACACACGCGTAGTACTACTCATTATTAAATCATACTTGCATGATTTCAGAGTAATGAGGTAGCCTACATTCTTGTCATGCTTTACGTTTGCGATTGAGTAAAACACTGGTTAAGATGATTCGTTGTCATGTCAGGTAGTTCTAATAATCCAGTTGTAATTGTGTGGTAAACATACTGTGGAAACTTTAACCCAGAGGCCACTTTTATTATGTTCACCTGCAGTCTAATACTACAGGCCTCCCATAGCGGTCATCTTAAAGTTTATAATGTTCGCCTTTTGCTCCTGTTTTTGGAAATTCAATCATGTTTGTTATTGCGATCATATGTCAAAGTGGTGTTCAACTACACGTTATTATATTGAGAGGTGTTGAAAATTTCTTTTAATTTAAGAAAAAGATCCGGTATGTAATATGGTCCACCACAACATTAACTCTGAGCTGCCCCCTGTAAGTCAGTGATTAGCGGCATCAGTTGAGGAGACACTAATCTCTGCGTCATTGTACAAAGAGCAGTGTCGGAACAGCGGCATGGCCGGCCTGCTGTCAAACTTTAATCCGTGCGCTTTAAATCTTAGGCAGAGAGTTGAACTTCGCAAACTTGCTCATACATTGAAAAGTCTGTCCCAGTGATGACATAAAGATGCGCATAGAGGGAAACCATGTAGTGGAGTAACTGGCTTTGGTTTCTCTCTTTTCTCTTCTTCATATTCTCTTCTCTCTCCATCCTTCTCTTCCAAAGTCGGGTGCTTCGCTCTTGTCCCGATGAGCGTTCAGATTATGAGATCTGAGGGTCAAAGACAGATGCAATACAACTTAATTGTTAGTTTACGCTGAAGTTAATTTTGCATCCTCCGCTCAAGAAGTTTACACGCAAATTGAACCTTGAGTAAAACATGGCACATATTCATGAAAGCATATCAAACAGTCATGACCATGTAACACTTTTTGTTTTGCTGCGTCGGAGTAATGGCATGACGGGCTGTAAACTTCGGAGTCCAGGACAGCTTGAATCGAGTCTGTTGCCTGCACTGCTGCTCTCAGCTCTGTTGCTGACTCTCCAGCAAGTCACTCGAGACTACTTTTGACATACCTCCTCTACTGCCTGTCTAGTGTGACCTCCATTGTGTGTGTGGAAGTCTGTTTTCACATAACAGATGATTAACAAAGGTCAGAACGTGGGTCTTGAAGGTGAAACGTCAGACTTGTGTAAGCTTTAGTGTGGCACTGAACTGACACTAACTGGGCAGGGGAGTAAATGTATATTATTCATAGGCTGTATTAAAAACACAACATCGGTAATGATGAGTGTTTATAAAGCTGATAACTATCTACAGATAAGAAAAAGCGTTAAATGAAAAAACACAACAGGCGACAACAAGTGCTGATTGAAAATCCTTATTTCAGGATAACCGTGTCGGATAAACCATGACTGAATAAACACCTCTGACGGAGTCAACAAAGACTCAGCATCATGTTTAAAGTAGACTTTAAGGCTGAAAAGTTGTATTAGATTGTAGTTCCAAAGGCATTTTAAAAAAATTAAATGGACACTGACTGTACACGTTCCCAATCACTTGATATTAAGGCATGTTGTCACTTTTCCTGTCGCTGACGTTTTGTTTTTGATTCTCAGTGGATTCCAAAGCTGAAGAACAGCCGATCTCCTCAGAGAATCTACGAGAGTCTCTGAAGAAAGAGCTGGAGTTCTATTTCTCAAGGTAAGAGCCGAGGACCCGAACCACCTTTACGCCAGACAGCTGTCAAGTTTTAATCCACATACTTTAAATCTTCAGCTAAGAGACGGCGACCTGCTAATTTGTTCAGGCTTCACATAGAAATATCTCGGTGGACTCCTCCCAAGTCAGACCCGATGATGAGAACATGATGCGCATAGAGGGAAGCCAGGGAGTGGAGTAAACTTGCTTTGGTTCTCTCTTTCTCCTCTACATCTTCTCTTCTCTCTCCATCCTTCTCTTCCAAAGTCAGGTGCTCCGCTCTCGTCCCGATGAGCGTTCAGATTATGAGATCTGAGGGTCAAAGACTCGCGAGAAGGTCGATCCATGCGAATTCTGTGTCTGAAAGCGTTATTTGTGCCTGCTTATGTCAAATTTATGTGTTCCCAATTAAAGAGGGTTCTAATCTACATCAATTTGTTCTGTGATTCAGAGAAAACCTCTCGAAGGATTTGTACCTGATGTCCCAGATGGACAGCGACCAGTTTGTCCCAATTTGGACTATAGCCAGCATGGAGGGCATCAAGGTCCTCACCACCGACATGGAGCTCATCCTGGATGTGTTGAGATGTAAGCTGAAAGTTTAAGATGTGTGTTTAAAAAGATCTGCATACATTTGCGACGTGGTCTCGATTTAAATACTTTGAATTTCCCCTCAGCCTCGCCTATGGTACAAGTGGACGAGAAAGGGGAGAAGGTGCGTCCAAATCACAAGCGGTGCATTATCATCCTGAGGGAGGTCCCTGAAACCACACCTGTTGAGGTAAAGCTAATATCTTGAGCTCTGGCTCCTGCATGTCTCTGGAAACACGAGGTTGTAGGTGTTGTTTACCGGACAAGTGAGACGATTCCTTGTGTTCATTTTACAGGAAGTGGAGTCACTGTTCAAAAATGACAACTGTCCAAAGGTGATAAGTGTCGAGTTTGCACACAACAACAACTGGTACATCACATTCCAATCTGACACAGACGCTCAGCAGGTAATGAAGTCACATCAGGTTTGTCTTGATATCGAGTTAAAAAGCCGCTTAATGAGCTGCCTTACGACTCTTTCTTCTGCTCCCCCAGGCATACAAGTACTTGAGAGAGGAAGTAAAAACATTTCAGGGAAAACCCATCATGGTGAGTTCACTTTATACTCTGCTGTCATTTTGGAAAATGCCTGTCTGTGAAGTTGTTTTTAGTCAACCCACTCAATGCTCTTTTTTCCTGATTCTTTATGCTAACAGGCCAGGATAAAGGCAATCAACACATTCTTTGCGAAGAATGGCTACCGTAGCATGGACAGCAGCCTGTACGCTCAGCAGTCCCAGAGCCAGTCCCAGTACAGCTCTCCGCTCTACATGCAGCACGTCTACCCCCAGCAGCAGTACCCCGTCTACGGCATCGTACCTCCCACCTGGACGCCTTCGCCCACACCGTATTTTGAAACTCCTCTGGTGAGAAACGCTACACCTACACTGCACATCTTCAGTTTGTTACCAGGTGTCATTGGCATTAAATGCATCAAATGTGAGGTATATAACAATGCCTGAAAGCCTGAAGTTGAGCACCAGCATAAAAAAAAGCTTTTTACAGGGTTGGTACAGAGTCTGGACAGTTTGAAAAAATGCTAAATGTTAACCGTTACGTTTTCATGTTAGGGATATGCTTTAATTCTAATATGATCCTTGAAAAAATGCTTACATTTTCAACATATTTTGGCATTTCATCTACACCTACACAATATTGTAATATACATATATTCAGGACTTTGCAGTAGCTGCTTGATAAACAACCTTTTTCATTAACATTTGTAAAGAGTGTCTTTCTTTTTCCCCCCTTGTGCAGGCACCGTTTCCCAACAGTAGCTTCGTGAATGGATTTGGCACTGCAGGACACTACAAAACTGGTTCCAATTCTCTTAATATCACTCGCCCTTTCAACAGAAACCGGTAAGGACTTCTTTTTTTAGATAATTTGAGTTTACTTTTGGCTCAAATGTGGTATTTGCATAAACACAATGAATTTTGAATGTTTAAATCCTTTTTTTTTTCTTTTTTCGGTGATGATTAACTTTGAATATGAGATCATCTGCTGTTGAGATGATGTGACCGCAGCAGGGAATTGTTTTTCACTCCCTGTCTTCTTACTGTCCCCATAGTGTCCCCCTCTATTCAAGAAAGAATGTAATAAATGCCTTCAGGTACAACTGTTACACTGTACAATAAGCTTCATCGCTACCCTCATCTCTTACCATACCGCAGCAGCCAAATGACTAAATCCATAACGGAGCCCATGCATTCTGCCAGTCAGTTTTTGTACGGCCATAATCCTTCTCATCAGTGTGATAAATGTTTGTTGCCATAAAATGGACATCCTGGATTTGTCATGTCATTTGATAAATGTAGGCTTGCCCGCTACATGGCGGCAGCAGCTGCTATCTGATTCTGAGCAACTGGCTTCTTTCAGTTATGGCCACTGTGGCTCCAAAAAAAAAAAGCTTTTTGCTTTGACATCATTACATGTAACATTTTCTCACCAACACAACTAACCATCCATTTAATTTATTCATTGTATTTTTTGCTGCTTTCTCTGTCAGTGGTTGCATTACCTTATCCCATGTGGTGTTATGTGCTGTAACAATGAAATGCTGACACTTTGGAGTTGAGTCAGCCAGCTGTCAAGATTCAATATGTGCGCTTAAAAACTTTAGCAAAGAGATGACACCTTTGTAAATTGGTTTGTACACTGAAAAAGCAGCTTCACAAAGAAATATGTAAGGGGACTCCTCCCAAGTCAGACCCAGGGATGACAGCAAGATGCGCATAGAGGGAAATCAGGGAGTGGAGTAACTGGCTTTGGTTCTCTCTTACTCCTCTTCAGCTTTTTTTTCTCTCTTTCCATCCTTCCTTTCCAAAGTCAGGTGCTCCGCTCTCATCCCGATGAGCGTTCAGATTATGAGATCTGAGGGTCAAAGGCTCAGGAGCAGATCGATCCATGCGAATCACGCTGCTAGACAAACCGTATCTGTCACAAAGCTTTAAGATCAGCAGCCTGTCTGGGCATTGTCAGCTCTTCTTAGTGAGCTTGTGGTTGGTTGCAGATTGCCAAACATATAGTATGTTGACATCAAAGTCTCCGCCGCTTCAACCAATCACGAGCACAGACGTAGTCCTGCATGTCAACACATTTACCCCGAGGACACAGCATGCTGTCTTGTTCCTGCGGCAAACTGGTGCCACCACTGTTTCCTTTGATGCTTCAGCCTCCATTATCTGAAAATAGCTGATGGACCTCCTAACAATGTAATTACAGACTAATTAATGTCTGTTCTAATTTATTTCCTGTAAGCATTGTGATTACAATGCAGTTTTCTTTTTGTAATAGCATTCATGTCCATACATAAACTCCACTTTAGGACCATACAGGTGGTTTAACATGTTAAAGTTGCCTTTGAAGCTATAACTGCGGATTTCTTGAAAATGTGTTGCCGAATAACATTCGTAAGATACAAAGTTGACTAAATGTTCACCAAGATGGATTTCATTATGTCAACAATGTTTCCGTTGTTACTAAATCATTTGCTAGATGTTCTTAGAAGTAAACCACCAGTATGGTCAGTTCAAAATGATCCCTACAAGCAAAAGGCTATACAGGAAACACTGGTTACCAGTCTGTCTTAAGAGTGTTTTCAACTTCATATTGACCCGGCTTATTTGCATCTTCTCCCCTGCTGCGACAGAAACCATGTGAAGCCCCAGGTGAGGGCCGGTGAGGTGACCTCGGCGTCTATAACTCCTGTCCCCTTGGAGAGTCTGACTGGACTGCGCAGCCCGCAGCCCCCTGCTCCTGCTGCCACCACTAACCCAGTCCAGACGGCCTCCGATCTGAGCTCAGCGTTCTCACACCTCTCCTCCTCTTCCTCGTCTTTGGACCCCAGTGACGACAGCGGCATGGCTGGACGTGGAAGGTAAGGCTTTATCCATCTGTTAAAATCTGGCTGTGACTTGATCAGTGATGATTAAGTGATCATTTATTTGCGTTTCAGACGGGGCACAACCTACAGAGGGACAAGGAGGAGGCGAGAAGACGAACGGATGGCGGTAAATAATTCGATTTTTCCGTTAAGCTTTTGTGTTGTATTTAACATTTAATATTTTGTGATATTTCTGCTCGTCAGCTCAATTTTTTACATTTCCTTTCTCAGAGGCCGGTACCACTAGCGGAGGTGAAGGTTTCTCAACCCAAGTTTGACCTGGCTGCTACCAATTTCCCACCTCTTCCTGGCTGCGTTGTCAGCACACAGGGAGAGCCCGTGCTAGAAAACCGAATGTCAGATGTTGTACGCGGCTTGTACAGGGACAAGGTAAGAAGTAGTTAAGATTTTAACAATTTGACAATCTCCAAGATAAAACTGCTCTGGGAGTATTGTTGAGATGTAATGTGCATGCCTCCTTGCTTTTTATAGACTGAACAAGCCAATAAAGAAGCCACTGTGAGTCCAGCTTCAGGCCAAGCCCCGGCTTCAGAGGAGGCCGTGGCTGTCTCGAGTCCTGCCCTGGCAGCAGCAAAGCCCACTACACAACCACTTGGATCCTCAGCCCCTGGGTATGTCGGTCTCAAAAGTAACAGTTGAATTCTGAATATTTGGTTCAGGTTAAAGACCTGCAAAGACTAAAAGTGGTAACTTGAGGACCTCTTCATTCTGATAGCATCACTCGTCAGGAGAAGAGGGTTGAACGGGCAGAGCCTCCAGCTCCAAAAGTGATTCCTCGTACACCTGCTCAACCTACTGCAAACACCCCCTCCTCCACGCAGCCTGTGCCTAGCACCAGGCCTCAGCCCACTGCTGCCTCCACGCCAGCAACACCCAGCACGCCAGCCCCTGCGACAGCCACTATTCCCACCCCGACACAGGTGAGAATCTTGTTCTTTGAAACTTGAACATCGTTGTCTTCCTTATGATGACACACTTTGCGCATAGAGGGATGTGAGGTAGTGGACTGACTGGCTTTGGATCTCTCACTCCTGTCTCTCTTCTTTAATATATCTGTCTATCTCTCTTCCCTTTCCCCTCCAAAAGTCCAAAACGTTCACTCCTACCCCGATGAGCGTCAAGATTATGAGATCTGAGGGTTTGAAAAGAGGGAAAATGTATGAATCAGTGAATGCTTGTGTTGAATGTCATTTAAATTGTTTGTTTTTTTTGTCACGGCCTTGATTCAGGAGCCCCGTAAACTCAGCTACGCGGAGGTTTGCCAACGGCCACCCAAGGACCCCCCCCCTGCAGCCCCTGCCCCAGCTTCTTCGGGCTCCGCGTCTGGCCAACCGTTACGCGAGCTGCGTGTGAACAAGGCCGAGGAGCAGGGCTCCAGCAGCAGTCCTGGAGACAAGCAGGAGAAAGGCCATGACAGGGAGGGGGGATGGGAATGCAAGGAGAGCCGGCCCCCACGTGAACGTGACTCTCAAGGCTACTACCGCAGCAACGGCCCCAGAGGCACCGGGGGCCTCAAGTTTCGGGACCAGAGGCGTCCGCCTCCAGCCCGACGCAGCTCCCCACAGGGAGGCTACAGGCACACTGGCAAAGAGCAGAATATCCCACCAGTATCGCCAAAGTAAAAACTTGATATGAATAGAAAAAAGATGTATGAATATATACATGGATATATATAATTATATAAAAATGAATAACATAAAAGCAACAACATTATGGTAGCCACCTTCCCCCCTGGAACTTGTCCAAAGAAAAGCTTTTAAAATGACAATAAGACCGGGACATCCAGGACTAATGGGCAGAATGACACCTGAAGAACTTTTGATGAATGATTTTGAAAAGGAATCCAAAACTTGTTTTGGCCTCCAGCGTTATGCTTAAAAGAGTTTTAAGTGCGATTTATCTGGAGGACATCTCATTCATGCTCTGCTAGGGGGAGGTGGGACGACGGGCCACGTAACCGCCCTCTACCTTTGTTTGATTTTTAACGAATAGATGTCTGCAAGAACAATATGCACTAAGAAGAAAAGAACATGCATATATGTCATGTACATATACAAAGATATCACTAACACGCAATGAGACATCAGTTTTTTGTTTTTTTGTTTTTTTTTCTTGTGTGCTTAGGTTTGCAAGTATGACTGAAGGGTTGACTGATGTCTATGTATGCATTGATTGTTACGCAAAATGATTGAAGTGCTACAGTGTGCTGTTGCACTGATGTAATGAAATGGATGATTTTTTTGTTTTGTTTTGTTTTTACATCAGAGATTCAGAATCATTGTCCTGAAACTGGACAGTGTGGTCTTCTAATGTATATTAATGAAATATGTTCTATGGTGGTATTTTGATCCTGGTTCCTAATTGACTTAAATCGTATCAGTCGGATATCAGAAGCGGTCGATGTACGTCGCAGTCAGATGTGTGGTTTTGTTTTGAAGCCGAAGTCCACTTTGGGGGGGGCTCACTGGCCTGTTAGCCACGGTGAACCTGCTAGCCTGGTCCAAAGTTTTTCATGTTAAGTTTTAATCTCTATCTATCTGAACCGTTTCTGGATGGATTCAGAACATTGTCATGTTGATAATCAGTCAGGTTCTCTGTTTACATGTTTTGTTTGGGTAGTAGGTTGATGTTTTCCAAGAAAAAGTATAGGTTAATGGTGGGATTTGACTGTTCAGTGCACCTGATGGTTTTAGGTGAGGTTTGGCTTTTCTACATCATCACAGGATATCCAGGTTAAGCTTATATCTGTGAATTGTTCTTAACAGTGGCATAGTGTCAAAAATAGACTGAAGAGTGCTGTTAGCTAAGGATGATAGCTACATAATATTTGGCAGCCAAGTTGTGGGTATAAATGAAATTGGAACATTTTCACGTGCTATGTGCCAGCTGCCTACGATCATAGTGTGCTAGGATAAAGTTTTGATTTTTATTGACGAGGTCTGCTAAATAATGTAGTCGTGGGGGAAACTTTTTGGCCCAGTGAAACTGGATTTTTGAAGAAGCTGTAGAGGTGTAGTTGCCTATGCTATATTGTAATAACCCTTCACTAGAAATGTGTGTGGGAGAATGTAATTGTTCTAGTACAGAATTTACAGAGGGAGGCTTTTGACAGCAGGTATCCACCAGACTGTTTTGTGCTATTTAGGGTGAGTTTGCTGTTTTTATTTTATTTTTTTCCTTTTTTTTTTTGTTTTCTCTCCTTTTTTTTAATTTTTGAAAAAAAACAAAAACAGGTTGACTTAGAATTTGAAGTTTGACTCACTGTATGTATTGCTTTTTAAAAATGTATTTATTTTAATTCTGATGCACAACGCTTTTCTCCCAATCTTGGTAGGCTGGTTTCCCCAAAGTTGTGTGAAATCGCATTGGCAAAATAAAATCACGCATATGACATTTATATACTGTTCTGGATGTCAGCTGAGCGAAAAAATACTTGATGCATTGACTTTGGGTTTAGTAATGCAGTAAAAAGAGTAACCAATCACTGGGGCTGTTGTTTCTTTTTCATTAATGAGTATGAGCAGCTAGTGGTTTAGTATAATTAAAATAAATGCACTAACTTGTTTTTAAAAGAATCTTACTCATGAGTAATGTGAAATCATTTTAGAAGCATATGGTTGATGTTGACAGGCTTGCAAATACCTACAGGAATATGCCCCTCCCCCTTCCATATGTTTTTTTTTTTTTTTTTTTTTT
>CAEMYA010000044.1:3206739-3280466 GCA_903131615.1 Diplodus sargus
TTTTGTTTTGTTTTTTTTTGTTCTGTTAATTTGGGTTGGGGTGGCAAAAAGGAAATATAGTAATGGATCAACCAAGTGTTTGAGACACAATCCTAGAACTGTATGAAATGTCACCAAAAATAAATTATTTTGATTTGGCTTTCGAGTGTCACATTTCTTGCTGTTTTGTACATACTCGACACACATCAACACATGAGGGTGCTGCAGCATTTTCAACATATCTAATCAGCAGGGAAGTCTGTTTTTCTGAACATTTCAAGGAGCAGATAAACCGATCCACACCTTAGAATTCAAAGTCGTCTCCACCCCCGACAGGTCCTGGCGCAGTATCAGGTTTAGGGTGGAGTTTGAGCCATTTTGTTGAGAAGCTTAGAGCTCAGGCTGGTTTGTAATGGTTTCATTACCTCCGCCAAGCAGGCTATGCCCCCCCCCGTCCATATGTTGGTTGGTCGGCAGGATTACACAAAAACCACAGACCAGATTTACACAAAACTAAGTTGGACGATGGGTCTCAGTCCCGAATAGACCCCAGTAACTTTTTTCTAACACTTTTTTTTCCACTTTACCTTTTCATGAATTTCTCAAATAATGCATGAACCTCGATGAAAAAAGCCTGGTGTATTAAAGTTACTGGTATCAATGTTTAAATACAGTTTGATGCAGAAAAAGGGGACTGTTGGGCCTAAGTGGAGGTATGCATTCTACTGAGTGCCATTCTTGTTTCAGCTGTAGCTGGAAATTTCTCTGATGGCCAAATTGCCATTTGTCCATGTGTTTCATAATAAACTAAGCCGAACAGTCTTACAAGAATTCTGCAGAAAAATGCAAAGGTCATAAGGTCTCTAATGGATGAAAGAAGGCAGAAATTAACATGTTTTTTCTTTTTTTCAACAAGTTGAGCTTAGTCAGTCCTAAAAATGTAGGTACAGGCTAGATTTGAGTGGCAGTCCTTTGTGGACATCTACATGAGCAAGAGAGCCATGACATCACAAATAATTAGACTTGGTAAATTATTTTTGTTTGATCTATAAAATGTCAAAATTGTGAAAAATCATCATAACAATGTCCTACAGCCTGTGACGCTCACATCAAACTGCTTTTTGGTTGGTTTTGTTGAACCAAAAGTCCCAAAGCATACAATATTTGTTTATTGATTTTCTCTGTATGTTAATGTATATTGAGTGCAAATCAAAGAGCCACTGCTGCACCAAGGGCTTGTGTTTTACACAGGTAAAGAGGTTCAATGTCCATTCCAAGTTCCTTTGGTTTTCATCTTTTCTTTATCCAAAAAAACAAAACAGGCAAAAAAAGGACTCCTGCATGCCTCTCCAGCTCTGATGAGAAACCCCCAGGTGCATCATGGTCCTACACCTATCCTTCCATCTATAAAACTTTGGGTGCCCACAGTGTTACCCAAATTCCCAAACAAATCAAAGACAAAACAAAATATTAACTCGACAAAACTAAACATGTTAAGCAAGGAAATGATTCAACTAAACATATAACTAGCAGGATAAAATGATTTTAATCTCTAATCTAAATAAACATCTATTATTTTATTAGCAATAACTAAAAACTACCAAAAAACAAACAGCTCCAACAACTACTTGATAGAAGCTGGAACCATCAGTGTTCATGGAGTGTCTGTGGCCCTGCTGTCCACCAGGGGCTGCCTGTCCTCTGGCTCCTCAGTGACTCGTGGAGCCACTTGTTCAGTGTGACTGCAGGCCGCCTGTACCTTAACATGGTCATGAGCTGAAGGCATTCATGGCATGCCTGTGGATGCCTGCAGCGCAGCCATACGTGTCTATATCGGGAAGCACATTTGGAGGAGACGTGTCGTCCAGTCAGACATCGTAGAAAGACAGCATTCAGAGGAAAACCTCGAGTTATTTTAAGTTATCGCAGAATAACGCGATTGTTTGCTCAGCCGGGTTTAAATACAGGGACCGGAGGCTCGCGGCTGAGGGCGTGGCCGAGAGCGGTGACGTGCTGTGTTTATGTCAAAGCGAGCAGCAAACAGTCAATACGGTAACCTGTCAGACCTTCACACCGTGGACCACAAACGGTACGTTTTCCCTTTAGCATCGATAATTCATCGAGGGTTGACGCGGGTGTGATGTCAGAGTGCGTTAGCAAGCATTTGTAC
Source organism: Diplodus sargus (assembly GCA_903131615.1). Classification (NCBI taxonomy): domain Eukaryota; kingdom Metazoa; phylum Chordata; class Actinopteri; order Spariformes; family Sparidae; genus Diplodus; species Diplodus sargus. The sequence goes on from CAEMYA010000044.1 coordinate 3,208,889, forward strand.
TAAATGTCACTCGATTTTTTTTCGTCTGCGGGTCTCGATTCTTTCTCGCATCTTGGTGCTAACGTTAGCTCGTCTGCTAGAACCAAGTTGGCTAGCTCGCTAGCTAGCAGCCGGGTGAAAATGTAGCCGAGGATACATTTTTTTTCTCTAAACCAGCCCGTGAGCGTCTGCTTGCTAGCGAACTAGCTATCGTGTTTTGTTTATTGATGTGTTATTTGTAAAAGTTGGCACTCTGCGTGTAACGTGAATCGCTGTTACAGACTGCATTTTTTGCTTTCTTTTGTTGTGGAGCATGTTATTGCCAGGGGAGCTAACGTTAGCTGTCAGTGTCAGTCATTTGTTTATGTTTTGTTAGCATTCTTGCACTGCTGGTACTCTGCAGCTCTCGGGTGACTTCTATTAGATTTAATAGCAACAGCTGAATAATGTTAGATAAAGGCCGTCAGATCTGCAGCAAGACACGCATACTTTGTCAAGATTTTATGGTTTTATTGCACTAATTTTAAAAATCACTTCGATCAAAGAACGGGGAAACATTTTCAAATTCCTAACATGATAATTTAGTATTTATTTGTTTATAAAAGCATGATGGATGAATTTTCTATCTTAAGATCAACAAGTAAGTTACCGTCATACCGGTTCTTGACAATTTCACATCATGTGATTGAGAAATAGGATGTATCAATAACAATTTCCAGAATAAAAGGTGAAATTCTGGACCCTATATACCCAATGTAACTCTTATTAAACCTGATTATGGACTGCTATAATTTTACCTGAACTTGAAGCGGTTTCTACAAGTTGTGTTACCAATCAGATGGCGTTGTAGGCATGTTGCATTATAGCCAAAGTAGCACATTTTTAAATGTGTTACTTTATTGGCAATCAACAGCAAAATCACCAATAATAAAAAAAAAAAAATGCTGGATATGCGCCCTAGTCAATTATTACCAGGGCTGATAATCAGTCTACTCCTAGTTTTTATAGTATCAGCGTATTTCTTGCCACAATGAAATAAAGCATGTTGCTACAGGTCTCATGGGGGAAAGTCCCTAACTCTGCAGCACCACAGTATGCAATTTACAATGCTGGTAACATGGTGTTGAAATTGATGCATTTCTATGTTAAAGCAACCGATAGTATGTAATAATAAAATAGTACCAGTAGCCACTACTTAATAAGAGGCCAAATCACCCAAAACAACCGAAACACCAAAGTGATTTCTACTGTTTTACTTAGTATTTGCCGGATACTGCCAACCTTCTAGCTTCAAACAGTGTTCTGCTTGTTTCTGGGTTTATTATTACCACATTGAATTTATACGTATTAAAATCCTGAATTTGAATTACTTCTCCAGAACTAGTGCTCCTTTAAAGCTCAGAAATCTTTTATCATAGTTTCTTGCATCTTTTAACTCTCAACTTCTTGAAAAATGTGTTTCAGTGCGCCGTTGTGTCACCCCTACCAGGGTGCCATGGTCCTCAGTTACACATGAGCTCTACTATGTGGTACATCATGCAAAGCATTCAAAGTAAATACTCCTTGTCCGAGCGGCTCATCCGCACCATCGCAGCCATCCGCTCATTCCCACATGACAATGTGGAGGATCTCATTCGTAAGGTAGGCCTGCTCACCTTTCAGACCAACTTTAGATAAATACTATGCTATACTGTCATCCCATCATATTGACATCACTGTCTCCTGTATGCCTAAGGGTGCTGATGTAAACCGGATGCATGGCACGCTTAAGCCCCTGCACTGTGCCTGTATGGTCGCTGATGCTGACTGTGTGGAGCTGCTGCTGGAGAAGGGGGCCGAGGTATGTCATAGACAACTTCTACTCAACCATTTACAATAGCAAGGTTTTATAATAATTAACTACCTTCCAGACAGACACCTTATAATATGAAAGTAAATCTACAGAGATCTAAAGCTTGTTTGCGGTGTTTACACTGCAGGTGTGAGCAGGACAAGTTTTTTAGTGTGTTCAGTAAAGAAAAAAATAATAATTTGGGTTGCCAAAAGACAAAAGGGGAAGACATAGGATTTAAAACATGCAACTGAAAGTTAGAGATGATGCCAATTTGATTTTTTTTTTTTTTTTTGTAGTAAAAGGTAGCCATTTGACACTCAAATCTCTGGTCGGTGTATTGTTAACTACTTGGCATGAGATTGCTTATGACATTACATTTCCTCATCAGGTGAATGCTTTGGATGGATATAACCGCACAGCACTGCACTATGCAGCGGAGAAGGATGAGAGCTGCGTGGAGCTGCTGTTGGAGTACGGGGCCCAGCCAAACGCCCTGGATGGCAACAAGGACACCCCGCTTCACTGGGCCGCCTTCAAAGACAACCCAGAGTGTGTGAGGGCCCTGCTGGAGAGCGGGGCCTGTCCCAACTCACGGGACTACAACAATGACACGCCTTTGAGTTGGGCAGCAATGAAGGGCAACCTGGAGAGTGTCAAAGTGCTATTAGACTACGGAGCCCAGGTCCACGTGACAAACCTGAAGGGCCAGACGCCTATATCCCGACTGGTGGCCCTGTTGGCCCGGGGCCTGGGCACTGAACAGGAGGAGGAGTGCCTGGACCTGCTCTGCCGGGCAGCAGGGCGGTTTGAGATCCGACGGGCCGACGGCACCCTTCCCAGAGAGCTGAGTAAAGATCCACAGCTGCTGGCGAGGCTGACCAACATGGTGGCTCAGGCTCCCACCCTTCGCTCTCTGGCACGCTGTGCTGTCAGGCAGAGTCTCGGAGTCCAGTTCCTCCCAACTGCTGTAAAAGAGCTTCCTCTACCAGAGACTATCAAAGACTATCTACTGCTGAGGGACTGAGGTGGTGAGACCATTCGGGACCATCAGACCTCACTGGTGATTAGACAGTTCATCACAGCATTTATTGGCAAGGAAGTGTCTCCATTGAATTATAGGATATTGTCTGAGAGCAGCCCTCATCAATCAAACCTTCTTGCAGTTAAATACCGTTTTGTGCACCAGGAGAGATACACACACCTCTCCAAGTCTTTTTTTTTATACATAGTGGTTGCACAACATCTTAATGAGCAATGCAGAAGGGTAATTTTGACAAGTGTCAGCTGTTGGATAAAAACTCCACCAATGATGTGTTTATATTGTTTGAAAAATTATGCAGTTTTTGGAAACTCAGGCTGAGCTTGTTCGAAGGTCTTGCCTCTCTTCTCATTTCTCAGCTTCCTCGTCCCCTCTCCTTAGTTCTTCACCAATGCGATTCAAACGCTAATAGTTAAATCGCACATTTGATCATCTTAAACAAGTTATTAATACAAAAGGAATATTTTTAGCTCCCACCATCTTTTGTATATTCCAGCTGTGTGTCATGCCTGTTAAATGTCACAGGTGCCAAAAACACTTGATACACATGTGCGTCCTCGCTCATAGTTCCTCCAGAGGGCCTCCTCTCTCCTCAGAATGCATTTTAGGGATTGAGACATCCTTAATATGTCCTGCTGAGATCGATTTCAGGGTCACAGGCAGGAGGACGGAAGAGAGAGGAGATGAGGAAGCACAAAATTGAGAAATAAGAAGAGCCCTTGGTGCAAGTATAGAAAGAAACTACAACATCAGGCTTGTTGGGATTTGACCCACATGAAGCTCCTTGTTTCATTTGTTCACAAAGAGCCAGTGAATCTTTTAAATTTAACTTCGATTTATTATTATTTTGTATGCAAAATTTACGAATTAGTATTGAATCTTACATTTTAAAAGTTAAGTATAATGAAAAAATGTTATAATTTGTCTCAGAAAACGAGGAAACGTGTTCACTGTGAGATTGGATTTAAATGTAAGATAGGTTTGTGAATGAGGGCTTCATGTGTAAGAATGCCGGCTGTCCAGTAGGTTTGTCAGAAGATGCAGTTCTTGAAGTAGTGCTCAGGAACAATTTTTATGTAGTTCGAGTGGCCATCTCTCTCTTGATGATTGCCCTACAAATTCACAAATCAATCAGTTATGAACAATTAAGGTAACAAAAAACCCCCCCCAAAAAAACCACACTGACCAGAAAGAAGATGGGAATAGTTGTATTTGTTATGTTGAAGCTGGTCCACGTAATTTGGCAGACACACTAATCTTCCTCTTATGTTCAGTCAACATGCCTGCTGTCATTATTTATTTGGGCTTTATTTTAATGAAGATTGCAGTTGCCAATGAGAAATAAAATATTTTGTTTTTTATTACAACGGATGTTTTCAGTCTTAACTTGAAAACGTTACCAAGGGTGCTCCTTCATCCCAAACTTTGCAACGTATGTTTAAAAATTGCTTTGAATTAAGTGTTGAAATATTAGACCCATATGAAGTGGCATGATAACTAAGTTTTTGTCCATGAAAGAACCACTAAATGAGCTTGCAAAAATGTATTTACGTTTGTTATGGCATCCGTCTAAAATCGGACTGTTTCTGTGCTTGATTTTGTTTGCTTGTTCTGCTGCTGTATAAAAATGAACCCCCTTAGATCATGTCTTGTGTACACCTGCAAAAGTGCTTTTCTTTTTCTTTGTCAACGTAAATGAAAGTAAATGCCTTTATATTCCATTCATTTTTTCCCCTGTCATTTATTGAGTTTAATAGGATGGCTTTAAAACATCTTGCACATGATAATGAAAAAAAAGCTAAGGTGTAGTAGGTTGTGAACCTTTACTGAAACACTGTGTCACATTCAAATCATTGGCACAATTCACAGTGAGGGGTTATTTGCATAGGTCTCTTTTTCATAGCAGACATTTTGTCTTGTCTCGGTAGGAAAAGCACATGTGTTACTAATAACTTCTATGATGGCTTTGTTCTACGGAAGTGTCCCAGTAAGCCACAGCGAGCCTTGAAATGAAAGCAGCTTAATGGGATTCAGCCCTCATTCCTTTTATTATTTACACCTCTGCTTCTCTGCTGCTTTTAATATACTGCAAATGTTTTGAATACCCAATCAGTTATCAAGGCTCAGTGCTTTTGACATATGAAGTTTACGCACACCTGTGACGAAAATCTAGATGTCAGATTTTATTAAAAACTTACTTGTCTGTGACATGACAGGAACACCTGATTGTCAAGGAGAAGGTGCCTTCAAAGCAGGGCTGCCCGCCACAAGGTTTGATTTGGCTCATCAGAATTTATTAGCAAGAAAAACATATTAAATATCAATGAAAGAAAGCCATGCTATGATCTTGTGCTAATGCTCTCTAAAGTGGCATTTCACATCCTGACAAGACAGCAGGTGTTTGCTTTTTGGTCCGTGGTCACAACATACAACAGCATTAGTTTAGTGACGAAAAAGGCTGGATTTCAATTGAACTTACTTAATTGCATCCTCTCGTTAGTGATTAACATTGAATACAGTGGTCACCACTCAGTTCTTGTGTAATTACAGTCTGCCTACGGTCATTAGATTGAATCACAGTCATTTCAATGAGAGGGCCTGAGGAGCTCAAATATGAGCAACTAAATCATAAATGTTTTGTCAAGAATGTTACTCAGGCAGGAATAATAAAGAGGACAATAAATACTAGCAACCCACACCCCAAAAAGTTTTCAGACAAAAGGGTCAGATGAAAATATATTTTCAAAATGGTCTTCAACAGATGCGGTTTTAGGCAATGTAATGGGGGGAATCATAAGAGGGCAGAGTAGATAATAGAAATAACAGCAAGGGAAGAAAAATGCTAAATGGCAGACTTGGTGCGATTTTTTAACAAATCACTATGTAACTTTTCAACAGACGGAGCTCTTGAGATAAGGAATAGCGGTTTGCAAAAGCAAACATCTTACATTTGTATTTGTAATTAGAGCAGATCAGGCTTGTATTTTGAGTGAAAGAAAGCAGAGTACCCACAAATCTAACGACAAACAACGTACATGCACCTTTAAAAATGAATAGGGACAAATCAGCCATTCACAAAAGTGGTGTCCCCAGTGTAAATGACACCTATGGCTTGACTTGTTTCTCTTGTGGGAAATACAAGCGAACTTTCACACATTCAGTTCAGTTCTCAAACTATCCACTTGGGGGCTCTCTAGGCTTGTCTGTGAATTCACTCTCACTGCCTCATAAAACAGCCGCTGAATTAATTTAGTGCGATTTGTATATTGGAGGAAAACTGTGATGTTACGTAACAGTTGCTGTAGATTACATCAGCTGCCTCGTCTTTAATACTCCATGCCATCTTAAGTTCAACCACTGTAGGCCATTTCTAATATTCTGGCCTATTGTTTCAGGCATGTACACCACGCTGCCTTGTTCTGCTACAGTCAGGACGTCCACTTCCAAGCAGAGAGAATAGGGTGAGAATATCAGGAAGGAAACCAAAGCAAGAGGGGAAGAGACCCCCCTTATTTTTTTACTGTTCGTATGCTCATACAATAGTTTTGAACTGTTTTATTTGTATTGTGGGAATTATGACACATCATTCAACAGTAGTTCTTACAGGGATGTTATGAAAAGGAAATACATTTTAACAGCTGAAGAAGAAAAGAGAAAAATGTAACCACAGTCTTCGTCTATTTACATCTTTGTGCCTCAGAAACAATGGGTTATTTATATAGCCCAATTTCAAGAAACAAATGTAGGTAATGTAAATAAGAACTTAAAAGGTATGAAACTAAATAATAAACCTTTTAAAGGAGAAAAACAAAAAACAACTTCAGGAAAAGCAATAGAGGAGGACATGTAGGATGACAAAATTATAGATATTATAGACTTACAGATGGAGATGGAGACCTAAACTTACAGGATGATAAGCCTCAAAACAAACCTTAAATGGTTTGTTGCATCCAGTCATATAATGGAAACAATATATTTCAGATGCACAATCAATGACTTGATAAAAAAAAAATGTTTAAACATTTATTATTGCATATGGATAACCTTTTCTTACTGTCTTAAAAAGAGAATTTTGTGTCTTCACCAAGAAGGTGTGAGAGGCAATTCAGCTCAAAAGTCATTCAGTTCAAATCAAATCAAAAACCGAAACTCGAAAGCCATTACCACTTTTTAATTGATGGATACAACATGGCATTTGATATGTCATACTTTACTTTTAAGTCACTTTAGTTTCACCTCAACCCTGATATAATTCATTATTCCCTTTCATGTGTATATTTGGGTGCCTTCATGTTCTGTTTCTTGGTAGGCTGCTTACGTTTTTTGCACTACATCTGTGATTACACAACAAATTGGATGCAGACCTGGCAGTAAAATGTGTTAAACTAAATCATTCGACCCATTCACCTTCATGACCTGATTAGGAATACAGCCCATAGTAGCCTAGTCAATAAAAAAGACAGTGAAAGAACAAGTGGTATTTTAAAAAAAAAATTTTTTTTTAGGAAACTACTGGTTTATTTTTTATCCAGTCTCTAGGTTAATATTTACGTGTTGGTTGAAAAAAAATCTTAAATAGAGATAAAAAATATCAAAAGACAAAGACAACTCCCTCTGGCTGGAAACTTCTCTCCTCAACGTCTAGCCACGGTAATTCACGTAACGTCTCGCGATGACTCGACGTCAAGGGGAGTGTCAAATTCCAAGAGAGAGGAGAGGAGAGGGGAGCCAGAGAGAGGGGCGCAAGGGTGAGTTTGTAAACACTTTATTACCCTTTAATTTCACTAGATAAATGTCAACTACGCTAAACTATGACAAAGTAGCAATGTGCGCGTTAGTTCCCAGTGTTTGTTAGTGTTAAAACTACGCGTCTACTTGATTGTCTAAACTGTTGTAGCTGCTCAAACGCTTCATTCGGGACCCACAGTCTCGCTTTGCACTCAAGTGTCAGTCCGCTAACCAACTAACTGCTAGCTTTTTTTCTGCTTTTGTGATTTTTGTGCTGTGCGCAAAGCCTTTAAAAGACACCATTTCACTTCGGATGTGATTAATTAAGTGTTGCTGTGTGTTTGTTCGTTGTCATCGCTGGAAGTGGTAGTAGCGCTGTTATTACACTCATGTTAAATGTGCGTTCGGCCTGTTGTGAATGCTAGCCGCACCAGCTAGCCATTAGGGTTTTTTTTCTTGGATACAAAAAGTTGATTTCGGGTGTTTCAGCCAATAAGATTCAGCTCTCCGATGTTATTGACACGGTCCAAAGCTTCGTACATATCCGAAGCTGTTGACTGACGTGCTTTGAGCCAATTGCTGAGAAAAATAGGCGGTCTTGTTACGGGAAAAGGCAGGGCTAACTGTGCCCGACCGTCGCCAGAAGGCAACGAAGGCTAAAAAAGACAAACTTTTTCAGGCCAGTTAGCGTAGACTGGATGAGGAACTGAAGTTTGCACGACTTTGGCTTTTCAGTTTGGCGCTGTCGTTTTTCACATGCCGAAAATCACACAAAAAATATGTGCCTGCCTGTTTTTTTGGCGGTATTCTGCGCTGTAATGATAATCTGGGTCTGCATGGAGAGTCTCTGAGGAGCTCACAGTCTCAAGTAATAATGATATCCATAGTATTGCAATGTGAGCTGTTGAACGCCCCAGGATCCGCATCTCCATGCATGTCAACACGTTCATTAGGAATGTAGGTCATGTTTTTGGCAGAGTTGTACCTCATTCCATCACATAGAGTTACACCAGAGAAAAACTGCAGCCTGTTTTGTCCAATCAAACATCCCGACCAACTCAGAGTAATTTATGAATATAATTGGTTATACAACGTCGTTATAATTTGTTCCTACTTAAAAATAATACATTACACATATGGTGACTAAATGAAATGCTTTAAAAGTACGTGTTGAGCATGCACACTTTTATTCGTGTGTTTGTCTGAGATGTCAGTGATTCAAAGTCTGTCCGTTTTGTTTAATCAACATGTACTGCTACAGAACATTAAACATAATTGATTTATCAAAAATTATATCAGCTTCAGAAACTATGCAGACCAAAATCCTCAGGTGACCTGAGCGGTTTCTTTTGAATTTGTTGCTACAGAATCAAAACCTCACAGCAAGTACTTACAAAACCTCTCCGACCGAGATTGAAATCGGCACAGTGTTTCTGATTTAATTTTAGAAAACTGCCTTGGGTATGTCCCGTATTGTCCTGCATTGTGTGCTAGCTTGTCATGGATTTAGCTTTTAGGCCTTGTTAGTTATGCAGACATGGATATAGGATTTCATTTGCTCCATTTACCAAATCTCGGGTTCACTTTGCTTACATAAGTACATGCTGGCTGTTGCACACACACAACCAGCTACAGCCGAGACCTCACCTGTGATCCAGCAGATATCCACGATCCGTCAATTGACCAATCACTGACCACATTTTTCTTTCTTTCATAATTTCGCTCGCTTGCTCCCTGTCCTTTACTTTTTTCTCTTTGTGGGGTCTCCCCTACCCTCTGGCAATTCAAGCCTCAGATTCCAGAGTCATGGCTGCTGCGCGAGCTATTAATACAGTTTGTTTAGTCAGTTTCCTAGCAGGCTGCATCAAACACTGGATGGCTGCGGCTGATTATAGCTGGGACTCGTTCCCTTACACCTGCTGAGTCGGAGAAATCCAAGTTAACAGTGGGACTTTGGCAGCAGCTCAATGAGAGGGACAGGAATTAGGGCACTTTGAGTGCTTCCATGTCACCTTGGACGAAAGGAGGCGAAAATAGGTGGACTTGATATCCACACTGGTAATGAATATCAGTGATGGTGCATCAGGACTAGCAGACTGATTTATTATCCCTCACACAGTTGAGCATTTAACAGTGCGCAATAAAACTTTACACTGTCAACTTGTTGATTAGTTTATTCTCAATGAGACACATCTGACAGTCAAAGTAGTAAATTAACTATTATTTTTGTTTACATGAATTTAGCAGAGGTTGACACATGGTAACACAGGTTTTTAAGATGTCCTTCAACACAGATATTCTTACTACAAAGCCAAGCAAATAGATGCATGAAGAAAAGCCCTTAGCACATCTGTTTTAATCAGGTTTGGGCAGCAATGAAAACAAATGGTATTTTCCACCCCTGTCATGCAAAATTTATGGTGGAAATCCCACATTTCATGTTGGTGCCAGGCAGCCAAGTTAATGTCGAACATGTCTTTAGTAAGATGTAAACTCTGAAATCTGTTCCCACTCCTCACGCCAGATGTGTCCATTTCCCCCACACAGTCCACACCCTTGGTATAACGAGCTAGACGGAGTATCTCGTTTGCAGACACATCTCTGCCCAAATAGACTCAGTGGATTGGAAGCACTTTGCAATGGCCCTGGCACCAACCTGTTGCCTTTCTCCAGAGCATGGGAGGTCTGCTTCATCAGCCCTTTGATCTGCACACACAGAGGGACAGGGCTTTTGCTTGCAAACACGACGCAGACCCCTTTTCCCTCATGCAGGCATGGAGCAGAGAGACACAACAGTAAGGCCTGTTACAGGCCCGGCGTCATGGGAGAGCGTTGTATTCCAGCGCAAGGCTTCAGTAATCATGTGTTGGCTCTGGGGCAGCTGTCCTCGACGGAGGGAGGAGGGAGGAAAATATACTGACTTCAACATTGGGAAAACTTTCAGACATTTATGCCTGGCCAACATACTGAATAAGCTGTCCCACTCAATAATGTTAGACTACAAGCTCAATCCATGGAGAAGGTGCAACAGAGGTGAATGTCGTCAGCAACATTATAACACTAAAAATAACTAATGTCGCTTCCCAGTTTGTGGAATAGCTGAACATATTAAGTTGGATGAAGCATCGGGAGATTTTTATTTTTTTTAAATGAACATGATTAAACAAGCCTTACAGACGAGTCAAAACAACGCAGAAGCACAGAGGCTGTCACGTCATCACTGTCAAAGTAAAAGTTCAGGAGGTGAATCACAAAAGACAAGCAAGACACACAGTTTGAAGGGTTGGTTTTAAATTATTAAGGCTCCTGCTCATGACTGCATTTTAGCGAAACATTATTCAGTATTACAGTAGTCAGTGACTTTTGTTTATCGAAAGGTTTGTTCTTGTCCACACAGCATGGTCCTTGATGCATGTTGGTAGTCGCTGGTACTGTCAGTGGGACAGCATTGTGTAATAGCCACCAGACGTCACTTTGGGCCAGCTGAGAGCGCTAAAACATTGATGTCCCTCATTTATCACCACCCCTCGGATTCCCTAATTCAAATTCAATCACAAGTTTATTTTTCTAATCCTCCCGGTTTGTCTTCACATGGAGTGCTGTTCAGCTGGGTGGGGTGGTTTGGCTGAGCTGGGGATGGAGGAGGGGGGAGTTTGTGAGGAGTTATTCTCTTCAGTGGAGACAGCTGATAGAAGCAGTGAACCTCGCACAGCTTTAGTTTATGTCAGTTCAGCTTCAGGCACAACATGCGGAGAAACCAAACATGACCATGTGCATATTTAACTCTTTTACAATTACTGAGGAAGAGAGCATTGTATGTAGTATTTCTGTTTCCAGAGCGTTCAACAATGCTATCCTTATGTTGCTCTATTTTTACAAATCACTAAATATTTTTGCTGAGTTAACAGCAACCCAGTAAAATCCTTCATATTATAATGTTACAGAATAGGGCTGTACAAGGAAAGTAACTTGAATTACAGCCATTATAAATATCTTATGTACCTCAGTATATTCTCATTGCAGTTGTAAATAAATAAATAATGTGAATTTTATTTACTTAAAATAGAATAGCTATAATCAGTCATATCTCACCAGAGCCTCAACCTGCCTGTTGGTCCAGTGTCCACTCCATATTTCCAGAATCAAAAATTTGGTCTCACTGTCATTAATTGGGGCAATCATATCAGAAGTGAGCCATCGTGAAAAAGAAACTCTTGTACACTGATTTATTTGAAAATGATCATCTTGGGATGCAGTAAACAGTGATATTCTGTTATTAATTCAAAATAACTGATTAGTGGTTTGCTCTATTAAATGTCAGGTGAAAAATGTCTCCCCAAAGATAATGTCTTGTTTCGTCCACTATACAAAGATATTCACTTTGCTCTCATAGAGGAGGAAAGAAACCAGAAAATAATCAAAAATTGTCCAAATTCTGCATTATTGTAATGCAAAGATTCAAGGGGCGGTGGTGGTTTTTTTATAATGATATAACTCAAAATATTATTTGAAGTTAAAATGTAACTAAAATAGTTTAGAGGTTGTCTTCTTTAGGACTTAAGCTGTATTAAAAAGGTATAGTTGTTCTGTTCTAGCTGAATGAAATAAATAATGCCTCTACCTATTCATCATTTTTTCTTAAATGTGGGGATTTATTAATTTTCTTTGTCATTTATGACAGTAATTCAAGTGTCTTTTGGCTTTGCGGAACAATGGAACCAATTTTAAGACATCACTTTGTGCTCTGGGAATTTGTGATAAGTGTTTTTCACGATGTTTTGATATTTTGTAGACTAAACAACTAATTGTATTAATAATCTGCATTTAAATGACAAAATAAATTAATCATATGTTGGACCAATTAATTGTCAGTGACATTTAGTTTCCAGTCACTTGTTTCTTCATACAGAAAAAAAGCAAGTTGGAGTGAATCAGGACAACAAAGTGAGGTACAGTGTAGTGTGAGTGTCCGCTTTTCAAGATATGTGTGCAGTGGATTCACATGAGAGCTCTCCTGAGGTGGATGGGGATTGTGCTCAGAGAGAAACAGCTGAGAGGGGGAGATGTTGAACGCGGGGTACAAGAAGGTAAAAGGTTGGGAGGTGCTTGAGAGGTGAGTAGAGGGAGTGGTAACAGGAGAAGGAGGGATTGGAAGTGAGGGGGGAAAAGGAGACAGAAGGAGAGGGGGACGTCTTTGTGTGTACACGGTAGCCGTCGTTCTCTCTGGTAAGCGGCTCCTCATTGGCCGACCTGAATCCCCCCTGTGTGAAGGAAGTATCACCAGGGAAACTTCGTCTCGCTGCCTCTGTGCATGTTTTCCTCCTTGCCAGGGTTATTTTTAAATAGCATTCGGCTTCCTGCTCAGACTAAAGACTCACAAGCCACAGCATCCCTGTTTTGTTGTTTTCAGGATTTTGCCAGTTTACGGATCAAGAACAAGCCGCAGCAATGTTCTCCTCTTCTGCTCTCCCACAGTTACATTGCAAGCTCTTTGCAAAAATGGGGGACGACCGACCTTTTGTGTGCAATGCTCCTGGCTGTGGACAGGTAAGTCTCCTCACTCCTTATCCTGAGTTTCAGGTGCGTCTTTGTGTAGCTTATGTTTGCCTCTGTGTAAGTACTCTCCAGGAGTTCACTGTGCCTACTTATTATTTAATGTGTTTATTTTTATAAAGAAAATGAATTGAAAGCACTATTGTACCATTGAAGACAAGATTTGAGTAAAATATACAAGAGAGAACTCGATAAAGTTTTCTGGTCTGTCTTCACACTTGGTCTCACTGCCAGAAAACAATCCTGGCTGTGATTTATGCAACACTCCTAATGATCATCATTCAGATAGCATTCAAGCTAACATGCTGTCTTGTGAGACAATGCTGTCTCCTTTAGCAATGACTCACTGGAAGCTCCAGTGAGTAATCAGAGCACAGTTATTGTTTCAACCTGTCACTGTTGACTTCTAGTGCCTGCAGACACAGGTTTGAGCCACGGCAGTGACTCAGCTGAGTGCCAATAGTGCACTCACATGCCAGCAACGTGGTGTATTGCCGGGGCTTGGCCCGATATCACAGCAAATTAAAAGAAGTGTGTTCTAGGACTCGTGATTATTCAACACAGGAAATATCATGTCTGATGTTGTGCTCAATTAGCCGTCTGATGCTGTGTTCAGCTGGTTGTGATACAGCTAGTGCTGGATTTTCTCTCCTGGGGTCTGGAGGAAGAAAGTGTTTATGTGGTTAAGAAACATTTGTGATTCATGAGCCTTATTCTCTGATCAGAAGCGATCTGTTGTTCATGCGTGCTGCAGTCTGAACAACAGGCATGTACAGCTGTTAAACATGCGTATGTTGGATAAATAAATGATGATGTGTTTGGCTGTTTTCTCCTCAGAACATTATGGACACCCAGGGATTCTTTCCCTGAACATTTGAACTTTCCTTTGACATGTTTCTGTGATGTAAATACTTTGCATATTTTATTTGTAGATGTCATTATTAATTTAGTTGGCAGTTAAGGGAACAGTAGCACATGGAAGCTTTTCAAGGCAAAGTGACGGACGTTAATGACAGTGTGGGTCCACAGCTGGATATTTAGGTCTAATATTTACTGTCTTTTTGCACTGTTTTGGTCTTTTGGTCTGCCATGGGAAATATGTGGATCTGTAGCTGCTAAATCTCCCACTGTGTTCATGAGCAAGTGATACATGCTAAGTACGTCTGTGTGCAGTCTGGTGCTGGGCAGATACTATAACAGCTGTAATCAGGGTTGATGAGAGCAAGGAGTACGGATCGGTGATCTAGCCAAAAATCTAATATCATGATCTGTTTAACTGATACCAAAATACAAAATCTCAATTTCGATCTTTTTTATCAATTTTGAAAGTCTTGAAGACTAAAGCTAGACTTGAAATAGCATAAGAATTTTCTTAATTTGCAACTTCAAAGCACAATATTGCATAAAAGATTCTTTTTTTGGTCACAAGCTTGTCATCAGCCATGTTGCTAGCTATAACTCTCCCGTTGCATTGTTTACAATATGTCACCCAAGGAAGAGCCACTAATAAGTTGTCCAATCAGCATGGGCATGTAGTTGGCTACATCACTATGTTTGGTTGTTCATGTAGTGCGGATCTGCTCCTTAGTGAGGTTTTGTGATGTTTGCTAGGCATTTCTTGTCATGATTATCCTAATTCACAATATTACCCAATAATTATCAAAATAATAATAAATCTTGAAATGGCAACAAAGCTTACTGAAACAACTTTATCTCAAATTCAAGTGACACATATTGTCACTGCTGTGAGAAACAGCAGTGATAATTTAAATCAGGAACTATCTGATCAAAGATAAAGCTAAGTACTGTTAGCTGGCATTTGATTGGAAACGTTTGGTACTCGAACCATTATTTGTGCAGTCTAAGCCTTTAATGAGGATAGCATCAAATGAAGTCTTTATATTTAATGACATTCTCACGCTGACATCGGTGAAAATTTTAAATGCTAAATGACAACACACATAGATTGAGGCAGAATACTTCTCATATAAAAACTGTGTTCTGGACTTAGTCACCACAAGTTTTAATCATTCCTTTGCATTTAACAGTGACATCTAATTCCACAAATACTATATTGCTTACAATGCTAGTGCAGCTTAATCTTTATCAACTGTGCAGAAACAAAAAACCTCCATTTGATTTAAATGATTGAATTGAATTTAGAATTCGAATGTCAAGGTTATGAATGAAACTATAAACTACTCAGGACTGCCATACAGTTTTCAATACTCTGTGGATATATTTTGGTTCAATAGTTAATTTGAATCGTCTTCGATTATATTTATTTGTGTATGTTTAGACAGGGAACATCCTTTATGTTACAAGCACCTTATGTCCAAATGTTGTTTTTACTGCTGCCCTTGAAAAGCAACAGTTGTCTACCAGGAAAGTCTGAATCATGCCTAATATAGAACAAGAATGATTGACTCCTGGCTTTGCGCAGGGTTTTCCTTTTTTCCATGTTAACAACAACAACAACAACAGCCCCCTGTTATATAATGCCCAGTATTTACTGTGTGGGGTGGGGTAATCCTAGCTGCCAGTATCTCATACAGGGAGATTAGTGGGAGATAGTTTCCTCTTCAAGACCCTGCCGCCTGTTTCAGCGGAAAGAGACAAATCAGACATGCAGTTGTATTGGTGATGCTGCCTGGTAGGGCTAAAAATAAGCCCCCTGACACTTGACTGTGTTTCCACTTCACTCTCACGACTGAACTCGCAACTGCAACGCAGCGCCCCAAAATAGGCTGCAACGAATGGTGAATAGGCTGGTGCCAGAGCCAAGATTATTCCTCCTCCGCCTCTGACTGATTCACCATCTTGCCACTTCTCTAAAGAAGTGGCATGTCTCAGACGGTGGCTGTTAGAGCTCTCTGAGTTGCAGGACCCTCCTGTAGCTTCCCCTGTGGATACCTGATAGGAAATAGCAGAACATAGAGTTTACTGAGACACAGTTTACAGCATCGACGTTTCACACATTGACAAGTTTGACATCTATGTGTTCCAACACTTACGTCTGGTTTGATGCATCAGCTCGTTTGCGTTTAGCATTTTTTGTGGCAGTGGTTTTTATACTTCTTCAATTTGTTAACATTTTCAGCCATTGCTCATACGCTGCATCTCTGAGCTGTTAAAGTTAGTTCAGCTCTCTTCCATACAAGCCTCTTTCTATTTCTAGATAATTCTAGTTTGTGTGAAGATATTTGAGCCCGTGTCCTGCAGCTATAATGGGTGCTATAATACTTTTAAGACACGAGGAATTGTACACCACAGATAGAGTTTTCTTTATGGTTTGTCACATAATGTGTACAGTATAGGCTGCATGTGTCAGGCTATTTCTCTGAGAGATTATCTGTCTGTGATTATGGAAATATGATATCTGGGTTAAGGCATTATAGGTCACCAGGACAAATAGAAAATTACCCTGAGGCTACTTCATATAATGTACTTACCTTTCCTATTTTCTTCTCCTTCACTTGTTCCAGAGGTTTACCAATGAGGACCACTTGGCTGTGCACAAACACAAACATGAGATGACACTTAAATTTGGACCAGCCAGGACAGACTCTGTCATTATTGCAGGTACTGTTTGTCTATGTGTCAAACAAACAGCTTTGCTCTGTCTCTTTGCAAATATCCTCTATCAACATTCAAATGAAGACTGTTAAGCATGCCTCAACGTCAGTGTGATCCAATGCTGTTCGCACAATCTCAAGAAAAGCAGCTCCAAGGAGACATTAATGACATGGTTTTCTATATTGAGTGCTAAGTGTGAACTAAGTGTGAAAGTGTTGCTTTGAATAGTTATCTCTGTTCATTCCCTTTTGCCAGACCAGACACCTACTCCCACCCGCTTCCTAAAGAACTGTGAGGAGGTTGGTCTGTTCAACGAGCTGGCCAGCTCCTTCGAACAAGACGAGGATGACAAGAGAGCAAAGACCTCTGTAAGAAAGGCCTAAGGCTGGTGATTTTGTTGGTGTTTTCCTCTGGGTGTGTGCGTCTGTGTATGTCTTTACGTATTATTATGTACAGAAGCCAGTGGAATTTTTCTGCAGACTCCACTTTAGTGATGAATTACTTCTTACTTCCTTATTTCTCACCTCAAGTGTTGATGTAGTCAAAAATGAATGTTTGCAGAAATTCCAGCCATGTGCTCTTTGTCAATTTATCTCACTTCTGCAACAGTTTGTTAAGAGGTTTTTTTTTTAATTATTATTATTTAACTTGGAGCGTGTATTGGCCTAAAAATCGCCCTAGTGTTTTGTAAACTAATGCTGTGGTTATTTGGTTTATGTGATAGAAACCATAGCTGCCCACTTCCCTTTTTTTTAATGCACTGTAATGTATGTTTTCTGTAATAATTAGTGTGTGAACTATGTGTCTTCTATCATCTCTGTCCTTCTCAGCTCCCTGCAGCCAACTCTGTGGCTTTGGACATGAGCCTGCAGACGACATCAGATGTGAAGGTGAAAAAAGAGGCACCCGTAGAGGTCGACTCCTCGCCACCTGACAGCCCTGAATCTATCTCTGGGAGGTCAGACAGCAGCACAGAGATCATAGTTAAAGGAAAGGTAGGACTGACACTGGGGAAATGGGGGGTGGCACCTTAAATGATGTAGAAAGTGTTTGGCCGATGATTTTGCAGTATTACATGGATGAGTCTTGAGGATGTTAATAATATTGTTGTTTCTTTAGAGATTGTTGAACTGTTTAACAGAACTTAGCTCACTCCTTCTCCTAGGACACACCACCCAGGAGCTCAGCCCCCACCCCGACTATCGTGCGTCCAGGTTCCCTCCCACTACACTTGGGCTTTGATGCCCTTCAGCCCACCATGCCGTCACCCACCTCTGTCATCACACAAGCACCACCTTCCAATCGTAGCAGTCTTAGGTAAGCAAAGTTCAGCATCTCAACCCTGATATACTACTTATAAACAGGATAGGGACAGTTTAGGCCAAAATCAAAAATATACATTTTCCTCTTACCTGTAGTGCTATTAGAAAACTATTGTTTGGTTGAGTTGCTGTGTTTAGTAGATATCAGCCGTGGCGATGTCTGCCTTCTCTTCAGTACAATGGAACTAAATGACTCCTGCTCAAAGCACCCCAAAAATGTTGAAAAAATCAACAGGAAATATGTGTCTTTTCCAGAAATCCCAATGGCCCAATTACTCATGATAATCCACAGCACTTAATATGAGCTGTTTCATGAACTATTTTCTGTCATTATCACTGCACAGAAGTAAGCGTGCATCTTCTCTTTGATGAAGCTTTGTGGCAGTGTGGGATGTAAAAAATAATGGCGTCCTCCCCGAGTGAGCTTTAACATTAGCCAGCTCATTTAACTAGTGTCTCCTCCATGAATAGATGCACGCTTCCTTCTGTGCTGCGATATAGATGGCCAGCGTAGATGGATAAATAGCAAGGGGAAGTGGAAAAATAAATATTATGGGGGGTGAAATGTCCCTTTAAGTAGCTTTAAAACTCTAAAAAAATAACACGTTGATATTGCAATATTACATTATGATGATATCACGCGTATTACGTATCACATATCATGTCTGTATATCTGCTGGTTCCGACACTATGTTGAACCGATATGATGTCTGTGTGTGAACATTTCAAAGCTAAGATGCCATCATGTTTTTCTGTGGCTGCACAAATTAAAATCATGTTTGTTGTTTAGTGCATATTTTGAAAAATTTCCCCAGCACTGAACTGACATATGTTGTTACTCTTAAAAACCATGTGTTTTCGACTTAAACCTGATATAAATGTCTGTGGGTTTGAACAGTGTTGTATGCACAGCTTGGCCTAGTAATGATGGATGTAAGTGTGGATTTTATGGGTTTGAAGTGGATCATTTTCCTAAATAGAAATAGTTGCTATGTTACGGAAACTTGAGTTAGCCTTCTCTTCCTTCTGTCCCTCTGTTTTCTGTCTGTCTAGTTCGCCAACAAGCCACTACCCCATGATGATGCTTCCCTCTGGTCAGGCAGTGCCCGTGCTCCCTGGTCCAGTGCAGATGCCCTCTGTCATTAATGTAAGACAGACAAACAAACAAACTAAATTTTTAGAACTAAGATGTTTGGTTCAAGTTGTTAATACACGCGTGTTTTTTGTGTCTTATTTGGTCTCCAGCTGGCCCGACCCATGTGCATGGTACCCAACATTCCTGGGATCCCCGGTCCTCCTTTGGGAGGTAGCAGCAGCGGCTCTAACTCGCCCTCTGGCTACAGCACCCACATAGAGGCCAAGATGGTCAGCATTAGATTAGCTCTCTATTTTTATTTCTTTATCTGTTCTTTTTGTCTCCATCTCCACCCTCCAGCTATCTTCTGCATTGGCTTAGTTTGTTCATCATATGACTTTTTCCCCTGCTGTTGTTCATTTAACCCTTATACCACGACCACACAATTGATGCTGAAGCCACGATGCCGCAATGTACACAAGTGCTATGTAAAGATCCAAAATGAAATTGAATTAGTGTAGTCATTGTTTATAGTATTGCAACATACACAAACTAGCCACTTTAGTAGATTATTTACAGAAACTGCCTGCTCCTTCAGTCACAAGTGGAGGATCACCAGGGTAAATGAGAAACGTAGGGCTGCTCCGTCGTTTTGTGAAATGTTTTCTAAGCACAGTTTCACACATGGGCTATAAATCTGTACTATAAAAAGTTTACAATGAGCAGTTCATGAAGGCTACTTACTAATCACCATCATTTTGCTTCATCACTGACAGATGCAGAGTCACACAACATTAACAACATCATTTCGAAAAATTACTCCAGGAGAATATAACTTTATTACGCTCAATTCCGCTACAAAGCCTCGAGTACAAAAGGGTTGAGATAGAACAGGATGTCACCTTGGAGCAAATGTGCCGCCTTTTCTATCTAAAAAGGGCTTCTGTGACATTGACAGGAACGCATGGGCGAAGATCTCTGCAGAATTAGAGCAACTTTTGTAAATTCATGCCTCAGAGAGCTCAGGTTTGTCTCAGGCTAAGAGCGGTACAACCTGGTGCTTATTTTACTATATTATTTTATGATATTGTGGTTTTATATATTGTACATCTGAGATGTATCAGAAAACAGATTTGCATGAAAAACATAAAACAACAGTGCAAACATTGTCATCTTTGGGCTGCACAACTAGTCAAAATATGATCAAAATCGCAAAATGCAATATCCAAATTGCACAAGCTATGTGTGACAAATCAGCAATTTAATGAAGAGATGCCCAAGCGTGCAGATCATGTTCTCCACGTCATCATGATTTTTTGACTGAGAGAAAATGAAAATGCAAAAAAGTACATTCCCACTCATCATGAATCATATTGCAATCGCAGTATATGTTAAAATAATCACAATACGATTTTATTAACATATTGTAGCCATAGTCACTTTCATCAAATAGTGCAACTTATGGCAGGTTTTACTGACAATTAGAAACTTAAGTCAGTTTCGTGCTGATACTGTAAAAGAGTTTATGAGTTGGCATGAGTCAGCGTAGTACAGTATAGATGGGTAGAGGTTGCAATTATGCCATAGTGATGTTTAAATGATAACAGAAAAAACACAAAAAGTGTAGTACTATTGCTTTTGAATCTATCCTACTGTGTTGCTTTTTTTGCCCTCTCATTGCTTAGATCTTCTCTTTTATACGTACATTACGCTGGTTCTCCTGTTGCTGTGGGCTGATGTCATATCATTGTTCTTCTGCAGCGTCTGAAGGCCGCGCTGTCCCAGCAGAGTCCGTCAGGACATAGTATGGGGATCATGGCCATGGGCAGCAGCCCCATGGTACCTCAGAGGGCAGAGCAGAGCCAGCTGCTTGTCCAACAGCCAGATGCTCCATCACCTGCACAACCTCAGGTACATGGTGTTGCCTAGTGCTGACGATCTCTCTGTAGCATGAATTCAGTGACATTGTCACATAAATTTGGAAAATCTTAAGAACAAACCAAAAGTAGCTGAGAAAAACCATGTTTGATATGTGACTTATCACCTGTTTCAGTTACAAAAAACTGGTGCCGTACTTCTTGTAGCGAGATGACTATGATGTGCCCTGACTGAAATAATGAAACTATGACTCAGACTTCCCTTTTCTCTCTCGTCTTTCTTCCGCCTCCCTCCCTTGTCTGTTTCCTGCTCACCCTTTGCCTTATTCTCCCTCTAGGTATCTCCAGCACAGCCTACAGGTGGGCGTCGGCGGCGGACAGTAGATGATGACCCAGATGAGCGAAGGCAGCGCTTCCTCGAGAGGAATCGGGCTGCAGCATCCCGCTGCAGACAGAAACGCAAACTGTGGGTCAGTTCCCTGGAGAAGAAGGCTGAGGAGCTCTGCAACCTGAACGTCTCGCTGTCGGTGAGTGGGCTCAGAGTGGGTGGGCAGTGATGAAACGTGGCCTGTGGGAGGCCTGCGTTAATGTGTCTCAATGACTGCACCTAGTTGAGAGGCTTTAAGTAGTCACTGAAGTTTGTGAGGTGTTTTCCAGATCAGCAGATTATCAGGGAAATTTTACAAATTGGGTGAGGTTCCAGGACTCATTACAAGTCGTTTCAGATTTCTATTGTTATTTGGTGGTGTATTTATGCACTTCATCATGATATTACTACCAGCTGTGCTGGAGCAGAAACCAGGCTGTTAAGAGCATTACTTATTAGAAAAAAAATAAAACAATTCTGAAAAAAAATTTGCAAGGTCTCTTTGGATGGAGTAATATGATTATTTTTCTTGTGAACCCTTCATAAATAATTAAAAATTATTTTCTGGTCCTTCAGAATGAAGTGTCTCTGTTGCGGAACGAGGTGGCTCATTTGAAGCAGCTGCTGCTGGCCCACAAGGACTGTCCTGTGACCAACCTACAGAAGAAGAATGCCTACTTAGGTGAACCTTTTATAATCCTGCCATGATACTCACCTGGTGGCCTGCCTTGTTTACTTTCTTACCAGAAACAATTGTTTCTTTACTTTGTTAGTATCATTTATAATTGTTATTTAAAAGGGTTTGCATTCAAAGTGTTGTCACCTTCAAATGATTGACCTTTCTTGAGGTGTCACGTCAGAAGACCATAGAGAAAATGCCTTTTGGGACGCTGGGGATTTTTTATTGGCAATACAATGAGAGGCCAGTAGGCAAAACCGAAAGCAAGGCTTTGCGGCAACATGTTCGATTCAAATGTATGTTTTAACTCTGTTAACTGTCATCTCTTACAGCTCTTTTAGCTCCATAAGCTCCTTTAGCTGTTAGCAGTGTTAGCCAAACACACAGAGGAACCCTGCAGCCCACAGGCTGCCAACCGCTAACGAGCTCTCCTCCTGCCAATTTGCACATGGATTTTTAGTTCACAGTATAACATTATCATGTAAAAAAAACAATAGGGTGCATCCCCCACCAAAAGTGAGTTAGGTGTGTCCTTTTGAGTTTTAACACATCAATATTTTATAGTTCTAATGCTGAGTAGCCAGCCAGTGATAGTAACTATAGTAACAGCATGAGAAGAAGCGCACCATTGTCGTTAGCGCTCATTTTAGTTTGTCATTTGAAGTTTGGTGCTTCATTTCTGTTCGTCCCAAACATGCTTTTTATCGTCCCAGAGAGCTTGGGTCAGCATTAGTCTCGAGCCCTGGCCGCAAAACAGTGGGAAGATCTAAGCCCTCTCAGTGCTTAGATCTTCTCTGTTATACGTACATTACGCTGGTTCTCCTGTTGCTGTGGGCTGATGTCATATCATTGTTCTTCTGCAGCGTCTGAAGGCCGCGCTGTCCCAGCAGAGTCCGTCAGGACATAGTATGGGAATCATTTTTGTAGCTTTTCAGTAAACCTGGTATGGAATGTATTCAAGGCTATAAGTGAAAAGCCGGTTTGGTATAACTCTGTATTTGTGTCATCTTCTTTTCTGTGCAGCTGCAGAAGAGAGCATGAAAGACAACTCAGAGCCCACAGGTTCTCCTGCCCCGGTGATCCAGCACAGCTCTTTGGCGCACAGCCCCTCTGCGGGTCAAAATGGCCTGAGCTCAAGGGCAGCAGCTGAGGCCATGGCAATGTCTGTGCTGGCAGGAATGGGCCAGCAGCAGCGGGCTGAGAGTGGACCCTCTCACATTATCATGGCTGCACAGTCTCAATCTGCTGCCAGATGATGAGCGATGCCACCACGGCCCAGAATTTTGCTCTACACTCGTCACCCAGGGGTATATAAGAGCAGCGGACTTCCCCAACTTCCCCAATCTAGAAGTCCAGATTTCTCATCTCCCCCCTTCGCTGTGCTCCTCCGCTCTCTCTGACCCTCCTGTAGAGTCATCATGCTGTGGCCTGGAGCTCAGCAGCAGCCTTCTGGGAATGGACTGAGACTATTGAGAGCGCTTCCTGTTCACTTTGCCATAGACTACAGGGGCTGGACTCCAACCGATCCCATACTCGTTTCTCCCCCTCTGTGCTTCCTCTCTCTTCTCTCCTCACCCTCAGTCAAAACGACTCCTCACTGGACTGTAAGACTGCATCGCTCTGAGCGTACTGCCGTAAAGAACTTCCCATGTTGACACGCACCGCACATGTGCACAGTCTCGAACACACAGTTGTTGCATAAACGTTCTTGATCAAATCAGATACCAAACAACCCACAGGGCTGTAAACTGTTTTCAGCAGGGAATAGTGCCTTGTGCTCCTCGACTTGTTAGCCATGCACACACCCACACATGCCATCATAGCAAACGTCCCTATACATGCCTAGCTCCAAAGATGCAGTAGTCGTCTAGACATCAGTGACTCAGATATTCACCCGACACCTTTTGTAAATGGTCCCTCCTTCTCACCACGGACCCAAAAACCTTACCTCATTTACACCCCTTTATGATAAAAATGATTAACTGTGTGTGTGAATTGGCTCTGTGTGTATATATTTATGTACATCAGAACATAGCAGTTTGCCTATTCCGGATCTGATACGTTAATAGCTGGATTGTTAGCATGTGACTTTTTCTGTTAGGGTGTTATGTTCTTGATACAGTATGTGCAGCTATATATATATATATATTTTTTTTTATTAATTGGCACGTCCTCCCAGATTAGTCCACAGAACCAAAACAGTTCGGATCGACAGTGTGTTGCCGTAAAATTAGTTGAGCAATAGCTTTTTGTGACCTGAAGGGAATTCAGCCTCTCCCCTCCTCCTCACTTCTCTCCTCTAAAACAGACAGTTGTGCTGTTTATTGGTATGTAAGTGGATGCCTTTTCCATTTTATATGAACCTATTCTTGTGACTGTGCTTCTCCGTGTCAGCTCTGGACTTACTGTAACTGTTATTTTCACACTTCTCAGGATGGTTGCACATCCTTGCTGCTCGTCGGAAGTGCGATGAACCCCTTCGTCTCTTTGCTCTTTACCAAACCTAAACAAAGCCATAACGACAACAAATCACATCTCTGTGTCTCCAAAGACCACCTGGTACTTGTTCCGGGACAGGAAGTAAACAGCCTGACTGTTATTTTGTGATTCAGAGATCACAGTGACACAATCCATCACTGCTTTTTACTTGCACTTGCTTGTTACACACAGTCTCACTCACAATGTCTGATGATTTTTGCCTTAAGATCACATTGGTGCCTCCGATATCCCCACTTAAATACACAAAGAATTGCTCATATGAAAAACAAAAGAGCCTTAGAGAAATATATTTATCATCAAAATACAAACAATCAATAAGGAATAATTACTGGCTAGTTTCTGGTTCCTTGAAGCCTTTAAAGTGAAGAGTTAATTGAACCATCAGTCTCTTGTCAGTGATATTAAATTATACAACACTTGTCTGTCATCTGGTGGAGAGACACAGCAAAGACATCTTCACTGGTTAAAAGTCAAGATGTCTTCTGTCTGTTTCTGAAAGGAAATCCCATCAAGATATTTTACAAAGATATCAGTGTATTTTAACCGAAACACCTTAAAAGGCGGTTTGCTTCTCTTGTTTTCCTGTATATTTTTTTCCCCCCCTCTTCTGTCTGATATGATCATATATTTGCAAGATGTGATATTTTAAAATAAGATATATGTCCATTAACACAAGGGCATGTCTTTTATGCACTAAAATAATGCAAGTTTATTGTTGCTTTGTATTTCTGTTCATTTAACATTTTCGCAGATATCAGATGTTTTAAAAATGGTATTTTCTCTCATCTGTACTGTATACATGAATGGGAATCCTCTCAGCAACTTTAATAACTTTCACCTTTGATTGAACCTTGTCCTACAGTCCCAATGGCGACCCCCCGGCATTTTGTTGTACTTCGGAGCTGGCGCTATATTTGGCTGGCAGTCCCTTATAGACGATTGTTCATATGGAATGGAAATTCAAACTATATTCAGCTTTCATGTTTTCATGTAATTCATGTCATTGGCACCTTTTTCTGTCATTTCTTGTTTTCTTTTGTCATAACATGTCTGATTGTACTGATAAATATAGAAACTAATTTCTTTAACACACATTTCTTTTTCTTTTTTTTTTTTACAGTCATTAGTCCTTTTTTCAAAAAAGATTTTTTATCCCCTTTTATTATATCTCTGAAGAAGAATTTGGTAATTGTCTTCTGACCGCCCTTGTCTAACTTATTTTTTCAATTGGTCGACTAACAATCGTCATTACGGTCTTTGGCATATTAATGTCACCAAGAATTGTTGTGAATACAGCAATTTAAAGAAAAATGAGACAATGTGAAAGTTGCACATAGTGTATTAATGGTTTTTCACACTCCCATTGTTGGACTGATGATTTCAAAAATTGTCCTTGTTCTGTACATATCTGTACTATATGAATATATTTACTTTTCCATGCATGTCCAAGTGAAATACTATGAACACTTACAGTGCTGCAGTTTTAATTAAAGAAACTACATCTTAATGAACACTTATGAAGTTTTTGTCTGATGGTTTTCAACTGAGATTTACACTGACATAAATAAGTGATTTATACATTTACTGTACTTAACTTGCGTATTTCAATTTTCTGCTTCTTTATACTTTTCGCTTTTACTTTGTGAGTGGAGGAAGGCTTTGAAACAGCCTTTTGACTTTCATGTTTGGAAATAATATTTAAAGAAGATGTAATCAAACCTATATCTTTACTACTACAACCTTTAGGATAGATTTTCTTTTTAAAAAAAAATGTGTTTGATTACCTTGTGTTGTGTGCTAACGATATGTGTGTACGTCAGAGGCTGGACTCAACAATATTTATAAAATCTTTGCTATGGCCCTGCCTTCAAGTTTATGTTTTTGCAAAGCACTCGAGTGAGTTTGGAGAGACAAAAAGTGACAGTAGCCTACAATTATGCTGTTATGTTAAGTTTGCTTTGAAGCTCGTTCTCCTTGTGCGACAGCGTCCATGTTTCTCATAAGGAAAACATGATCGTAACTTTTTGTAAGCAGCATTTAATTGCAGGGAGGGTGGTTGGAAGGATATATTTATTTTTTATAATGGTTACAGTCAGATGCCACATTGGCCTTTTGAAGGTGACCATGAGTAACAAAAGCAGAGTAATGTTCAGGACTTGTACTAGAGCAGTAAATGATTGATCTTCCAACTTCTTCTGTGCAACAAAAATGTGGCATGTTGGTGGTTTAGACAAGAGCCCGACCAATATTGGATCATGGGGGCTGATGTTGATACCAGTATGAGGGAGTAAAAACATTCCGACATCAATATTCCAGCATTCTTATTTACATGAAATACATCCATGGACAGACATTTCTTGCAATGATGCCTCAAAACTGAATATCATACAAAAGTAAGGGGAGGCAGGATATTTAACAGTTAAACGTAATCGTTATCGACTTCAGCATGCTGAAACTAAACTTCTCTGGGAATTCCCTACATTATACATTTGTCTAAGCATCTATTTTTTGCATTACGTTCTGTAAAAACAAAGTAATATTTTTATGTTGGACATCCCCTCGATCATTGTGGACTTTTGAGGGGCATTCTTCACCATTTTTCTGACATTTTATAATTCAAACAGTGATATGAGGAAATGATCTTCAGCCTCAGCACTTCAGTCTGCACATACCAGAGTAATTACATTGTATTTGCTCCAGAACCTAAAAGGCCTGATACTATTGTGGCATAACATCCTGCCCCAGTTTTAATGTGTGTCAGTTTGTACAGTGTGATCACTTTTGTAAAACCAAATATATTTAGGCCTACTCTTTCATATTCAACTATTTAAATAACCACACGCAGTGTTGGACTTTTAGGCCTCTTGTGCATGTCCCTGCTTTGCATTGTTCCTGTCATAGCTTTAAAGGATGTGTTCACCCAAAAATGAACATTCAGTCATTATATGTACCTTTACAATTACATCATTTTCCAGCAAAACACTCGCATGAAACTTCCAGGTGACCCTTCAGGATATCACAATGACTATTAGGTGGGAGGATAAGAGTTGGTGTAGAATTTTCGAACTTTGGATAGCAAATATTGGAAGACTAAAGTGCCGGGATGTCATACAAAAGGTACACCAAAGCAATCCTGATGATTCAGCCATCATCTACTCAGCCCCATGCCCATAGAAAATCTACCAAACATTTCTGGAGCTTTGCAGAATCCTCAAATTGATTTTAAAACACGTTATTTACACCCTCAACATGCTTTTACCTTAGCAGCTGTAGTGAAGATTTGGGCTTTAAAAAGTGTGTAAATAATTTCCTTACAGATCAATTTTGAGATCTCATGACTTCTAGAGACTCGGATTATGCTGGACAAACTGTATAGAGCTATTTCATGCTTTATTCAGATGTGTTTTTTTAGATTTTGGATTAGAAAGTCCCCAACTACTTCATTTGAATACCGAAACTCTGTTTTGCCGTTTGCTGCATTTCAGCGACAAAAGCTTTTTCAAAAAAGTTTCCTGAGATGGAACATGGAAAGTTGGACAGATAAAATGGCAAACATGGTTTCAATTGATTTCCCCCTTCAAATTTTGCCCACAGTCAGTTATGCCCATTTTAAGCATTTCTCTGTGAAATTAGAATCTTTTTGCCCCTTATTATAAATTATTGGAGTGAGAGCTTGATTTGACAATGACTGAAGTTTAATTTTTTGGGGTGAATTTATCCTTTAAGTCGAACATCATAGTACATTTTCCTCACCTCCTTAATACCGACATAATACAAGCCATTTACACTCTCAACATGCTTTTAGCGTAGCAGCTGTAGTAAAGATTTTGGCTTTAAAAAGTGTATCATTTCAATACTGATCAATTTGGGATCTTGTGGCTTCTAGAGACTCCAATTATGCTGGACAAGCTGAATGGAGCCATTTTATACTTTATTCAGTTGTGGTTTTTTAGATTTGAAACAAGTCCCCGGCTACCCTTGGTGTGAAGCTCCAGAAATGTTGCGTGGACTGTGAAACTTCACCCGGATTTAAATCGGCATGGGGGTGAGCTGATAATGACAGAATTTAAATTTTTTGGGTGAACTTATCCTTTAATTAAGTAGCACACCATGGCACTTTTTTCACCCCTGCTAACCAAAGCTAGCAACATCCTTACCTCCCTTCCTGGTTGCCGCCTAGTTACTGAGGTTCCCTGAGGAGCCCACTGGACGTTTAATGTGCCTTTCGCTGACAAAACGCTACGGTAAACTTGCATAGCACCAGGAGGATCGATGATGTGTGTGTTTTATCCATTGGGACGCCAGAGGGAGCAACAGTTTCGGTGTGTGTGTTTGTCGGCTGGATGCAGTGAATCAACGTACAGGCGAGGTAAATGCCGTCACGTGACCGCTCGTTGCCGTTGGTGAGTTTTCCCCATTATGGCGGAGGGGCCAGCCGTGCGGATGGACTGTCTCTCCCACTCTGATGCTTGTTTTGTGTCTTAAGGGAGGGCGTTTTAATTTTTGTTTTGTAACACTTCTCCGCGACAGCCCGGTGTCTTTTCGACTCGACTGCCCTCGGGTTTCTCGGCGAAGTCATGGCAGACCGCGGCGTGGATTTGTCCGCCCTGCCAAAGGAGGTTAGAGACCAATTGGCGGAGTTGGATCTGGAGCTGTCTGAAGGTAAAGGAGGGGAGGGGGGCTGGCGGGGAGGAGTGGTGGTGGTGGTGGGGGGGATGCTATAGCTGTTTTTTAAGCTAGCTATGTGCCTCAGCTGTCTGGGCTAACCAGCATCGATTAAACCAGTAGTTTCCCGTCTCCTATTCTACTTCGCGTATATGATGAATTGAATGAGCGCACCGGCACTCCAGTTAGCTTATAATGTGCTAATACAGGATGTGGGCACACGAGCTAACAGAGCATGGGGAAGGCTTCCATCCATTTCTTCGTGCCTCCTTTATCCTTTACGACTCAGAGCAAAACGTCGATTTAAAGACGTGTTTCTGTCCATAATCTCCTCATTTGTGGAGTTATTGAACGTCAAAGCTATAGCTCAGGGTGTGTATGGGGCTGTCTGACAGACTGGCATGGCCAGAGGCAAGGTCTGGCTATCAGGGATTTGACCCTTCTCCTGTCATCTTTGTTATACTCCTTTATAGGGTTAGACTTTGATTCATCAGGGACTTCCGGTTTGACATCATTCAGGCCTTGTTCTTGGCGTCTGTTTTCTAGGTTCCAGCTAAAAAATATTCATTTCAATAAAGCTGTGAGTCATTGTGAGTAGTGTTGAGGAGTAATGACAAGGCCTCCAGTCATCTCCTGCTCTGGTGTCATATGAAGGCACAGACTGTTGTGAATGACTGTCAGTAATTATCAAACATGACCTCAGTGAGATTCATCGGAGTGATCATCAAGATGTGTACAAAGCCTTATACACCTGTGTAAACCTGCTATTACTTCAATTACAGGTTTACTACCTGCCCCGCTGTAACAGTGTCAGGTGCCTGCGTCCATCTGCATGTTTGTTCTGCTGTAGATGGGTGATGGTGGACGTGTCTATTATTGTATTTCACAAATATAACAATCATTCATTTATCCAAAGCATAGTGCAAATGAACCCCTCCCCCAGAGCAGCTGGGAGACCCTGTACTGCTCTACACCCTTTAACACACATTGTCACATCCCTGACAGTATCCCCCCTGCCCCCTGCTTTATAGCACCTGGGTTACATTCTTCCTGCGGAGTCGATCGAATCCAGTCGTCCTGCGCTGTGACCGCTCAGTGTCCACCTATCCATGCTGTCTGACAGTTGATTATTTTAGGTGGTGTGAAACTGATAACCAGTATTTGATATTTTCCCACTCATGTCTGATTGGCACCATTATAACTGCGCACTTTGACTCTTAACCATTTCATTCATGCCTGTGATAAGGCCTGAAATGGCTTTTTAAAAGGAAACATGTTGCCATAAATTACCTCATCAGTATAGTTATTCTGCATTTGACAGGTGTAATGACAAATAGTCAAATAATATTAAAATGCATACAAGCTAATTACTGTTGGTTATAACAATATTGAAAGGTGACGGTTAATGCCTTCCACAGCTCATATTGGCCACTATTGAAAGTAAGCTCAGGCGATTAGTTACTAAACTGCCTTTACTATTTATGCGACTACTTACCAACCTGTACACTGAACATTAGTTTGTAATTAGACTTTACATTTACATTCTGACCATTGACCACAGTGTGGTCACTCTGTACGCTTATCTATCCATCAGTGTATAGATGGTTAGAAGTTTGTAAGCTATGATTGTTTCCATATTGTTTATAATGTGGTTACTAGCCCTTAAGCATTACTTGTGCATTGTCGGCAATGTTATAAATCAATGATCAGGACTTGTGGCAAATTTCATTTTTATGTCACTGTGATAATGATGTACTTTGATATGTCAGGTCATTCACTTGCTGATGAACCCAAAGAAAAACCCAACACATTTCCATCCTATTTATATTGTGAATTAATGATTTCTAAATGTATTTCCCAGAAAATTGATTATATTTCAATCTACATAAATTCTATTATATAAAATGACATACCATGTTAGAGGGTGTTGTCACTATTGCTCATCGTTTTTTGTCTTTTCATTGTTAAGTGCAGGAAACAACCATTTTCACATTATCCTGGTTTTCCCATTCACCAGCATTGAATATTAACATTGTAGGAATATTTTCAGTATAATACTGAATTAGAATTTACATTTACATTCTGTATGCATTGTATGGATTTTAATATCAGTTTAATACTGAAAATATTCCTAGGAGCTAGCTGGCTAAGATGCACATGAAACTTCAATATGAAGCCTCATGTGCATCTTAGCCAGCTAGCTCCTCTCTGACTGCATGCATGCAAGATGTCATCATCATATGGGCTATTTTTCTTGAGTCCAAAACAAGACCTCCTCTGTACCAAGTGGAAATGCCTGTTCCTGCGTTGCTCGGATAAGAACAGAGGCCTGCCAAATGGCCTCTTAAAAAGAAACCCATTTCTGCTAGCCCCCTGTGACCATGGGGACACAATGAGGACCATTCAGCTGGTCTGGGCCGCCGTGGCCAGGAGCTCTGCTGCCATTTAGGCCATTCAGCTAAACCCAGCCTTTGTGCACATTGGAATGAGCTGCTTCCATAGGAAGAGAAGGGAGGGGCAGATGACTGGTCAAACTTGAGAAGATGACGTGCAGTGTTTACTTCTGAGGGGAGTGGTTCACCCCTCTCAACCTGTCATCTCTCAGCTGGGCCAGGGGTAAAAGGTCATATCTGGTCCTTCCCTGTAACTAAACTACCTGGTTGATGGTCCACACCAACTGTCAAGCATGCTGCCCAGTAGTCTAATGTTGCTGAGCCAAGCAAAATTCCACACAGATGAGATTTTCGTCTGTAATGGTCCAAACCAAGTTGTTGTTGTGACATGAAAATACACCTTGAAACCATTGGCATTTCCTCCCATGCCGATTATAAGTTATTAAACTTAGGACCACTTGTGTCTGTGTTCATGTGGAAATAGTCTTACCCTCTGTTTGCACCAATGATCAGTGTGTGCAGACTGAGAGTCCAGATTATTGCCAGTTGCTTCCTTTCTAGGCCAATCATCCAGTTAACGGACCATCCAGCATTCAGATGTAGCAGAAGCATGCTTGGCTCATTGTTGTATTAACAGCGAGGGTCCTCAGTCGAGGATGACAGCACTGATATGGCCCCGTCTGTATCAGCCATCAGGGCAAAGCCAGACGGATCCTTGAGGAAGGCTCTCCTCCCAACAGGGGAGGATGTCTGCGAAAACATATCTCTTCTCTCTCTGTATTATTTATGAATGGGATATGCAGCAAACTGGTGTTTTTTTATGTAGTTGGGCAGAGAGCTTATTTTGAGACGCAATACCGACTTGTGATAGGCACTTCCTCAAACTCAAGCTCATGTGGTGCAGAGCTCTTTTTTGTGAGGTTGCGGTCTGTGCTGGCAAACAAAAAGAGGAATAAGGCCCTATCCCACTATTGTAAAGGTGAAATATCTCCCCAAATTCAAATCATTCACAGCCTTTATATCTCGCAGGCCAGAGACAACAGGCCTTGTTAACAGCTCTACATAATGTTCGTACTATTGTCCTGCAAATGGGGTGGGCAAAATGTTCCGAATTGATATTGTTATAATTATCTCAGCATTATCTTCTTTCTTCTTACATTTATTTGTCTTTTTAAAAGCCCATTATTATGGCCCTTTTGACAATTGACAGAGAGAGACAGGAAACGAGGGGAGGGAGAGAGGGGGATGATGACATGCAACAAATGTCCCCAGCCAAAGTAAACCAGGAACTTCACAATTACAGACTACACCACTGATTCCCATGATTCTATTTACAGTGTTTAAAATGATATGTTTATCCTATTTAGTCAAATGGTTTTTTGGTGTTTTTATGGAACATAATGCTATAATTAAAAAAAAAAGAAGTACGATTTCATACTGTGAGAGATTTTGATAAAATACAGTGACTCATTTATTAGATCATTTATCGTTTATAAAATAAGGATTGAGCTTCTGGGTCTGAAAAATGAAGCCAATCAAGAAGTGCCTTAAACCTTCATTATTCCAGTAGGCAGACTCCCTGATTTGGCCTGATTGTGTGTACGCTTAAGAGAAACCAAACCTACCTTTTACTTAATTTATTACCTCAGTGAACTGTGTCATAATGAGTTTATGGTCTCAATCAAGTTTGTATGTAATGCAGTAAGATGTTCATTTAGTGAATTATTGTCCAATTTTGAGTAAAATAGATGATCAAACAGGGTGTGCAGTAGGGCGTGGCTACCTTGTGGTTGTCAGGTTGCTACCAGGGCGTGGCGTCGGATTCTCAGTCAGATAAATCAAGTGGATGTCCTCCACAGCTCCACCCTCTCATCCATCTATGGTCCCTTCTCACTCCAAATAACCAATGGAACGACCACTGTAATGCCAAACTCAAGGCTTTATATTATACATACTTAGCAACAACTTTGATACCTCAACATGAGCAATATCTTGATCATAAAGATGATGGTAAACACTAAAGTTGATTCATTGTCCAGTCTTACTTGCAAGACAATTTAAAACCTAAAGAATTTTCATATCCACTTCTGTTTTCCTGTTCAGATATGTGGGTAGTATATGTTTCTGTTAGCGCCCAATAGGTCAGAATCCAAACAGCACAGATCATCTTCCTCACAGCCTCAGAGCCAAAGCCTCAGGTCCAAGCAGATGGTTGGGTACTCTTGGCAAAGGTCTTTCTTTATGTGTGTCAGTGTGTGTATACAGTATGTTCGCACATCCAAATGTGTGTGCGCATGTATCACAATACTGTTACACTGTGAATGGTTAATGATCGCTTCAGTCCCTTTTTCCTCCTCCAGACCTGTTGTCAGCTGAATTATTCACATGCTCTCATTAAATACCAGGACACCCTCACAGAGTGGTGTGGGTGTGGGTGGGTGTGTTGGCGTGTGTGGTTAGTGAGCGTGACTTGTTAATGCTCCCCAGGTAGAAGTTGAGGCATGCATAGAAAAAAAAAGTAAAACTGACTCCTTTGAATTAGTGCCAGGAGATGTATTGACATCCCACTCATCAGCCCTCTGGACCTGCACATCTCTGGTGTGGGAAACAGCAGAAAATGCTGAACTTGTTCAGCGAGCTCACATGTGGTGTCAGGAAGGGCTGGGCAGTATGGCAAAAATCAACAATATGAGTTCAGAGTTGTTTTTGTCTTACACTGATCCCGTTATGGTGAAGAAAATGCCCGCAGTATTACATGTAAAAACATTCAGATTAGGAGTGGGGATAGGGGTGTAGCGATCCATTAATTCGGATCATACATCGATACATGTGTGATACATATCTAATGCAAAGTGAAAACATTGATCCCTATCATCATATTTAGCTTACGCCTTTATTTTGAATTTCCTGGTTGTATAAAATGTACATCGTGTATTAATCGCAGGCCCTCAAATTGAATTTTATTGAAATCATATCATGGCAGACTTTGTGATATGTCAAATAGTGTATCTTTATTTCAGTACATCTGACAAAACTGTAACTGATATTCTTTCTATATAATCGCACTTTGATCAGAATCATGGATATAGACAACGGTCTTGTCAAATGATAGCACACTGTGATCATATTGAATGGCTCCTGACACAATTTTTATAATGGTGGCACCAGCACATCATTTAGGTACCCAAAAAAACATTTTACTTTAGTTTCTAAACAGATTGTCTAAACAAGAATTGCAGTAATGTCAGAAATATTTTTACAGGCTACATTTTTTTCTGCTTAATTTTGGGCACACCAGTGAGACTAATAGGATTTTTTAAGTTGCATCAGACAGATTTTTGGGCTCATGTGTTACCAAAACATTCACACCCTGAAGCCCTGATATTGCCACAATATTAGTCCACCAAAAGATGATAAATGATCATATTGAATAACTACGAAGCCCTAATGTCATGCTAATGTGTTACTGTGCCTTGCAAATCTGAGATGTGGAATAGGGCATGTGGAGTGTCATCAAGAACCTTGGTTAAAGTGCCTGAGCTTAGCAAGCATCCACTCCTCTGAGGCACCCTTGAGCAGAAATGGGGCTGCTCACTGTCTGACCTTGTGCTCTGTCCTTCCTGTGGAGACAGGCACGTTAACGGAAAAGTTCCATCAGTCTTTTCCTTAAAATTAACACTAACATTCGTCCATTGATTTGATATGTAATGTGTTAATGTATGGCATAGTTCGCAGAAACACAGCAGTCTGCTGCTTGTTGTAAACCTGTCACTGAGTCACTGTAATTAGGTGTGTACTCCTCTCCAGGGCAAATCCACTGCGAAGTGAGAGAACCTGTTTTAGACTCCTGTCTCACTGAGCTGTTTACTGACTTGTCAGCCGTGATGCCACCTGTGACTCACCAAAAAGGGGAAGAGTGAATGGGGATTTTGTCACATTGGACCCTTTTTTTTCAGTCTCCATGACACCCACCTTCATTCGACGCTTGACCAACTTGTAAATCAAATAGGCTGAAGATGACGGTGAAGCGCCTCTCTGATGTTCAATTTTGCAATCTTCCCACTCAGTACTTTTGCTTGCAGTCATTTATATAGTCAGGGGCCCAGGCCGTGACACGCCAGACAATGTTGACTGATTTATATCTCATAGGCTAAATGGTGAACCAATTGGTGACATAACAGAGATCAAGTCCAGTTATGTTTTCATGGTGTTGTCAGAATGTGCGAGCCGATACACAGCCCCTCTGATGTATCGCAAGGCCATATCCACTGCCCAGCGGGCCATGTGACTGTGCTAATGCTGAAGAATGCTCTTGTGCATATAAATAGACCTGGCTGGCAAGACAAATTCGCTTTCATGCCTGAGGAGGAGAAAACAAGCATCTCTTTGACACAAAAGCTCCACCATTATTGCAGTGGAGGCCACCCTCTCAAAGTCCCAAGGAGTCAGTCCTAATTGTGTGTATTTCTTTCTCGCTGAGGCTAATGTTCCTGGCTAGTTGACAGCAGCCAGAAGAAAACACTTCCACATCCAACCAACTGGCAGGTTGGCTGCTACATGTGGGTCACTGTTACGCCCATGGCTTGTGTGTGAAATACCGCGGCCCGTTGAGAACTGCCCATCTCAGGCCAATCAGTCTGCTGTTTGACCCATGGAGAAAGTTGCTATAGGTATGCTAATTGTTAAAGCATCATACCAGCAGTTATAGATATTTGTAGCATGTTACCAGCAAGCTTGGAACATGTAACACTTGACTTTATACAACAGTATTGCTGAGGATGCTTAGAGTGATTACAGGCAGCCACAGGCTTTATTTCATGCTAATATACCAGAAGTACTTCAGCAGAGTGAGTATTTGGTCAACTTTATTTGTTTTGACAGTCGTGTTATTATCATGTCGTGATGCAGGTACTAAAATGGAGTGTTTACAACCAACCTGTGGGTGTGTCCAACCGTTCACGGGAAACAGATGATCAGAGCAGCAGGCGCTGCGATGCAAAAGCGACCCAGTTCACATTGTTTCTTTCACTTTCTTCATGTTTGCTTAAAGACTTGACATAGCCTGTGGCACCTGACTTGTCAACATCATCGTGTTTACAAGTGTGATCCTTCCTTTCAAAGCTTCCTTGAAGCAATCAGGAAGGAATGTTTTTGTTGGTCTGAAAAAGGGCTTCCTATCTTTGTGCATCAG
Organism: Diplodus sargus; assembly: GCA_903131615.1. Classification (NCBI taxonomy): domain Eukaryota; kingdom Metazoa; phylum Chordata; class Actinopteri; order Spariformes; family Sparidae; genus Diplodus; species Diplodus sargus. The sequence continues at coordinate 3,245,666 of CAEMYA010000044.1, forward strand.
TAGGTGTGCAATTGATTAGATTTACATAAATGTACGGCATTTTTGCATATAAACAGTCAAAGTATTTGACATACTGGTACCCTTACAATAGCACAGGAAGTGTACATACATTTCACCTACCTGTTGTGCTGTTTATTAATTTAGCTTGCTTTGGTATGACTTGACAATTTTTTTGGGAGATATGGATCATGGAATATAATGGCACTAGATGGCACTCCACTTGTGGTGCTTAGAGCACCAAAAAAAAAAAAGCACACATTTGAGAAATTGAGCAACAGTGTCTCTTTCCAGAAATCATGACCCAGTTTCTCAAGAAAATCCTTGTTGTGAGCAGTTTCTTTTAGGGACGATTTTCTTTCTACCGAATTACACCCACCAACCATATCACTGTACAGAAGTGTGCTTCTTCTCATGGACAAAGTGTTCATGTTTGTTCTTTAATTCCGTGCTTCTGGCTGAGCTATTACGTTAGTTAGCTAAACTTATTATAAACACAATAAGAGGAAAAAATATTATTTTTGATTTGGGGATAAACTGTCCCTTACTCAATCTGTTTCCTTATCTACTAGTATGGGTACACGTACTGCACTGCACCTTAGCTAGCTGAACAAAGTAGTAAACAAGTGTCAATGACAGACAAGTGCTTCCACTAATCATTTTACAAGGCTAGATGGCTAGTTAGTCATCAGTGACAGCAGTTGGAGATGAGTTAAAATCTGTGAATATTTATTTGCTTAAAATTCAGGAGTCAGGTCCTTTATCAACACAAGCTGTATGTTGTAAATCATGAAATTCGTGCTCTCTCTTTCTCTCTCTCTGGCACTTCAGCTGATCAACCACAGCTGATCACTACAGCCTTTGAAGAGGGTGTGGAGAACACAGGGTATTTTCTCAGCAGCTGGTCAGTTTCTATATATGAAAGCTCAGGCCTGCGTCACAGGAAGGGCTGATGGGAAACCAGAGCTCAAGGGTAAAGCAGTCCTGGTGTATAATGTACAATGAAAGTTTCCAAAAGGTCAACTGCTTTCTCTGCTGGTCACTCATTGGGTTATTTTTTTTCTGTTGGACTTGAGCCTTGCATTTGCCATTTGCTTATTGAAATACCCAGTGAGTAGAAGTCCTCAGGAAACCCCCTGAACAGGCTGATGTGTATCTCCCCTCTTGGCCCCTCAGAACACATTGTGTTTGAGCTTGGCTTGTAGTCATGGACCCCTTTAATTCAACTCCCAAGAGAAAGAGGTAAAACAAAGGCCATGAAAACACATCGAAAAGGTGGGGCTTCAACCTCTTAATCCTCAACTGTCTATAGGCAAGGTTCATCATACTGTATGTTCGTTACCTTGAATGGAAGCATGGTTCACATTTTGACTCTCGGTTAACACTACAGTCCTGTCTAGGTTGGCATTACGCATTTCAATTTGACTTTATTAAAAAAAACTTCTTGATGTTAAGCCTGATCTGTGATATTGTGATTATTGTTTTGAGTATTTAATCAAATTTCGTAATGCTAGCATTGAATTAGACTGTTATGATTTGTGGACCTGCAGATCTGCCACATGCCACTGAGAGTAGTGACAGTACATCAACACAGTGTTTCTCTCACTCCAGTGTCAGTAGGAGGCCCTTGTTCATCTCAGCTGTAGGTTTCTGGCGAGCTACATGCTCCCACAGACGGTGACGACGGCCTGATGACTGTTGTCTGGATGTTATCAACATCGGTTTGCTGTCAGTGTGGTGAAACAGCCACACGAGTTAAGTTATATCCCAAGATTATCCAGCTGAACTTTCTCATGAGACTCAGATCATGTGCACACTTGTATTATTTCCTTTTTTCTCTAATGTTGTCAGTTTATGGAAGCAAAATGGATGGAGACAGAAACACTGCCTCAAGCTTTCTTTTGTAATATGTAACAATAATGCTTTAAACAAATGGGAAGATGTTGATGAGGACAAAGTCAAACTAATATTGGGATACTTGTGGCATTATGTTGCTTACAGCTGTCAGTTTAAAATGTGTTACACTGGTTGGCATATTTACTTTGCAGAGGTAATTGGTGGCTAAGTTCTGGACTTCTGGACCAGTTTTAATTGCCTCTCATCTTGCCCCACTTCAGTCATTACACTGCCATCTAATCCCCTACCTGCTTTTGTTGTAGTGAGTAGCTTGTTGCTAACCTTGCCTCACTACCACTCCCCTGTGACCTCACACCTTCAGTTCCACAAGAGGTGAAATGATTTGGCGGATGCAAAGTTGACATGCATCTTTTCAGCCTCTTCTTCACCCTGCTGTGTTTTTCCCTCTGGGGTTACACCTTGCTGAGCGTCCCCGCAGATTCAGAGCTATCATTTTCAGAGCAGCGATGGAGGCCCATCCCGATGACAGGCTGTTTAATGACTGTGAGCAGTGGGTGGTGGGAGGTCAGGACTGTGATCTGTCCAGAGAGAGGGAATGTAGGCAATAAGGCAGTTTAAGTCTCAGCTGTAGACTCCACACCCGGGATGTGAGTGTTTCTCAAAGGCCACTCACGGCCTCTTATGAGCGTATAATATTGATTTAATGAGTCAGCTGCTTGGTTAACATTGCTCCTTGTACATTAATGCCTGCTTTTAACCCATCATCTATGAGCAATTAAGCAGAGTCAAGGAACAGAGATTTGAACATGAAGATATTGCTAAGCTAATACGAGTTTGGCTATATATTATCTTGTGTAGTCACTGACTTGTGTGTTCAAGCTAATGAGCAGTTGACAGATGACAGTTGGGTTGATGTACAAGGCTCAACAAACCTCTGCCTCACACTTCTGACCCCTGTACCTCTTAACTACAGCACTGCCACACTGAAAGTTGATACCTTTCACTCCCTGTCACTGCTCACTGCGCTCTGGTTGTACAGCAATGCTGAAACACTGGTCTGTCATGCAGCTGAATGGCCAGGATGCCTCTGTCTGAATATGTTTTTTTCCCTCATTTTTACAGTTTGCTGAATAATGTTATAGACAACCCACTGACCCAGTTACACTGTAAAATAATTGCGCCACAATGGTCAATTTTATTCTGTGGAACAGGCCTTTTAATAACTGGTCATAGTACAAAGATTCACAGGATTTAAAAGTAACATAATGACGACTCCGTTCCAGTAAGCTATGACGACAGTGATGTTTCCATCAATGTATCTTTACTAGGTACAGGGTGAGAGAATGGCAAAATTCAGAAAAGCTTCCTCAATTTGAAAGGAAAATTATTATTTTTTTCTGCTGACTTTGAAAAAGAGTTGATGGTAGATGGAAAGACCTTTTTCCGTCTAAGTTTTATGTAGTGAACATTTAAATGTCATGACTGATCAACTGTTTCCCCTGCAAGAAGAGTAAAATATGACACATTATTTGTGGTTTGTTAACTGTTTTGTAAAGCAAGCAGTCAGAAGGAAAAGAAGTTTCTTTGCTCAAGAAAACTATCCTGAGCCTGACTGACCAGTTTGCTGAGGTATTGAGCTCTGTTGCAGGTCTGAACTGCTACGGAAGATCTTTACATTGTTAGATGCTTCACTGTATTTTTCTTGTAAAATGTCCTTTAATTGCTGAATTCTTCAAGATGGCGATGGCAAGTGAAAGCAGCTGAGTGTGACGCATAATGCTTTGTTGGCCATGTTTTTTAGTTTGGAAATAATTTAAATAAGTCCTGTTTATAGTAGCATATTTAGACAGCTATGTCTACTATGACATGTTGACAAAGTTAAAGCAAAGTTAAAAAGTGTTCAATGAAATAGACCATTTATGTCCGAGAGAAAAACATAAACTGTAGTGATGTGTATAGATGTATAGTTACTTTTTCTGGACTATAGTATTGACAACTGCTGTCCAAGTTTTCATGTTTCGGGCTGTCTATTCTTTTTATCCATTCATTCTTGGTCATGTCAAATCACTGATAATGGGTAATTTTGTGTAATTCTCATGTTTGCCGCTGTGTGTGTCAGTGCTACTCGTTTATGTGTTGAAAACGGCGATGCTTGTTTGGACAACCATTCTTTGTCAGACTTGTTGAAAAACAGTGCAGTGAGTAATGCTGATTCACTGTTTGGCCAAGGGCTAGGTGAGAAGGTGGATACCACTCCTGGATAGTATCATTTTTCAAATGATCTGAAAGCGGTAAGGCTTATTTCTCCAAAAGGTCGACGTATTCCTTTAAGTTTAAAGAACATAAGTGAAACATTTTCGTGACAGAGAAATATCTCTGTAGCGGTCAGTACCTTACAGACCTTTTTCATAGCATACATTTTGACTCATCATTGCAGGAAAAGCACAGGTGTTACTAAAAATGTTAACAGTGGTTCAGTTTCCCAGTCAGCCCTGGACCTTGCTGACATAAATTGAGTGAAGCCAGTAAAGCACAGGTGTAAGTAATCATAGATATTACACCTGTATTTTAACAACTATGTCAAAATGTCTCCTTTGAAAATGATCTATCAGTAGATCATGTGATAACACCAGTAGAGTCATATTTTTAGGCAGTTATTGTTAAGTATTTTAATGTGACAGGTAATCCACGAGAAATCAATCTGGGATTTGGCCTCTCACATGAGGTGTTCTCACTCATCTGTGTGCACCTAATGTCACAAGCAGCTAGCTAGTTACTTAACAGTCCAATGTGGTTATAGTGTAGTCTAGGGCAGCTTGACTGAAACATAAACTACTTTAACCTTTGCTGCTTACTAAGATTCTAACCACTTGTGCCCGTGTGACGTTGTCTGACTCATCTTACATTGTTTACCAGTCTTATCACTTTGATGAAGTGACGTATTCCATCTTTTATGTTGACTCATCATTGCCAAGATTGTGCAACATACCTGTTATTGTCTACAGGGAAATACTGTGAATACAATCCAGTGTTTCCTCTAGGATTTTTTTAAGGAGTGGCGGAGCCTGATTTAAAACACGCTGTGGTTCGTCATTGGGGTGCAGACGAGGTGCAAAGAGTAGATACTGAGCAAAATAGTTATCTGTGGTTTACCTTCCTCGAGAGTATCCGACCCAGTGCAGGACTCTGCTGTGAAGGTGGAGACATGCGGCGGTGGTGTATTTGCGACTATTAAAAAATAAATAAATAAATAAATTTAAAGAGAAATTTGAAGGAGCGGCGGCTAGGATTTAGGAATGGCGGGCCGCCACTCCTAAATGAATGTAGAGGAAACACTGCACTCACCGAGTAAAAGAAGTGTATGAACAGAAGCATAAATAAGAGATTTTGATGAAGTGTATGTTAAGTTTTGGTTTTCTCAATGAGAAAGGAAATGAGAAATGAGCTGTCAACCCTATAACTCCCCCCACCTCGAAACTCACTCACTGTACCCATACAGCAGCTCAAGAGGGCTGTCTCTGCCAATATGAAGTGCACAATGTAATAGAATTAATGTCGGAAGTAGGGCAGTGCTCTCTGCACTCAAACAGAATGCTTTAAAAGTTTGGCAGGAACATTAGTTTTATTTGTTTGACAGAAATAACTTCAGGATGCTAACTGACCGTCCAGTCTGATTTAGATCTTAGCAGGGCCAACACAATTGAGCTCAAGTGTTTTTATCCCCTACACGATTCGATGAAATGATTAGGTGTTTGAGTTGGGGGGGCTTGAGTTGACAGTTGGCCTGCATGCCTGTGTGTGTGTTCGTTCATATGTTTGCACATGTTTTGCAATGATGGTGTGTGCACTGAGGCTGAAAGAATGTGTGATTTCCTCACATTCAAGGTACTGATACAGTGACTTTGATGGGTGTATACATTATGAGTTGCTGCATCTTTGTCTGTTTTCTATTTTTTTCTCTCTCTTCCTGTGGCTTCCTGTACGTCCCAACTGGCTGCTTCCCCACCTGACATGGTTTTACTTTCAGTTTTCAATACTGATCACACCTCCTGTTACATCGTCTTTGAGTATCTACATTCTGATTTACTATGTGTTCTGAGTTTGAGGTAGTGTGTCTGTCCCCTGCACTGTCTTTGTCCTAGTCTTTGCTTCACTTAACTGAGCTCACCCTGCAAAGAGGAGTCTTTGTCTCTGTTACTATGCTGTGTTCAGCCTCAGAGGCTTGAAACAAAGTTATCCAGCTAGCTAGATGAAGGGAGCTTAGACAAGAAAATGCAAATAACAACGACATGATCGAAAGAAACAAACTGATGGGAGCCAGCAGAAAAGAAACCCTGTTGCCACCAGTATATCCAAGCGTCTTGGGTTCACTGAACTGGGCAGATTTAATCAACAAGTTTCCTGGCAAGGTCACTATTATGCATTGAGCAGTAACAAACTTCTTTTCAGTTTCTCTCCAACATGTCACAAACACTGACAACTCCTGCCATACAGCATCTCCGTGATTTAAAAGGCTGCCAGCCAGAGAACAAAGTAGTGTGTCCCCTTTAGTGTTAAGATGGCACGGGGCTCAGAATTCGATGACTGTCGGCCATATACGATGGAGTACGTCTTTCTGCCCAACCCGAACTTGACATTCTTCTATCATCTATCTGTTAGATAAGAGAAAAAGAAGATGTCTTTTTAACATTCATGACATACTGTTCCAATTGAACAAACTACCACTACTACATCAGGTACTTGTAGTCATTCTGGGGAGAAAATAAGATGTACTGTTTTCTACTCCGTTTGACAAAATAACACATTCTTTATCTGCTTGCAGCAACACTTTGTTTAAGTACTTAAGCACTTATTTATGGCCGAAACTCAATCTTGACTGTCAACCGACTGTCAAGAACTGCTGGTTCCACCCTCAGAGCAACCAAACACAAACCCGATTTCTGTTTCCAATGGAGATTCTGTCAAGAGAAATTACACTCCCCCAGCCTTTCTCTCAGCTGGCCGGCAGATTTCTCTAGCCATCCAGAGATCACTTCATCCTCCCTGTCTGACTGAAAAACCCCCACATGGACTAGCCGGCTCCCAGTGGAATTGTAGGCCTGCTTTTGGAGTGGAAAACATTGGTCCTGGAGGTGGGAGGCCTTTTGTACAAATGTTTCAATCAGTTTCCAGACATGGACATAATACTCCCTGAGATACAGCTCATTGCGGCAAGCATTTAATAGCTGATGATACTCTAAGAAGAAGTATCTTCAGCCTCTGAGACTACACAGTGTTAAGGGTGCGGAGGCTCATCCAGTTTTCTGGTACAAGCCTGGTCCAAGCCCAAATACCCAGAAAACATTCAGGATGACATTTCAGATCAGATTGATAAGATCTTTTGTCAAAACAGTGTACAATGCTGCACCTAATGTTGATGAAGGTTCTCAGCCATCCAGGTCATGATCATTATAAGTGCTGTATTGTAGGCAACTGGACTTGTTTCAGTTTTTTGAGGATGTACCATCACTCATCCAAAAAGCTTCTTCAGTTCTGCTCCAACTAATGATTATTTTTCTTATCAACACATTTTTGTATCCTCATCAAATAATTATGTGGTCTGTAAAATGTCAGATTATGTGAAGAATGCCCTTCTCAGTTTTCCAGAGTTGATGTTATCTCGCTGTTTGCTTGTCTAAGACCAGAACGTACAGATTTACATAAGCATTACATCACATAGACAAAGATAAGCAGCAAAGCTTTATAATTCATGAAGTGGTACAAGTGAATTTTTGGCAAAAGTCCTCAAATGATTGACCAGTTTTCCAGAGACTTGCCATTTATTTGACTAGTTTGTTGATAGACTTATGGCATTAGCTCTCGTTCACAGTATAAAGAATAAATCGCGCATGGAAATGCAGATCTAGAGTATTGGAGTTTACTACCACTTTAGAGCATAAAATATGGAAATTAGTGTCTAACATCTACTTAAACTAACGACCAGGTGCCATTAAGTGGCCTTGGTGTCAGACTCATTCATTTGCATTTCCTGCAGAGTGCTATTTACCCATGTTCTCAGCACAGGCTGCCCGTTGTTTTGGTGTTTCTGCTCAGAGTCTCTATAAATAAGATCCTGTGGCTGACGTTAGTTCCTCTCAGCCCCTGTGTTTATGCGCGTATTTACATGTCAATGTGCAGACTGTGGCTGTTTGTAGGACTATTTCTATTTGTGCTCTGTGTGTCTCCTCGCTGTCATCTGCTCACCGAGCTCCCTACAGGGAGAATATCTTTGTTTAATTGGTATCTTTTTCTCGTGAGATTGAGTTGTAAGAGAGTAGTACGTTTGCATCGTGTTTGTCACAGAAAATAAGACACTGATAAACAAAGAGAGCCTTGTCTGAACTGAACCAGTATTGCTGGCTTGAAGCCCAACAATGACCTCACAGGGCTAGAAGACAGTCCTACACTACAGGCTCGGAGGCTAGCTTCAATTCAGATATTTTTTGTCATCTATCTGTCCAGACGGAGCAATGTAATCTGTTAGGTTAGATGTAATCTCAGATTACAGATTAGGATAGAGCCAAAAATGTGAATGCTGGATGATTCTCACGATGTGAAAGCAAGGTTTTATAAACCTCTATCTGTGTAATCTGGGTAGTTATTTTACTGAAGTGTTTGTGTACAGTCATGTTTTTATGCTTAACCTGTGACATGTTGATGCCTGCGTGCATGCTGGGAGAGGAACTGATACTGAGGCAAGAGGAAACTGTGGGTGGCAGAAATGTTGATGTCACTTCCTCCCGAAGCTGGAGGCTGCCAGGCTAATCTGCCCACGGTAATTACAGAGCAATACCAGTGGGGGGGCTAAATACATGTGTTGAGTAAGGGGTCGCAGAGGTCCGTACATGGTATAGACAGAAAACAACCTAAGCCATATTATTTTATGAGATGATAGGAGCATTGCAACATCATGGACAGAGAAGTGAAACTATGACTCAATCATTTTAACACGGAAATGCGTGCGGCCTGTTCATACATGATGTTAGCGTCGTGGTAAGGTGAGGGTGCTGAGAGGCTAATCAGCCGATTCCTAAAGCCAATCAGGACCCCCCACCACACAAAGACACAACAAAAATCTTTTACCTCTGCGCCTTACTTTACTGACTTTAATCTAATTGTTCCTGTGTGTCTACGTGTGGGTGTTGGGGGGCAAGTTGGTGGATGGGCGGGTGTTAACAGTCCAGTCCAGACTCTCTCCTGTCTCATAGAAACAATTATTAGCTCATCATTCTGTGGTATAGAGGAGACATTAGCCGAGCTTTGACCTCTGACTGTTATGAATACCCCCCTGGAAACTGCTGGCTCCTTGTCTTTATTGCTTTGCTATACTGTGGGTTCTGCTAGAGTGTTTTCATCATTTAGTCCCTTGATCATATACTCCCATATTCATCTGTAACCCAGGGTGCTTCTTCTATACTTAAAAAACGACTGAAGTCACTGCCATGCTCGCTTTTGCAAATTGCCAGTGGCTTTTTCATTTTAAGAAAATGTGCTCTCACCACAAAACGGATAGAATTGTTGGCATTAAAAAGTGCCTTACTAAGCCTCTCAGGCAGAGAGAAGTATTCTCCAAAATTACAGCAGTTTGTCACAAGCCAGCCAGCATCAGTTTGGAAGAAAAACGCCTGAGTGTAAAAGTTGGCAGCAGGTGTTACTCTGATTGAAGTAATAGCTCGGGAGCTCACTGACTTTGTTGTGGGAGTTTTTATGTAAATGACTGAGACTCGTGCCAAAGTTCTGTTTGCTGATAGCAGCAGATATAATTAAACTGCTCACTTAGATTATTAACACAAACTGAAAAACACTCTTTCAAGTCCTCTTTTAATTCCTATAATAAATTAACCCCTTGCTGAATTACTTAGAGTCTTGCATCAGGGTTTATGTAAATGCTTCTGCAGATAATGCAGATAATGAAGCTGGATTCTTAATGGCTTGGAAGAACGGACATAGGCTGTAGATATTTTGAATGTTGATAAATTATTTGATAGTTTATATCTAAGGAATGTATTCATCTTCATTTTAATTGTCATGTTTGTTTACTTCTACAAATGTGTAACTATGCTGCTGCCTGTCTTAGACAGAGTTCTCTTGAAAAAGAGATTTTTAATCTCAGTGAGACTTTCAAAATTGAATATTAAATGTTGAATATTTTGCCCTTATTCTGAAGAAGACAATATTCCTACCAAGCTGTTTACATGGCTAATAAAATTGAATATTCCAATAATATTGCAGTTTACATACAGCTGTGCATACATCAAACGCAGCCTCCCGCGATGGTCCGCGATGTGATATTTGGAAATATCCAAAAATGTGATTATTGAAACTGCAATGATTGCTTGAGTAGTTGGCAACTATCAAATTAATTGACAACTGTTTGGCAAATTGATTGAATCAAAATTCACTAATTCTTGCCTCCTAAACGAAAAGCTTTTCTGGCTTCTTTCTTCCTCCATGACAGTAAACTGAGTATCTTTGGGTTGTGGACAAACAAGACATTTTACTACATCATCTTGAGCTTTTGTAAACACTGATCTACATTTTTCACAATGTTCAATTTTTTCATAGACCAAACTGTTAATTGATTATTTGAGAACATAATTGACACATTAATCATAAGTGAAAAATAATAGTTAGTTGCAGCCCTGGGTGATGTTCAAGTCTTTCATAATGTTTAATAGCAGGTGCGTTTCTCCTTCTGACCAGAAATGTGGGCTTTTCTTTTTGGGCATGTTTCTCCCAGCCTTGCAAACTTTTAGCCAGACAACGCTTAGAGCTGACCGTAAACAGGCAACAGGCCATGTGTTGCAAACTGAGGTAACAAGATGGATATTCTGAATGTACTGTATAGGCTACATGTACAAAAACATCTTCTAAAACCTGAATATTGTCAGCCTATGCTACATGTCTGAATTTGAAAATGCTTATAATAATAATAATTATGAATATTCAAATGGAATAAGGTGTTTGCTTGACCCATATCAAATTGGTAATACTGTCATGTTTAGAATAACAGTGTGTTTGTAACCGTAGTCATTGCGTATTCCCCCCACACTGTGTGTTCTCCTTCCCATCCCTCTCTGACTATGTTCTCATACCGCTGTGCATTACTCATCATTTATCCAGCATTAACAAGGTATTAGTGTTCCTCTTTGGGTTTGTTTGATAAACCAAATATTTAGTCCATTGGTAATAGTGACCTAAGAAACTGTAGTGTCAGCTGCAGTCAGATGATTCATGTTTCAGCTGCTCGGAAATGACTATCAAGGCATTGAAGTTTAGTACCCTTTAAGTACTTCGGCATCTGCTCAGCTCATGTTTTTCTTGGATTGCTTTTCATGTAAGCCTTAATCTAAAGTTATTGGGTTCCATTCCTGAAGAGCGATGTGAGAGCTAGAAATCCACTTTATAAAAGGACTGCATGATATGAGGAAAATCTGTGATGTGCAGTAACATTGATGAGTATTATGATAAATGAATAAATATTGAAGTGTGGATATTGGTTATTGGTGTGGTCAAAAATATAGATACATATTGATTTTGAATATTTGAAACAGTTTAGTGTTTATTTTTTGCAAATTAATTGATACACCTGTACAAGTTGAATTTTTTTCTTAGATGCTGTTGTGCTTAACACATAGTACACAAGCTTTGTTATATTTATCTTTTAATAAAAGTCCAAAATTGAATTACTTCAGTGTTGTGTCAGTGCCACCCTGTGAAATTGAAAATGGAATTGAATATCAATATTTTCAAGATATTGTATCGAAGTTAGAAAATCGAGTATTTTGACAACACTAATAACAGTACATTTCCTACAACCTGATGGTGTTAATGCATGACCCATGTATCCAGGGCTCCATCTGAATAGTTTCACATGCTTAGTATGAATGCATGTTTCTGAAATTCAATTTTTACTCAATGGCCAAGGGGACTGGTAGATGAAAAACTCAAATATTTTACTGGCCAGATGTATACATGTTGAGTATGGCTCCAGTATCTAATTATTATAAAAATGCTGAAGGAAAACAGCATGAAAATGATCACAAAAGTACTTGGGAACTTGGTGTTCAAGTCAAGAATATAGTTGAGTACGATTTTCTTCTCGTGTTTATTGCACATGTTATGAATTATTGGTCAGCACTACTTTATAATCATTTCCCATTAAGAATTTAGTGTTCTGATTTAATGACAGAGGTGTCCATGGGGGAATTGGGCTTCATCCTGGTATTCGTGAAGCCACTTATATTATAGCTCCAGCACTCTGGACACCAGAGACAGTCAGCTGAAGGAATCCGTTGACCATATTCATCTCAAAACATTTTTGGAAGTTGTCAAATTTAGAAAATTACCATGTTTTTGTGACCAAAAACCTAAAAAATAGAAAATGACAACAATAGCTGTAATTCCAGATATATGTTAATAGAAATCTGACGACCTTCATTGTGTGCATGTATTGATGCACGGCACACCGATGAGCTGCACAAACACAAAAGGCCTCTCATGTGCTGGATCAGACTGGAGAATGTGAGTGCAGATTAAAACTGAAGTGGTCGTTAATGCCTGGATTCATGACTTGTACTGTAAAATCCCTTTATGTCCGAATGCGCTTTAGCCTGCTATAATTATAGCTGTAACTGGGAATGCTGTTTATGCGCGTGTCTATCCCCTCTGTGACCCTGCGCTGTCAGCTGCCAGAGGATCAGCCCCTCTATCTGACTTGTCCTGAGGTCAAATGTCAACAGCAGGAGTGTAAAGAAAGAGTCACAGAGGTCAGTGTCATCCTGTCTTGAATGAATTTTGATGCAGTCGCACTGGTCAGCCTGTTTACACAACCAGCTGGATATAGACAAACTTAAAGAAAGATGGCTTACGATGATTGATGACAGATTTTAGATGGTCTTTTATGACTAAACGTATGCTTTTTTACACATACCTGCCACCAGTCTATTTTGTGCAAGTGCAACATGTGTCAACAACCAAAGACACACGGCCCTTGTTTGACACACTGACACACATCTCAAGGGGATGGCCTATAACGCCCGCTCTGCCCCGGCCTCAGTCAGCATTCATTTCTCTGTGTACTGTAGCACCCGTTAACCTGCACCAGCTGTGTACACGTGCGCAGGCACACACACACACACACACACACACACACACACAGACATACACACACAGATACATTCGCTTTCTCCACCTCAGGGGGCTTTTTTGGCCAATGAGCTAGTTCTCCTGGCCAGTTGGCCCTCTCTGTTAGTATGCAGTTCTCCAATCAGCACATTCCTCTTTCTCTAGACACACAGGGAGACGATTTTTTGGCAGCGCACACACAGGGTGGGGTAACGCTCATATCCTGTCCCCTGACCTCAGATTACACACGCACATCCACACAGTCACTGAACTGTTTTGCTCACACTTGCACTCAAAACACCACATTCTTACTCTCCAACCATACAGCTTTTCCTCTGTTTTGAAGCAGCTGTCACAGTCACTCTTTCAACCCAGAGGCCCTCAGTGTCTCTCTGCCCGCTGCCAGCCACAGAGCCGGCGTGGTTGTGCCAGTCCACGCCTGTTGTTATGCTCCCACACCAGCACAGACTCTCTACTGTCCGTGTTAATGACCGCCCTCCCATGCTCCATCTTTCCATCCCTCCAATTCCTCCCTCCGGGCACGGCTCGGGCACCAGGACTAGCCTGGACAGAGCCCCGTCTCCAACAACAACGATGCTCCAGTTCACTACAATCAATTTGCTCCGATTGTTGTGCTCGCATGTCTGTCTATGAGTGTTGTTGTTTTTTTTAATACATAAACAAGCCTAAGAGAAGGACACACAGTGAAACAGTGAGTGTAAGGCACATTTGCTGCTGTGTTTTCAGTCCCAAGTTAGTACATTTCAGGCAAGTGTGTGCACCCAGGCATGAAGTCACAGCTGAATGTTGGCCACCCCATTTGAGCTTTTTTTTTTTTACTCGGTGAATGACAAAGCGCCCAGCAGCACTCAATCACACACTCCCTCTCTTTTAAACTGTCTCTCTGGCTTTGTTTTGCACTGTTTTTTTTCTCGCTGCAACTGTCTCCACTCCCTCCCGCTTTGCTTTTTTTCCCCTCATGATTTCACAGTGTTGTGAAACCTCAAGAGATTTCTTCAGAGGAAGGATCAGAAATCGGCAAAAATTCAACCCAGCCTGGTAATCTACATTCTCAATCCTGAGGGGAACTTCCTCTCTGATTCTGTTGTTTTTCCAGGCAAACGCTACACACCCGTGGGTAGTGACAAGAGTGTGAGAAAGTTTAAAGACACAACACGCCGAGTCGGAGTCACACATGGGACTCCCAACCCAGTGCTGGTCTATCCAGCCCACCTCCCTCCGATATGCTGTTGAACTTTGGCTCCCTCTCTCTCTCCTCATTTTCATTGTTGTTCAGGCTATGTTCCCTCTCTCGCTATGTATTTATCACCTCCCTGTTACCTTTTGATTTGAACCTTTTTACTCCTCCTCTCTGTAGGTGACTTGTTGTCACCAGTCAGTGTGGAGGAGGTGTTGGGATTGAGGCTAAGCAGTCCTTTGGCACTTGACATAGCATACGGTGTTATCACTGGACACGGGAAGGGGAATGACTGAGAGGGTTTGCAGTCGTGGGATTGTTTGTGTGCATGAGGGAAGTGTGTATGTATGCTATTGAACTGAGTAGGGTGTGTCTTCATTCGTGTTTGCTGCACTGTGTGTTTTTGGGGTTCCAGTTAAGTGGACTTTGTCCAGCATCCATTGCTCTCCAACAAACTCTGGAAGCGGTCGTGCCGGTCCAAGGCCAAATGAGGAAGGGAAGGGGTGGGGCTGGGTGCACATTGGGAAAAGGGGAGGGTGGCGGGTGGAGGAGATAAATTGTTGAGTCCCATGTGAAACTTGCTCACATGGCTTCCTTCTTGCTCTGCTTACTATTCCGACTGCCCCCAATAGCCGTCAGTTTCACCATTGTTCTTTGCCTGGCAGTTATCTACTAGTTGCCTTAATCATATTTGGGTTTCGTTGCCCAGAGCAGGCTCATCATGTTTGTTCACCGGGGGCTAATGTAAGGCCAAACAATGGTGTTATCTCCTTGCCTTAGCCGTAAATGGACTAAGCCGTCAACATGTGGAGTTCAGTAGATTTTGTTTAAAGAGGATTATTATTATGACTCAACCCCTATAAATGTGTCAGCTAAAGCAGAGGCTATGTGTTTGTGCGTGTGGTTCAGAGGACTATCTGGTTTATGTGTGTTTGTGTGCGCAGTTGTGCAGTGTTTGTGTGGTAATTATGACTAACATAACAGTGTGGTGTCACTGTCCTCTCTCCTAGGTGACATCACGCAGAAGGGCTATGAGAAGAAGAAAGCCAAGCTGCTGGCCTCCTACATCCAACATTTGCCAAGTAAGACCAACTCTTCCTCTGCTCTTTGCTGTCTTTCTCTCTTTTCTATGTAATTTTCACATTATCTTTCAACATTGTTCATGGTGCAGTCACACTGAGATGTGGAAAGTAATGATGTCAGAAGTCATGACTGGAAGTTGCGTCTCCGTCGGTTGTTCTTCCTCTTCTGTGTAGAGGAAAAAAAACAGTTTGAGTGTGATATTAAGTTCACTGAGTGTCCTGTGTGACTTTAATTCTCTTTGTCAAACTTGTCTAAGAGAATTTCTGGCTATCTGTGGCACTCTAGTGGCCAAAATGGGAAGTGCCGATGATAACCAAGCACACGGTAACATCAAACAACTGCCCCACTGTAACAAATCCCCAGAATAACAAAACCACTGCGTGCCTCTGAGCTTGTGCAGTGGACTGTGAACACAATTGTCTGAAACCACTGTCAGTTTACAAGCGCTCACAGAAGAAAGGAAGTACCCAAGTTTCACTGTACTACTCTGAGCCAGTCACCTCTGTCCTCGTTGGTAAGCTGATCCGATCCGTTTTTCTCTCAGTCAGCTGACTCACACAAGGGTGTGGTGTCTCCTCAGGAAAAAATGCACCACATTAGCATCGGCATGAAAACGTCCTACTTGATGTGTCACTGTAGCTTATTTAAAATGTGGAATATTTAACTTCCCTCCCTGCTAATTTAACCATGGTCTGTTTCAGCTTGAGCACACAGGACATTGAAAAGGACAGCAAAATTATGAAACTCACTTGAATAAGTTCCATTTTAGTACTTTAATTAAATTCCAATGGTCGTTAGTGGATTCTGCTTTCCGTCGTGTTTTGGGCACCTTGCCCTGGATGCCAAAGCAGCTATTGGGAAGCTTTAAATCTCATCCTGCTCCTGCAAACACCCCATAAGTCCCTCTGAACCATCATCTCCTCAGAGACTCTGTTGCCCAGGCCCTCTGGGAGGAGAGGACAGCTGACTAAAAATACAATTTTCGAATCTAGCCTAGTTTCATGTACTGCGTTAATGGTATAAGTTCCATCAGTCAAGTACATGTCCTTATTTCACTTCCTGCTCAGAGGCTCTGTAGTGAGCACTAAATTTAGAGAGCTTCTGGGAGGATCATATAATATTTATGCCTACATGTAGCTGTAATGGAATTATGTAAAAAAAACAAACATGTGCAAGTTCCCAAGACCACCTGCTTGTATGTTATGTATTAATGTTGTGTTCTTATTGCTTTTGTTCTGCAGATCTGTCTCTGCCAGATGTTCAGCTTTCCCCGGGCCACAGTGCCGACCCCAGCCCAAGTCCTGAGGCCCCGGGCCCCTCCACATCTTCAGCCTCCAAACACCACCGTGCACACCGCAGTGGAGGGGCCAGGGACGAGCGCTACAGATCAGGTACAGTAGAAAAACACACAACTAGAGTTGCAATCACTATAGTGCATATCTCAACCAAGGCCTAACAGTACCCTTTTGTATTCACTTAATGATATCAGCCACCAAAATAAGCCAGATTTCTATGCCCTATTTCACAATGTTAAAGAAAGTGAGATAACATTTCTGGATCCTTCTTTTTATCTGAATCTTCACCAAAATTTAATGGAGTCTATTCTGGGCCAGAACCCATCCTCCATCTAAATTTTGTGGAAATCTGTTCAGTAGATTTTGGGTAATCCTGCAGACAAACCAACCAACAAACTGATATGTTGATGGATGTAGTAACAAACCATAAAACACATCAAATAAATATGTCAATATCTGTCTTTCTGTCTGCCTCACTTGTTTGTCTCACTCTCTTTGCTCTTACTGTTTATGTAGACATCCACACAGAGGCTGTGCAGGCAGCACTGGCCAAACACAAAGAAGAGAAGATGGCATTACCCATGCCAACCAAGAGACGCTCAGCCTTTGTTCAGTCTCCCATAGACACCTGCACACCTCCAGGTAAACTAGACTTCTCATACTCATTGCCTCGCTGGTCAATGTCATTATAATGGGACCTGCTTTTCAATCAGAAACCTTTTGATGAAACACAATTAGAGATGTGTTTTGGGCATGATGTTGTGAAACACATCTAAATATTATGGATTTTTTCTTTCCATCAGACACATCTTCTGCATCAGAGGATGAGGGCTCACTGCGCAGGAAGGCAGCTCTCAGTGCAGTGCTCGCCCAGAGCCTGCAGAGCCCAGATTACTGGATCAACCGTTCCGTCCAAAGCTCCTCCACGTCTTCATCTGCTTCCTCCACCCTTTCACATGGAGAGCCCAAGACCCAGCCGCAACCCCAGCTCCAACCTGCTGCTTCAGTGTTGGCTGATGTACTGGCCTTCACACGCATTGGTAGTCTTAACTGATAAATAGCTCTAATATAAATACGCAACACTGATTGTTGGCTGTTGTTCTCATTCACAGTCACTTTCTCTTCTCCTCCAGAAAACAGTGTCCCCCCAGATGTGACGTCCTCCACTCCCCAGGAGAGAGGATCCAGAGTGGACCTCCCCCCTGCGGTCAGGGGCATGAGCCGTGGGCAGAGCCGCTCCAGCATGCTGGATACAGCTGACGGTACACTCACGCTCAAAGAAGCACAGATGTTATTACATTTATATTTCAGGGTGTACAACTCTTCTAACGTGGGGAGAGAAATCACAGTAGACTTAATCATATTCCTGAAATATGGTTACTGTCATCTGGTTGTTGATCTTATTCAGATTCATTTGCATGTTCTAATCACAGCTGTTGTGTGACATTTTCTGTTTTGCATTGACTTGATGTGTTGATGAAGCTGAATGGAGAGCGTTCAAATCAGGAAGCAAATCTGAATCCCGAATCATCTCCAACATCATCCTCATTTCACTGTGTGGTGAATGCTGCTAACGACAGATATTTCTGTTCTTTCTTTTGGGTCCATTAATCCTGTCCCTGTCTTGCCTTTCATTTAAAAAAGGAAAAAGAAAAGGTAATATAAATCGAACCTGGGGAAGGGGAGGGATGCTGAAGACGCCCCACATCAGCTTGCTTTCCAACCTGGAGTCTTTCTATCTGTCTCTATGTCCGTCTTGTGTCATAGGATTAGACATAGAAAACCTCTCCTAAAGGTCGTCCAATCTGTGTCTCCTCGAGTACCGATTTCCCTTTTGAATCTTTCCTGCTGCTGATTCTGATCCTGACTGTGTGCTAGTGCGTAGGGTTCTGCCTTTGTGAGAATGTGTGATCAAGTAGAGATTTCTGTTAGGATAGAAATGCGTGTGTGGGTGTGCGCTTGTATTCTGTTGCTTTTTGTTTACTTACAGTATGTTTGTGACGGTGGCTGTCCTTGGTGTTTGTGCAGGCGTGCCTGTCAGCAGCAGGGTGTCCACCAAGATCCAGCAGCTGTTAAACACACTCAAGCGGCCGAAGAGACCACCACTCAGCGAATTCTTCGTTGATGACTCTGAGGAGATTGTAGAAGGTGAGAGACAGTAGTGTCAATGTGGTATTAATATTCTGTTTTTCCTTTTAAAAGAATAAAATGGGAAAACATTGATATTATATCGAAATTTTCTTGTTCTTTGAATTTCTGACAACTAGGGCTGCAACAATTAGTCAATCGATTTGTCGATCGAAAAAAATTGAGAGGTCCACTGTGCAGGATTTAGGTGACACTAGGGGCAGAAATGTAATATGACACTCATAACAATGTTTTCATTGGTGTATAATCACCATTGTGTTTTCTTTCCCTAAGAATTAGCCTTTTATATCTACAGAAGTAGCAGGTCCTCTGACATGAAATCTGCATATATGACACCGCTATGTTTTTTCAGTATCCCAGAACAGACAAACACAGGCTTTAGGCAGGGCCTTTCTCGTCTTTCACACTTGGGAAACAATTAAGGGAAGGCTGAGGTTAGGGGTGTTCAGTTATTTGAAATCTACACTTACACCACTAGATGCTCAGGATGTACTAATACACAGAAGTCAAGGATTGTAGCGCGGTTTTGGGGTCACAGTGTGGTATGAGTTTAATACAAAAGAAGAAAAGGCAAGAAAAAATTCCAAATGCGGAGGGCGAAGTTTCTTTTCATTTATTTTTATCAGATGGTAGTGCAAGTCACGGTTTATTCTACCTAGTTCCACCTGAGATTATAGCTTGCAGGTATAGCTTGCAGTGCATTAAGCAGTAAACATAGAACATATATTCCTGCATAGGTCATATATTTATGCAGGGTTGATAAAAAAAACTAAAATAAATATAGGCCCTGTCTGCTTTCACATCTAGAGACAGCCTTGATCGGTTGTTGGACTGCTGTTTTTGTGCCTCGCTTCAGTGACTGACACATCTGGGTGATGCTGTCTAATATGCGTGAACATGTTTGACGTGTTTCCATTCATACGGCTGTTGAACATCGCAGACACACTGTCTTCAGCTAATCCACCACTCACACTCCCACGCAGCTGATTTAAAAGAAGCAGGAAGTGCTATTGTGTCTTGGGTTTGGGTCGAATACATGAACCGTTACACCTTACCAGATGCAACTAAATCCCCAACATGATGGATCTTTTGACAACTGTTCAATTGTGTCTGTTATTTTTCAAGCAGAAATGTTGAATATTTGCTGGTTCCAGCTTCTTAAATGAACGGATTTACTGCTTTTCTTTGCCATGTATGATTGGACAAAAGAAGGAATTTGAAGAGGTCGCTTTTTGCTCCGGGAAAATGTCATGAGCATTTTACCTTTTTTGCTTTGCTTTTTATAGACTAAAAGGTTAATCGTGAACATAATTGGCAGACTAATGAATAACGAAATAAATGTTAGTTGCAGCCCTACTGATGACAAATTTACTCGTTGTCCATGTTATTAGTTACCTTCACTGTTAAGTAATAGATATCACTTGTGTTGCCGACAGTTTTGTTACACCATCATTCATCTACAGCTTCCCCTATCATCTTATTATCTTTTGTTGTCCAGTGCCCCAGCCTGACCCCAACACCCCAAAGCCAGAGGGACGTCAAATCATCCCGGTGAAAGGGGAGCCCCTTGGTGTCGTCAGTAACTGGCCTCCTGCCCTGCAGGCTGCCCTGGCCCGCTGGGGGGCCACCCAGGCCAAGAGCCCTGCCCTCACTGCTCTGGATATCACTGGCAAACCTCTCTACACACTCACATATGGTGAGCAGCATTTAAAGGCATATAAATGTCATGATAAACATGGATGATAATCGACAAAGTATTTTGTTCTCAGTTTGTGAAGTTCGTGCCATTGTGTCTACCAAATGTAAATGTGAGATATATCTCTTACGTATGAGCTGGCTCAACTGAATAAACATTTGTTGGCTTGAGCAGACTAACACCTACATGTCCTCTGGTGTGGAGCTATAGTGGGTTGTGGAGTTCATCTCTCTTGGATCAGTTATACAACATAAATACATGGACAGCAAACAGGACATTTTAATATCATTGTTCACTTTTCTTCTTTACAGGTAAACTGTGGAGTCGCAGTCTGAAACTGGCCTATACACTGCTGAATAAACTGGGCACCAAGACAGAACCTGTCCTACAGCCTGGAGATCGTGTAAGAGTCTTCTCAGTCAGTCCTCACACAATATGTGAAGTATGAAGGAGCACATTAAGGAAAATGTTTCTGTTTCTTAGGTGGCGCTTGTGTATCCAAACAGTGACCCAGGCATGTTCTGGGTGGCTTTTTATGGCTGCCTTTTAGCTGAGGTCATCCCTGTGCCCATTGAGGTACCGCTGTCACGACAGGTAATGCTGCTACTATGTATTTTGTACTATTGCCATGTATGTGCCTCTAATCAGCGCTGCTTAGATGGTGTATACTGTCTGTATGATGCCTAATTGCTCATATGGTCTATGAAAAATATGGATTTATTTTGATCAACATATTGGCAGCTGGAGTGTACGTGTGTTTTTTAATTGTAACAGTTTTGTATACCGGCCTCTCCTTGTGTGTCAGAAGTCTTTTGACCCTTGTCTCTCTTTATAGGACGCAGGAAGTCAGCAGATAGGCTTCCTATTGGGCAGCTGTGGCGTTAGTCTGGCATTGACCAGTGAGGTGTGTCTCAAAGGGCTGCCCAAGACGCCAAACGGAGAGATCATCCAGTTCAAAGGTCAGTCAGCCCAAATGCTGCAAAGCCTGCATCTTTGCCTCAGTCTCTTTGGGAGCCATTAGATCAAGTCATTAAAGGAAATACACAGTGTGATGTTCACTGGCCAATTTAAGCTCTGTGGTCACGCTGCTTGTAAAGTATTGGCTGTTCACCTTCGACCTTGAATCCTGGAGGTTGCGAGGTGAACATTGTCAATTTAGTGCAGCTCCAAATTAGTGTGCACTTTGTTTTTGCTTTTTGTCAGCTAAAATATGTCTACATGTTTCTCTGTGATGTCGTGATTATGTTTACCAGGATGGCCAAGGATGAAATGGGTAGTGACGGACACCAAGTACCTGACCAAACCATCCAAAGACTGGCAGCCTCACATCCCCACCGCCAACACAGACACCGCCTACATAGAGGTGAATAAATAATTTAATTGATTTTGCTAATCTTATATAGATCATATGAGCTATAGTTCTTGATTATGTTGCACTTCTGTTTATTCATCCTCTGAAATCCTTGAGGAGAGCTCATATGACTTTCCCAAATTCTTGAGGCACAGTGTGACTGAGCCTTTGCCGCCAGTGCCCCAGAACTGTGAAACATGGCGCAGTAACGATTTAAAAGTTATTTTTTAAAGTTGCAATAGACAAGTCTTTGCCTTAACTTATTATGAAGTAAATGTTAACTGCACAGTGTAATGGCTATAGAGTAATGACACTGTATGCGTTTAGATTGGTTTGCTATAAGCCTCGCTTTCACTATGCGATTCTGTCTGCCACTCTGTCCGAAATCTAATGGGAAATTGAAATCTTGATTTATGGTACAGCCCTATCTACTGTCATGTCTCCATTATAGACTAAATAAATGAATACACTCACAATTTTTCTCCTCATATTTTCTTCTACTCCTCCCTCCACCCTGATGCTAACCGCTGATTTAGTTACTTAAGTGCACAAAGAAATACTCAAACCTTTTTATCACTCTTTATAAATTGTGACAATTTCATTTACCTCTTCAGTGACCATCCTCCGTATGCTTTCTTATTTCCGAAGTGGTGTTGATCATGGCTTCATAGAAATTTGGAAACAAATGCTGTGTGTCCTGTGATATTGGTTGTTTGTAGTACATGGCAGTTGTCTGTTGTCACAATTATTGGTTTGTTTTCAGGCAACCTGTGCTCTCATTTAACTTTGTCGATGTCTCTATTTATGTGTTTGTCTTTTCCACCAAAGTACAAAGCCAGTAAGGAGGGGACAGTGATGGGAGTTGCCGTGTCCAAGATCTCCATGCTGACCCACTGCCAGGCCCTGTCGCAGGCCTGTGGCTACTGTGAAGGTCAGAGCTCAGCACCTTATGTAACTTACAACTCTCCTGCTCTTCCTTCTCTCTAATGCCGGCTCTCTTTGTTGGTTCTTTAGCTTTTAAAACCTAGCATTAAAAGTTTTCTTCACAAGTTGAACTTTTTTCAGCTCCTGAGCTCGTCAGCAGCAGCTTTCACCATCTGCATAATTATTTTTGCCCTCTACTGCTCAAAGAGAGGCACCTCAGAGAATACGCACTCTAATGGACCAAAAATTATGCATCTTTTACATAGTTAGCATCCCTCTTTGTTTATGTGTTTTTGTGTTTTCTGTCTTAGGGGAGACACTGGTCAATGTGTTGGACTGCAAGAAGGATATGGGCATGTGGCATGGCGTCTTAACGGTGAGATTGAATGCAGCAATTTGTACTGTATATTCAGACTAATTGGTCTTTTTAACTTTGGTATGTAGCACAATGTGTGACATTGACCTTGTGTGTATTTTTCCAGAGTGTCATGAACAGAATCCACACCATCACAGTGCCATATGCTGTCATGAAAGCATGTCCCATGTCCTGGGTGCAGAGGGTCCACATCCACAAAGGTTCAGCCAATGTCCAATCTTACTTTACATTCCATAATTGTATAGATTTATTTTAATGTTGACGAATATATTTGAACAGGTAGAAACCATAGACTGTTTACAAAGATAAACAATGTGTCTCCACTTCCACCTACTGCACAAAACTGAAACAAAAATATTTTAGAGATGAGGATTACCATCTTGTGCTAGTGACGTAATTCGGAGGCAGAATCTGCCAGTAGTGATTGGGCATTTGAGCTGCAATATCAAGGTCCTGCCCATACAACCACCCAACTCAATTGCAAGCAGGGCTCAGCTGGCCATCATAACCTCCAACACCCTCTCTATAATATATTATTATGAATTTACAGGATCAAGTACATTTATCAGAAAAATGAAGATGACAGAAACCATCTTTGGGAAAAGTCTTAGGGCTCATGACTGCAGCGCGCCACCAGGGGGCATTGGAGATATTTTGGCTTCATTTTTAGGGAGCTGTCATGTCGTTCATCTTTATAAACCATCAATGGCAAAAACATGCATCATTAAAAGATTTTATTTTAAATGATAAATAGACAGATAAGTAGACAGATGATGATACCTACAGAACCACAGAGCTGAATAATTTAAATGAAGGCGAAACCATATAGCAATAAAAAAAGGCTTGCAAAATGAATAAAACAAGCTGTTAATACACCACATATAACATATTTTCTTTATCCCGTGACAGCACGCGTTGCCTTGGTAAAGTGCCGTGACCTCCACTGGGCCATGATGGCCCACAAGGACCAGAGAGACACCAACCTGTCCTCCATACGTATGCTCATTGTGGCTGATGGAGCAAACCCATGTGAGTCACTTCACCTGCACAAACATGCCCCTCTTTGTAAAGGAAACGACCGTGTACAGACATGTTTTTGACTGTTTCTACCCTGTTTTGGTAACGTTTTTGTCCATGTTTGTTATTAGGGTCTGTGTCGTCGTGTGATGCCTTCCTGAATGTGTTCCAGTCTCATGGTCTGAAGCCAGAGGTGATCTGTCCATGTGCCACCTCCCCTGAGGCCCTGACTGTGGCCATACGCAGGTACCATATCCGTGTACTCACATGCTCTGTGAATAGACTGGAGAGCTCATAATGAGCGTATTGCAAACTCACTATTAGGTCATTCTCATTTTTAACAATATGTAACAACTTGACCATGTACCTGACTTGTAGGAAAGAGGAAATATAAAGGAATTAAGGGGAACAGAGACCGATAAAGAGACTTCTGGTTTTGACATGACCTGTTTACCTCTAATTTCACATCTCTTTCTAACTATGTACTTCTCTTGATTCTAGTTTTGTGTAGGCTGAAATATTTTCAGTACTGTGAGAGTAAAGCAATATGAAAACAAAACTAAACCAAACCGTGAGAATGTTTGCAGTCTTTTTCAAGATAAAGACATTGAAAGCACCACACCTTAAAAACTGAGACTTGTTTTGTGTATCAGCAGACCTTTACAATGTGTCAAATCATTTTCTGCCTTCTCTGCAGGCCTGGTGCTCGAGGTGCTCCACTCCCAGCCAGGGCCATCCTGTCCATGGGTGGGCTGAGCCACGGGGTGATCAGGGTGAACACGGAGGACAAAAACTCTGCTCTCACTGTTCAGGATGTGGGCCACATCATGCCTGGAGGTTAGCCACTGCAATTTGCCTTAATTTCAACTGTAGCGCTACCACAGCTGCCACATTTTCTTCACATCTTACCTTTATCAAACTTCACTTATATAAACGTGTAGAATGTTAACATCATTGTGTCCTGTTTATGTGTTTCAGCTCTAATGTGCATTGTCAAACCTGACGGGTCTCCTCAGCTGTGCAAGACAGATGAAATAGGGGAGATTGTGATCAACTCTCGGGCTGGAGGCACCATGTACTACGGCCTGCCAGGTGTCACCAAGAACACATTTGAGGTCTGTCAATGCCCCATATTCAAGACTCAGCTGCCTGCAAATCACAATACTGAAATAAAATTTAAAAAAATGTTGAACTGAACCTGCATGTCCCCTCTCTCATGTCGAGTGTGTGCTGATATCGGTTCCAGAACTCCTCAACCCTGTCAGGATTAGCTAGTTTAGAAAATGGATGAATGGGAGAGAAGCAATGATCAAAATGATCCACTAGATGGAGCCACACTCAAACTCATAAGAACCTGTAATTTAGTCTCTAAATGTGTTTTTGCCCCCACATATTTTCAGGCAATAAACCAGCCTTAAACTAAACTGTAACTGCAGTATCGCAAGTATTTTGGTACTTACTGATACTTTTAAATATAAAGCATGGGTGAGATTTACTGTACTGTGTATATTTGAGCTTCATCTTTGATTTCTCTGCTTATGTGTAGGTGATCCCCGTCAACCAAGCAGGAGCACCCATAGGTGAAATTCCTTTCACTCGAACTGGTCTGCTTGGATTTGTGGGACCGGTAAGCCACAAATACTTGTACAAAAAAAAAGAAAAATAATTGACTGAAGAAATACAGCTGGTGAGTGTTCTGTTTCCCTCTGCTGAGTGAACCTGTCTCCTCCACAGGGCAGTCTGGTGTTTGTTGTGGGGAAGATCGAGGGGCTGCTGATGGTGAGCGGGCGCCGCCACAACGCCGACGACCTGGTGGCCACAGCGCTGGCAGTGGAGCCTGTCAAAACAGTTTACAGGGGGAGGTGAGACACTGATGTCCTCTAACAGGGTGCATGGGTGGCAACTCAACTCAATTTTATTTGTATAGCGCTTCACACACAACACTGTCGATCGAATTGCACCACAGAAGAAGAATTTGAGCAATGCATGTGTCCATATACACAATTATGATTTGGTGATATTTTATTGGAAAATAATAAAGCCTCTGAACAATCCCTTTAATATTCTGCGGCCTCTCCTTGTGTGTTGGTTTGGAGTGTGCGAGTGCTCATTTCTGTTTTCATCCATTTAGGATTGCTGTGTTCTCGGTGACAGTGTTTTATGATGAGAGGATAGTGATTGTGGCAGAGCAGAGGCCTGACGCCAGTGAGGAGGACAGCTTCCAGTGGATGAGTCGAGTACTGCAGGTAACATTTTTTTCTTTCTCATGATGGTATTTGTTTGGGCTATTTCTTGTTAGGACATAGATCCGTCTTGTTATGTCATCAGGTCTGTTTCAATGACTCAACAACACTTCACTTCATCATAATATATAAAATACTGTGTTCATTTTTTATGAATCTAATTAATCTATCACGTGATACCTTTTTTTTTCTCCCCAGGCCATTGACAGTATCCACCAGGTCGGCCTGTACTGCCTCGCGCTCGTCCCTGCCAACACCCTTCCTAAGACGCCCCTTGGAGGGATCCACATCTGTGAAACCAAGCAGAACTTTTTGGAGGGAAACTTGCACCCTTGTAATATCCTCATGTGCCCGCACACCTGTGTTACCAACCTGCCCAAGCCTCGGCAGAAACAGCCAGGTAGGATATCTCTGACCAGGTCTACTGATGCTTAAGGAATTTTCAAGAATTTATGCTGTCTGTATCATGACACTGATTTGTGTGTGATCTGCTCAGTGGATGTTGGTCCTGCTTCGATGCTGGTCGGCAACTTGGTGGCAGGGAAACGGATCGCTCAGGCTATAGGCAGAGAGCTGGGTGTGGTGGAGGACCAGGACCTGATCCGAAAGGTAATGTTTGCCACACAGAACTTGAACCACACGATGAACCGAAATTGTAAACAGAAACTTAATAACAGACCACTTTGCAATAAATGTATATTACTGTGAATTATTTTTGCTGTTGACTAAACAGTGAGACAAAAATCACGCTAACCCATTAATGTTCACAGTGAAACTTTACATTGTCTAGACAGCATTTAAAGTATTTAAACTTCTTTAGACAACCACTTGATTAAGAATGACACAGAAATGGCTGACTATGAAAATATATTTTTTTCATTTTTACTGCTCTGATTGTGTTTGAAGTTGCAGATGACCGTGGAAACTTGATACTGATGTCTCCTCTTAAATCTCTTGTTGTTGTTCTGCCTTTACTGTGCTTGGGGTTGGGCTTTAGCTCTGTATGTGGCCCACCATGATGGTAAGGCTCTAGCCGGGCCCCCACCCTGATTTTGCTTCTGCTGCTTCCGTCAGTCAGATGTGCTTTTGCAGCCGTGATACCCTGATGGCCACCAGCAACAGCTTTGGCCAGACGCACAGAGATAACTGTCCAGGCTGGCTCCTTGGCCAGCAGGGGTCCACACACTTAATGCAGTGATACATTATAACTGAAGTCAATATAGTCCCATAACAGACTCTCGCTGCCATCACCTTTTAAGATGGGAGTTGGCCAGCAGCCCACTAGCTTTGCCAAACCAAATAGCTCTACATTAAAGGATAAGTTAACTTTAAAATGAAAACTCACCCCCGTCGATGGAAAATCTAGTGAAGTTTTGTTGTCTGCAAAACATTTCTAGAGTGTCACAATAACATTCAACAACTTAAAACAACTGGACGAACAAAAATATGGCTCCATATATAATCTGAAATAATACAAGTCCAGAAATCCCTTGTTGATATAAAAATGAGTTATTCACATACTTTTTAAGACACAATCTTCACTGTAGCTGCTAAGCTAATAGTGTTAGCATGCGCTGCATCTGAACCTCATCTCTTGTCTAAAAAGGTAATGCAGATTTTGAGCACTTTATTATAAAGCTTTCTCCCAGCACATGTGACCATTACAGACTGTGTAATCACACACTGAGATGCATTATGCTCATATTTTCAAATAACCTCAGAAATAATTAAAATCATTTTGGTGTGCACCTCTGCTCGCTCTGTCACTGTGATGCTCCCTGGTGTAGCATGGCTTGATGAGTGGTCAGATCAGCCGGTCTGCATGATGTGACTCCTCCTGATTCCTTTCTTTTGACTGACTGAGAGAGAGAGAGTGGCACAATGACTCTGGCCAGTGATTTTAATACGGCCAGCTATGTGACACTGCTGTGTATTCTGTTTGTTTTTCCAGAGAGCTTCATGGTGTAAAGTTAATTTAGTTGTTACTTTATGTGTTGCCTAATGTTCACTTGGCTTCTGCCTTAAAAGAATATCTTTGCTTTTCCCATCTCGTCTTTTTCGGTCCTGTGCACTGGTCAGTTCCTCAGATTATTGACACTAAAGAGGCAAATAAATCATTCAATATTTCTCTTGTATTTAATCGAGAGAAAAAAAGCCCTGTAGATTCTCCCCTTGCTTAAGAAGCACAATCCTGAGGCACTGAGCTCGTCAAAGCTTCACAAAATCGTCATGACCCTTTTTTTGAATGGCCCATTGCTTGTTAGTATTTGACAGTGGCTCCAATTTGCCTCCTACCAGGTGCAGATGGTCCCAGCATGACCCTGCGCTTGGCAGAAAAAAATATTCTCTGGACACTCCTACTCTCCTGTCGTGTGCTTGTGTGTCTCTGTGTGAGAGGTCAACAGCATCGCAGAATGTCTTTTAAAATGTTTTCTGGTCTTTATTCCACACAAAGTCTGTTTGAAAGGAACAAATATATCTGTTGTCACTGAGAGGACTTTTTATTTTTGACTGTTGGTCGGATGGTATATGAAGTGTCTTTCTATCTGTTGATCATTTTTAAATGGATTATGATTTGCCACAGATGCAGTTCTGTGTATTTAAAAAAGTGCAATACATGCATTGAGTCAGTCCACCATTAATGCTTATGTCATTGCACACTCTCTTCAACAGCACCAGTTTTTGTCGGAAGCTCTCCAATTTAGAGCTCAAACAGACCCAGACCATGTCCTATATGTGCTGCTCAATGCCAAGGTAGATCACACACACACACACACACACACACACACACACACACACACACACACACACTCTCTCTCTCATACTTTAAACCTAAGAAATGAGATATCAGAGAAACATTTACAGATCATAACATAGTTGCCTTTCTTCTCTTGTGGTTCGGTGCTACTGGTGATCCATTTGGTTGGGTATAAGTTCAGCTGTGCTTCCTCTCCTTTCACTGTAGGGTGTGGCAGTGTGCACAGCCACTTGTGCTCAGCTGCACAAGAGAGCTGAGAAAATCACAGCTACTCTGATGGAAAGAGGAGGCCTCAACACAGGAGACAATGTGGTGCTGCTTTACCCCCCAGGTAAACACACACACACACACACACCCCCCTAATCATTGAAGACGATCTTACTTAAATTGACTTACTGACATTCTTGGTCGTTAATTCTGCCTGTATTTTGTCTGTTATTTCTGCAGGTATCGACCTGATAGCTGCCTTTTACGGCTGCCTGTATGCGGGGGTCATCCCTGTGACAGTGAGGCCGCCCCACCCACAGAACCTGGCTGCTACTCTCCCCACGGTCCGCATGATCATCGATGTGAGTGCACACTCAAGCTTTGCCAGCAAATTAGCATAATTAATGTAAAAAATTATTCAAGTAGAACAAGTAGTTTACAGACCATCTTTGTATTTAATCCATCTTAGACTTCTTTTTAAAGGGTCAGTACACCAAAACTAAAATCAAACACTAGCAATGCATTCTAAAGTGTCTTCATTACATATTTCATTTTTCACTGAATCACTGAGGAACATTTGGTTCAGAAAATGTAGACATTTGAAAACATTAAAGTATCCTGAATTAAAATAAAAACCACATGACCAAAACAATAAATAAATTGTGAAGAAATATATAGGTGCTGTACACAAGTCTTGTTATAGTAGGGAAAGCCCTGCTAATTATTCTGGCATCTTGTTGGTGAAATTTTCATGTAAATAAACACACATATAAACACAAGATAGGTAATCAATAAGATAAGATGTGTTTAGTATGACATTATTATTGTGACAGGCCTGCCAAAAACAACAGTAATCACCAAACATTATCTGATAGCTTTCATTTTGCCATATTAGATCACTTTCAAGCACCAAAACTTGTCACATACATCAAAAGGAATCGACGCCTTACTTTCACATTTTATTTACCACTTGATTGATCTGTTATAGTTAATGAGATGCCCTAAAGCAAATAAGTGAATCCCACCCAGACTCAGTGAAGTAGTTCTGCTCCTGACCCCAATAACCGATTTCCCTCGAGGGAAGCAAATAAAATTGAATTTTGGAACTTCAGGGATCAATAAAGTATTACAATAAAGAAATGCCTTTGTATTTGAGTGACACGTAAGACAAGGGATTTTTACCATGTGTCACTGTCAAAGCACGGTTGTTTGTGACCTTGAGTGAACTTGTTCATGTGTGTGCTGCACATTACAGGTGAGCAAAGCAGCCTGCATCCTCACCACTCAGCCTCTCATGAGGATCCTCAGGTCCAGGGAGGCTGCTGCCAGCGTCAACGTCAAGACATGGCCCACCATCATCGATACAGGTAAAGCTGCTTCAAGGCATTATCGTTGTCGTATGGTGCTGTGTACTCTGAGGGCGCACAAAAACCTGAGGCTGAAAAATGTGTTCCTCTTCTGTCCACAAGGTGTCCTATTTGCTCTTTGCCTAAAAGCTCCTCTGGAGTCTGAAAAATATCTTCTGCAAACATCCAGCCGCTCCTAACACTAGTGCAGAGTAGTGCTGCACATAATCTAGTTCTGCTAAGTTGAAGATAACTTCTTAAATGTGCACTGAAACAGCACTTTTACTTCTGGGATGATGCCCATCCTCCCACTAAACAAAAATGCTGAACAATTATCAGGTTGCTACTTATTTCCAATAGCAAACAATAACATAAACCATAAGACAGCAAAAGTGTGTGAAAATAACCCACATTTTCTCCCTTCCTCCTCCAGATGATCTCCCCAGAAAGCGGCCTCCGCACATTTATAAGCCCCCTACAGCTGAGATGCTGGCCTACCTGGACTTCAGTGTGTCCACCACAGGCATGCTGACTGGAGTCAAGGTAAGTCATTCTCTCAAATCATGCATATTATAGTGCAACATGAAGCAAGCAGTTTGTTTCATTAAATATGTAAATCATATTAGCTAGAGCGACATAAAATCTGCTGAAAAAAGCGTCATTTCAACTGAACCTCTGACTTTAACAGAGAGGAATGAGGCTGCACTCACATCAGTCTGTAAACAAGTGAAATATACTCTGTGCTCACCTGTAATTTTAGTTTAAGACGAGTATGATCGAGCATTATTCTACTTGTAAAGCCAATCATGGCAAGCATATGCAACTTAAAGAAGTGTGAAGTAGGAGACATCTTGAGTCCGGCAGTCAAGCTTTTGAAACATTTGCATTTTCATAGATTTTTACATTTTAATGAGCAATAAGGAAAAGTCATTTGAAACCATTTTAACAGGGTAATTGAACACTTTAATCAACAACTACTTATTGAACACAATACGTGAATGAACATTGAGTTGAAGGTGGCAAAAAAATGTAATGTAAAAGAGAATTGATGCAGAAACATAGTCCTCAATGTAATTATCCATATATAACGTGTGCCTGATAAAGCTAACGACTGCACAGGACATAAATACTATTTGTCAAAATATTTGCAGCACAAAGTCATTTAATTCTTTTACTGTAACGGTTTGATGACGGTGTTTATGTCTGTTTCCTGTCAGATGTCTCATGCTGCAGTCAGTACTCTGTGCCGCTCCATTAAGCTGCAGTGTGAGCTCTACTCCTCTCGCCAAATAGCCATCTGCCTGGACCCGTACTGTGGCCTGGGCTTCGTCCTGTGGTGCCTCTCCAGGTAACATACTGCCCACACACAGACTGAGAATCACACTTCATTCGACATGCTGTTCCTGTAAATGTGGGATTGTGGCTGTAACGAGTGTGTGTTTCTTGGCCCAGTGTTTACTCAGGTCACCAGTCCATCCTTATCCCTCCCCTGGAGCTGGAGAGCTCACTGCCTCTGTGGCTGAGCACGCTCAGTCAGTACAAGATCAGAGACACCTTCTGCTCCTACTCTGTGATGGAGCTCTGCACCAAAGGCCTGGGCACCCAGACAGAGATGCTGAAGGTCAGAATCGCACTCAAAAACACCCAAAATAAATGACTGCTATTGCTATAATAATATCAAAACGACACTAAACAAACAAGAGATTCAAGCATGTGGACGTTATTCTATTTTAAAGTCATATACTGCTTCTTGTGGTTCAGTCCAGCTCGGTATCTCTACCTCTTCTGCTGGCTTAGAAAAGCACTTTGGATAAAAAAAAGTCCACTAACGCTGAGTTCATGTCTGTGTCAAGCTCAGACTGCACTACACTGTTAAAAGTGTGAATCATCTTTTGCCGTGCGTGTCTCCAGGCGCGGGGTCTGAATCTGTCGTGTGTGCGGAGCTGTGTGGTGATCGCAGAGGAGCGCCCTCGCCTCGCTCTCACGCAGTCCTTCTCCAAGCTCTTCAAAGATCTTGGCCTGTCGCCACGCGCCGTCAGCACCGCCTTCGGCTCCAGGGTCAACCTGGCCATCTGCCTGCAGGTGAGTCTCAAACACTGCAAACCAGTTAATTGTGCTTAATTTTGTATTTTCCCAATTCATTTTATTCTTATCTCTTGGATACATGTTTTACTGGATTATAATTACCTACTGATGTTCTGAAAAGGCCTCAAAGCTTCAGGTCCAGTTGAATTTCTCACATTTCAGGGTGTTTATTTTCCTCTCTGTGTTCTCAGGGCACTGCTGGACCAGACCCCTCCACTGTCTATGTTGACATGAAGTCTCTGCGCCATGACAGGTACGGCTGAACAAAGACCGCTACGGTTGTCACATGATCTGGTTAGATCGAACAGAATGATTTACCGAAAGTCTTCTGTCTGTTTCCTCTAGGGTGAGGTTGGTAGAACGAGGAGCGCCACAGAGTCTTCCACTCATGGAGTCAGGCACTGTAAGTATTGATTGTTGACTAAAAAGACTGCCCACAGAACCAGGGGTAATAGAAGTGGTTGTATGAACTCTCTTTGAATGTTTTCCTCTTAAGATCCTTCCTGGAGTGAGGGTCATCATCGTTAACCCAGAGACCAGAGGCCCGCTGGGAGATTCACATCTTGGGGAGGTGAGGAGGCAGAAAGGATGATGGGATGCAGATATTCAAACGTTTGATTCTGCAGCACATTAAGTGGTTTTACATTCACAAAAGGGAAGTGAAGACAGCTATCCAACACAAAAAAAGCAAAAAGACGAAACAGAAAAATTTAGCTGAGACTTTAGAGGTCCCACAAATGCAAGAAGGGAAATACTCAAGGCCTTTTTCACCAGTTTGTTGTGTCTTTTTTCAGATCTGGGTGAGCAGCGCTCACAGTGCCAGCGGCTACTACACCATCTACGGGGAGGAGAGCCTTCAGGCGGATCATTTTAACACCAGACTCAGCTTTGGGGAACCTCACACTCTGTGGGCCAGGACGGGCTACCTGGGCTTCATCAAGAGGACTGAGTTACTAGACGCAAGCGGAGGTGAGGGGACGTTTGAATTAAGTTGACCTCATACATTTGCCTTTCTGTCATTTTTGTGATGTCTTTTTTTGAGGGAGGGCGATAGTGATGACATATGCTGTCCTGATATGTAGAATTGTATATTGTGAAATTAGGGCAGCACAATTAATCAGAATATAATCAATTTTTTGTTAAATATGTGACAAATAAAAAAAATATAATTTAGTTATATAAAATAATAATGAATAGACTTTATTGCTGACAGATCTTGTTCTCCAGATGTAAGAAAATGCATTCCTTTGATACAGACCACAACAAATGGCACGTCATCATGAAAAATTGTCATTCCCTTTAATCATATTGCAATCACAGTATCAGTTTAAATAATCGCAATGATATTTTGATCATTTCGTGCAGCCCTATGTGACATCAACATATATCATGATTTAGTACGTTTTCTCAAAAATCTATCAAGAAACTATTGATGGATAAAATAACCAGACAAGAGTTTCTATTTCTTTAATTTATTAACAAAAAAATGCCTTCCAGTAAAATTGTGTTTGACGTCTGAAGTCTGCAGTTACAACAAAATAATACTTTTGTTTATTTCTGCCGCAGATCGTCATGATGCCTTGTTTGTGGTCGGCTCCCTCGATGAAACGTTGGAGTTGAGGGGGTTACGCTACCACCCCATCGACATCGAGACGTCTGTGTCGCGAGCTCACCGCAGCATCGCAGAAAGGTGAGCATCTTCAATCAGTGCACTTTATTTTCACGATACACTGTATTTTTTTTAAATTTACACACTCACTGTTAAAGGCTGTGAGTTCACAGACAGCGCTTTCCCACCAACATGGCACTGGTTCTATTCATGTTGGTGCTAGTTTTGTCAAAATACTGGAATTAAACTTGGATACACCACCAACACCAAGAATCTTAATATTTTACACCAAGGGTGAAAATCTACATAACATCGAAGACATAACATTTTAGATGACAGTCACACAGAAAACATTTGACTGAATTTGTTCTTTCTCCTTAGTGCCGTATTCACATGGACCAACCTGCTGGTGGTGGTGGCGGAGCTGAGCGGCTCGGAGCAGGAG
>CAEMYA010000044.1:3281438-3321047 GCA_903131615.1 Diplodus sargus
GGTAATTTGAGTGCAGACAGTGTCGACATGCCAGAACCAAAAGAAAAACTGTACGGAGGTAGAGCATTTCCAGACTCCTGAGAGACTCTTCGAATCATCTGGATGTAAAAAAAAATACTCTACTTTCTACTGCGTGATACATTGTTTTTTTAACCCGTACTCCAAGTTCTGATTGTATTTTCTATATCAGCGAGCTGGAAATGACATATTTCTTTACTTTTATTTTGTAAAACACAAGTGAAATATTGTATGAAAATACAAAATACTTAGAAGAGAGAAAGAAAGAGAGAATCTTTTATTTATTGTCCAGTAGAAAGTATATTTGTTTCATCCACATGGTTCAATGAGTCTCAAGATTCTTGTAAATCCAGGTTTTCGTATCAGAAAATCAGATGGGGAGTGCTGTGAGCCTAATGCATCAGCACAGACTTGGTTAAAGAGAGCTTGACGTCAGTTGACAAAAGCTCAACTCAAGGTCCACTTAATCGCTTGTTCTAGATAAAGATGCATGATAATATAGTATAATTATCGGTATCTGCCAATCAAAGGCTTTAAAAGGAAAAGCCTTCATCAATTTGAATTTGATAAGCACATTTAAGGTCTGAAGTCGTTAGAATATGATTTGTAAGCCAGGCATCTCTGCAGCACCAGAATGCTTAATCTATGTTAATTTGTGACACGTTACCTTTATTTAAAAAATTGCGATTTGGATATTTCTCTTTGCCTTATTGTGATTTTGATAATATTTCAATTGATTGTGCAACCCTGCTTTTTGCTGATGAGGACTGCGTGACAAAACTGAGAACTCCAAAACAAGCCAGAAAGTGGACCTTGAGTTGAGATAAATTTTTTCTTTTGAGTACCGGCAGGAACAGTTTGCAGAGTTTGACGGGATATAGTTGAACAGTTTGAACTAAAGTGAGCGGCTGTGTTGTTTCCCTTCTTAAAGCGAAGAGCATCTTTCAGCATCAAAGTAAATAAAATAAAAGTAGATCATCAGAAGGCAAGTCGGTGCCTTTTTACTACACCATGGTGACATTTAGGATCATGGACTGTTGAGTTTCTAAAAACAAAAACAAGATATCAAGAATGAGGACAGAACTTTGCCTTACTAAACCTGTGGAACTTCACTAGTTTTATGCTTAATCCCTCATTTCTAGCTGTACTTTTACTGTAATTAAAGATCTTTACCACCATTTTTCACTCGCGGAATCAGAAGCTGTTTTTTTTGGGGGGGGGGGGTCTTGTTCTTTTTTGCGGCCATGCCTTTCTCATTTCATCGTTACCATTCAAACCAATACTTTCTGAATGTCTGTAACACTGAAAAACAAACAAACAGTTAAATTAGGAATGAACAACAATCAGTAACCAACCCGTGATGGCAGAATCCTCCTTTAAAAAAGAAGGCAGTGATAAATGAGGGTAAGGATGTTGTCTGTATACTGTATTTTAGAGGTCAAATACTGTATTCCTGGTGTTAATGTGTACATGGATATGAACTTTGTTGATAAAAAAAAAAACTTGACTGATATCTTTTCATACTTGACAGCATTTTTCTGCATTGTTAATTTATCACATTGCAAAAGAGGGAAAAAAAAAAGGTTTCAAATTATTTTGGCAAGAACAATGTGCACTTTCCCAATATCATTTTGTGTGTGTGTGTCCTTGAGCGAGCGAGCGAGTGAGTGAGTGAGTGAGTGAGTGTGTGCGTGTCCAGTGATATTTGGCTTTTCTGGTGCAACAAGGTTTGTCTTTTGTAGGAAAATGATCCCAGAATATTGAACCATTTTTTTTATTTCTTTTTTTTGTTTGTTTAATGTCGCCTCCACTGTATTTTAATTGGAATCAGATAGGTTTTATAGGGGTCTCATCAATATTTTCCAGATGTTATCTTTTCTTTTAAAAAAATTAGCAAACGGCTGGTTTGATTTCGAAGCAGCTTGACATACTGTACAGTCCAAAAACACATCAATAAACCACTTTTCATTCAGTGATGTACACTGAGGACATGTATGCAGCCAGTATCTGGGGCAGGTTACAGTTACTCATGAATAACAAAGTGAAGCTTCTGAGCTACTGTGTGATATTTGCTTTGTTGCTACTGTTTCACTCCAACGACAAGTTTTAATAAAGTTTTATAATTTCATGTTGGCCTTCAAGCCTTT
Source organism: Diplodus sargus (assembly GCA_903131615.1). Lineage (NCBI taxonomy): Eukaryota > Metazoa > Chordata > Actinopteri > Spariformes > Sparidae > Diplodus > Diplodus sargus. Next base: position 3,283,604 of record CAEMYA010000044.1, read on the forward strand.
TCAATAGACATTGGTGCTATTCAATAAGGGAAAGTTGACAGACTTGTGTCCTCCAATGTCAAAACAAAGAAGGTTTCTTCCTTGTGGATGCCCTTAATAATGTGTGAAAATAAGTCTTTCTTCTTCCATGCCAACACTTTCCAAGATCACTGCTCGGTTCTGAAATTGTCTTTCACCTCCAGTTTTCATCATCTCTGAGATCTGATGAAACACTTTCCCAACATGGACGGTGCAACTCAACATATCCACAGTTTATATTTTGATATTTATTTCATTTATTTTCCAAGCTGTCGTGTTGTCAGGAATGACATTCATTTCAAACCTCCAAAGTTATTCGAAGCACAAATTGTAAAATGTACATGTGAGGTTAATGAAATTAGGATCTTTCACACAAATAAAAAAAAATAACTCAAGGGCCCACAATGTATACCTCAACGACTGTCTGTTCACTATGCATTGTCGAGCTGCAGCAAAGACATTCTGAACTAGTCAATGGTGCGATAACTTCTAACAACATGTCTTACTTGACAAAAACACTGTCACACTGTCATTGGATGTGTTTCATGTCAAATAAAAGAAATCCTTTGTCAGAATGTCTCGTTCACTTTTTTTCTTGTTTTCCCTCCAAGTGTTTCTGGAAGCTTCAGCCATCAGCTGCTGCATAAATAAAAAAAAAAATAACACTGTCCTTCCACCAGGTGTCACTCTTATCTACTTCAACTGAAAACACAAGCCCTGCTCCCTCTGGGCCATCAGCACAGCCCAGTTTCTGTCAAATCTGACCACACCGACCTGATATCAAGTCCTTACAAGTATTCACATCTTAAACTTCATTTTCAGCTCAACTTTTCACTTCTTATTTTAGGAAATTATGAGAATCTACATGAACATTGCATGTATGCACACATATCCATATACTGTCAATAGTATTGTTATTTTATATTTCATATTTTGAGTCTGTAATCTGTTTTTAAGCACATTTTGATTCTTGCATTGCTACTTTTTAAAAATAATTTCTCCATACATTCTGCATAGCTAACAATTATGCAAATGTTGTGCTGTATTTGAATGTACTTTTCCGGCATTCTTGGTTTGCATTCATTTCCGTATGACATCAAAGTCTGAAAAGTTGTGTCATGTATCAAATTACATTATTATTGCAAATGTGCTTAAAAAACTAAAAAGACAAAGCAACTGTCCTGATAAGCACCTGCCAAAGAGAATTGTTACAAACTCCCAAAGGTTATTGTAAATAATGGCTTATTAATAATGTACAATGTATTAGTAAATGATTCATTGGCCATTGATTAAACCAACCTGGACTACAGGACAAACATAAAGTACCCCAAACATTGGTTAAATATCGTGAAATCTCTACAACATTAAACATGTAGGTGTAAAAAGCAACAATTGATATGTTTAGTTAGTCAAACTTCTTATTTCTTATTACTTTATAAACTCATAAACCCAGCAGAGCTGTTTCATCAGGACTGCTGTGTGTGTATACGTGGCTTTATCAGATTTGATTGGCAGTGGCGTCTCCCTGGCAACAACTGCAAACAACCTGCCACTGTCATAACATCCTGATTCTGATATCTAAATTGCTGTGTTCTGATTGGTGCATGGGACCACAAAATGTGACATCATCAGCTCCACACCAGAGAGAAGAACACAAAACACTACACGACTTTCAATGTGAAAGAAACGAGACGTAGCTCTGATTCAAATCTCTTGTTCTCAGTCACGCTAATGTTACTCACTACTTTAGCATCAAACATGCCATTTGTTGCTATGACATCACAAGCAACACATCTCCAGAACATTCTCTCACTCTGGTGAATAGTAATAGGAGATTCTCAGGACACTGATTTGTCTCTTTTCTCATAATCTAGAAGGTGTTTCCTTAATTTTTGTATTCACTTTTTAACATATTTTTGATATTTGTATTGTAAATAACATTTGTCTCATTCATTCATTGAATCAAATAGCTGTCTATCTACGTGATTCAGAACTTAAAAGTGCACTATGTAGCTTTGGGGGAGGAATTTTAATCAGAAAAGAGAAAGATCACTGACTGATTTCTATGCCTAAATAAACTTTTTCGTGACTGAATAAACAAACTGTTTATATTTGGCAGACCCTGCCACCTTTCTAGCTTCAAACAGTCTTCTGAGGACCTTATTTTACTTGTATTCAGTTATAGAGAAAATAAATATTTCTGATTTTGTATTTTTACATCATTCATATTATAAATATTAAAAAGTCTGAGACGGAATTTCTTCTCCAAAACGTCATAGTGCCACTTTAAACTTGACATCCACATAAAAAAAGTTGTCCAGTCCTGTTTATCTATTACATGATATTGCCAAAATCAAATCATTCGCATTAACATGAGTGTTCACTGATCATCTCATCTCAGCTCGAATACTGCAACTTCCTGCGCACACGTCTCTACTAAAAGTTTCCCCATTGCCTCCGACTCATACAAAATGCTGCAACCTGGCTCTTAACTCATTCCAAAAATGCTCATATTTAAGTTTCTTAACATTGTCTATCTGTATCTTTTAAAATTGATTATAAAATACTTGTAAGCACTTTTTAGGCCCTGTTTTAAGCCCTGTATGGATTGGCACTTTGTTTTTCAAAGGGCTGTATAAATAAAGTCACAATGGTTATCATTCTATTCTATTCTATCAATTATTTTAAACTATATTGGTGACTATATTATCAGCACACTTGTATCTTGTATTGTGTGCTTTTGTAACCTTCTGCACCATCATAGGTTCCTTAGTACTATGTACACTTAGTTGTCAAACAAAGACAAATCATGAATACAGAAATCTCTCATTAAGTAACCAAACCCACGGTCATCATCACTCAAAGTGAGACACTGACTGAGAAACTTGGCTTTCGTACATCTAACAGGGTAATCACACTGACTGGTCGCGATGTTAAAACTAACATTTAATCACTAATCGTGATGGCTAACAGTCTGATGCATAACAGCAATGGTGACATTTATTGCTGGATGGTTCAGAACAGCATCAGAGCAACACTGAGCAGAGCTGAGATCAGTCTTGTGTCCAGTCTGTGTGCAGCCGACACCGATGCTGTGTGATCTGCCATCTTCAGCCAATCTACAAACCTGCTGGTTCTGGCGTACACGCCTGGCTTGCGAGGAAGTCCACACTTGTCCCCAAAGCTTGTCACCCCAATGACATAAAACCTCTCCTCTTCCTCGCTGTAGCACTGCAGGGGGCCCCCGCTGTCACCCTGAGACACACACAAACAGCAGCTGTACATACACATTTAAATCTGTTGCCTTTGTAGTTTAGTTTAAATCAGATTCCAGACTAGTTTCTGTTAAGGTTTCATTGTTTAAAAATGTTTTAGTTTCAGTCTTCATTTAATTATTTTTTTCCATATATTAACTATGATTATCTTTCTTTTAAATTTAATTTTAAAAATGTCCCAGAATCATTGTTACCTGACAGGCATCAATCGCCCCGCTCTCCAGTCCAGCGCACATCATGTTCTCAGTGATGCGGCCTCCGTACCAGTCGATCTGGTTACACGTTCTCCTGTCAATGAGCTCCACCTCGGCCTCCTGCAGTCTGATCATATGCTTGCCTACAGCATATGTAACAAAATGTTTTTTAACGTATTAGAAGGGCTTTCACATTGTCACTAATAACAAATGAATGGTCAGCAAGATGTGCTTTATATTTTACAGATAAATAAGCAGTTCAAAAACACAGATATAATAGGCAAAACTTTACTTTAAATTAAAAGTATTATATGGAATTTAATTCATTATAGATAAGAGGAATGCAGTTGTAAGAATGTATAACTGTTTATTAATACATTTGACATCACTTATAACGCCTCCTGTGAGCTGGGAATAAGTGAAGGCTGCTGGACGCACATATGATATTGACAAGTACGTCACATTAACAACACTTAACATGCCCTTATATCTGTTCACAACCACATTATCATTTTTTTTTTCATTAAATGTGTACACTGCTGAATATGGAGGCTTAAAGTAGATCGTAAGTTGTTTTCTAGTAGTTTAATGGCCTTTAAAGTGGAAAATGTGCAGATGCAAATGTTGCCAAATCATTAATAAGAGTCACAACTTTTTCATTCTAAAAAAAGCTGTCGATCCTGCAGCTTTTTTAGTGATATTGAGTCAATAATGAACTATGTTAGGACCAGACTCTCTGCTGTCTTCTTAAATGGAAAGACGAAGGATACACTTTCATGTATGTACTTTAACAATTAATAAATAATAATAATGTGCAATAAATTGTGAATTAAGCATTGATAAATCCCTGATAAAAGACTTCTGAAAACTGAATTCTAAAGACTGTAATTGCTCTTCTCAAAAATGTTTTTATATGTGCCTGCTGTATCACTGACTGTGTACTTTAGCTTGATTTGTTAAATGATGGTTACTTTTATACTTCTGTAATGATGCTACCCCTGGCCAGGTCTCCCTTAAAGGAGAACTCCACTGTTCACCAGTCTTGGGGAGTATTACTGCACAGGAAAGAAAGCCATTATATCTATACAGCATAAAATGAGTACCGAAATCATTTTAAATATTCAGAATCGATATGTATCAACATCTCGATATGTTTGACAACATTACATTAGAGGGAGCTGCATGAAGTCTGACAAATGTTTGGAGATCAGAATGAAAGAAATCTGGTGATGAGGTGTGGGAAGCAAGTGAGCATACCAGATCTCTGTATCATGCTCCTCATCTCTGCTGGAGGCTAAAGGCTTGAGGCTACATTAATGCTACTAGCATACAGTAACACACCTAAATCTGTGCTGTCGAATGAGCAGAGTTGAGTAGCACTGTGGGTAATGTAGGCACCAAGGACGAAGAATTTGTTGAATTAAAAAAACACATTTCTGGTTCTGCTGCATTGACTACTGTTTTCTAAATGTACAATGCTATGTCTCTTTTTTTTAAATAATTTTAAAATGGAGTTTAATTTTAAGGAACCTCTTGTGTAAGTCAGGTTAATTTGTCTTGCTTGTCTCAGTCCCAGGTGAGTCTGAGTTATTCAGAGAAACTGGCATAGATTCAAAGTTTTCCTCACTTGAATATCATCATGCTGAAGAATCAGTTAGTTTTAAACCAACCTTTGAAATACGAGCTCCCCCATCCACTGATGAAACAGTGGTTGAAGTTGAGGAGTAACTCATGCGTCACACTATGAGGCAAGCAGGCAGGTTGGACATAGTCACTGAAGTTGAAGGGAGAGCTGAGCAGCATCAGGGTCACATCGTTCTCAGTCGTGGCGGGATTGTAGCCCTTGTGCATTATGATCTCACTGACACCGCGGACCTGGGCTTGATCTCCTGGAGTGGATCGGTCATGAAGTCCTGCAGTCACACGGAAAAAGCCCTTGCGGATCCTTCAGGACAAATGACAGAATGATTCACCCTGACTGCTTTTGTTTCTGTCCACTGTCAAACACAAACACCATGCCACTTTCCTGCTGTTTATTTTCCAAACTGAAGTCGCTCATGAAGGCTGGCTTCATTCCTCTAAACTGATATCTTTTATTCTCTATGTGAAATATACTCTTCTGTATGTATTTTAAGAGTCCTGTCTGTCTTGGTCATGTGTTATGTATACAGTGGCCATGAGGCTCAATATCAATATCATTTTACAAAACACAACAATAATTTACAATGTTGTCTTCCAAGATGTCTCTGGTTTTGTGAAAGGTTGTTGTATTTTGAGGTCAGTGACATCATCGGTGAGGTGCGCAAGTTCTGCTCACCGGTATTTGAGGAAGCAGTGTGTGGCAGTGAGCACCCAGAGGTTGCTGATGATCGTCCCGCCGCAGAGGTGAATGGACATGAACTGGATGCTGACCTGCCAGGGCCACGCCCCCTCTGGGGCCTCCCGCCCCCCTACAATACGAGATGAACCTGGGGGGGCAGCCAAGGGCCGGTTCCCACAGCCTCACAAACAAAATCACATAAAAATTTCCATGTCATTATTTAAATGACATACTGTTACATTGTTGGATGCAGTGGTGGGACAGCAGTGTGTACAGTGTCTGACCCTGCAACGTTGCACATTAATGTATTAGTACTCCTAATTAAATTCATGAAGCAATTTGTTGATTAATCAGGATGCCAATCAACAATTATTTTGTTAATAGATTAATGTTCTAAAACTGTTATCAAGCAAAAATGCCCCAAATTCAAACGGCCCAAAAATGTTGGTTGAGTGAGATATCTGCACAGAATTCAAATCATACATTTTTAGCTATGTTGTAAGTTGGCTAGCTAGCTAACGGTTGGCTAGCTAACTGTTTAATTTCAAAAGGAGATGAATACTTCATCAATGAGTGAAAAAATAGCAGTTCACCCCAAAGTATATTATGGTACGGCCCTGACTGTACTCACTGTCCTGTGAGTCAAACACAATAAAGCAGTCAGAAGCAGGAGCCGCGAGTTTAACTCCATTCACTTTAACTTTAACCTCCTGAAGACATTTTTAACCGCAAACACAAACTGCGTATGTTATTTACGTATCATAACGTCACAGGTACGTTCATCTAGTGAAATTAGCTAGCTAACCGCTGGCTAGCTAACCGTCACCTTTTAAAAGTATATTATTTCATTAAAAAGGGAAACAAAACATTTTCAATTCACCAATAAATATATCGTAGTGTGGCCCTGGTGGTACTCACCGTCTTGTGATGAAGTCAAACACAATAAAGCGGTCAGAAGCAGCAGCAGCGAGTTCAACTCCACTAAACCTCCTGAAGACATTTTCAAATGCTAACACAAACCGCGTGCGTTCTTTACGTATTATAACGTCACAGGTACGTGCATCTTGTGAAATGAGCACTTAATAACTAATTTTATCAGATTAAGTCCCATGAGAAACATCATCTACAGACTTTATAAGATTTAGTTTACATGTTGCGTAAAGATAGGAGGCGGGGGGCATGTTAGCAGACCAGGCGCGTTCTGTTTGAGCATTAATTTGTGCTATTAAAGAGCAGACTGATGCAGAGGAAATACATTAGTAGTTCATGGCCAGAATAACTCTAGCAGCCTACTTATATTCATGTTTGACTGCATGTGGCGTTGAAAAAGTTGTTTTTTTGTTTTCTTATTTTTTACGTGTTATAAATGCGATATATGTTTTAGTATTTGGGCACGTATTAATGTGAAATAATGTTTAGTCGTTTGTACCCCTCAGTGGCCCTGTGGAAGCGGTCTCTGCCTGAATGCCCACAGCCTGGCAGCCAATTCCTGCACTACAGAACTCGCTGCACTGAGCGCGCACAGTGAGTCGATGCGTTTTGTCAGAAAAACCTTGCGCCTGTTTTCTGTGCACAATCTCACCCGGGCTCCATCTCCGAGCCCAGGGAGCACTATGCTTTTCCTTTTTGTGTGTGTGTGTGTGTGTGAACACTGAGGTTTGGAGGCTGCAGGCCTAAATGACCTTTACGATTTTTGCGAAACGCACTTGCCGACACTCCCTTACATTCTGCTGAGAGTCATCAATTATGCAGGGAACCTGCTCGCACTGAGGGGGAAGATAGCAGCAACAATATGGCGACAACCGCAGTTTCTCCCCAATCTCTTCCACATCTGCAGTCCTGCTACGGCTTCCCGGATTCACTGTAACGCTGACAAAGTGAGTACCCTTCATTTATAATCGTTTGAGCGAACGGTGCGTGTGTTGTTGGGTGCGGGCAGATTTTCTCTCCGTCGGTATCCTTGCGTAAATGTCGCAGAGCTGCACACTGCCCCGCGTCTTCCTTTTTTTTTGGAGCGGGATGGAAGCGGGTGTCTGCGTTCTGCTGAGCATCTATCGGCTGGACCGGAGCAGTGGAAACAGGGTGGGGGGAGACTAAAAAAAAGAACATTATCAATCATTTGATGTCGATCGTGAGGAATTCATCGGATTAACCGTTTCGTCGAGCATCCGAGGCGCTGGTGAGAGAAAATGCCTCGTATGGGAGGCTTCAGGTAGGGCGCCGTCTGACAGCTCCGGCTCAAGAGAGAGGGGGAAAAGCCGAAAAACTCACAGATTTTTGACAGATTTTTTTTGGTCCCGATTTTTGGTTTTGTTTACCCTCCGGACAACAGGATGATACACCCGAAACACCGTACGGCTTCGAGAAAGGGGTTGATGCTATGCGAGTAGCCCGATCCACCTTCCGATCATCAGTAGCCAAGATTTTTTTTTACATTCCTCCAGGTGATTTCGGTGTGGCAGCACCATAATGCATCTCTAATCGTCTTTATTTCTCGTGTTGCATGCTGTGTGTGTGCGTGTGTGTGTGTTTATCAAGCCGCTGTCTGGCTTCATACTCTTCATTCGCTATCTTGTGCACAGATAGAGCTCTTATTGATTTGGCAGTCGACATGGCTTCACGGGTGTGGTGCGGATCCTTCAAGGCAACGCGCAAAAACGCACAGAATATCCCCCGGAAAAAAAAGGAGGGGGGGAAAAAAAGAAAGAAGAAGCGATTCCGGGCCCCCCGTTTGGCTTTTAGACGAACACCAAGAAGCACCTGGTGTTTTTATTTTTATTTTTTATTTTTTTTTATCACGAAACATCTAGAACACACCGGAGGCTTTGACAAAGCGTGACATTTCCAACACACAAACCACCCACTGCAGCACTGGTGCTGCTTCGGCCAATTTGGTGGTAGCGGGGCCACTTCTCTGCGCAATATCACCTCCTGCTTCTCTCCCCCTGTTTTTTTATCCCCCCTCCATTCAATGGGATATGTCAGAAAGGAGGCACATAATGGCGTCTGTGTGGGGGGCCTCCGTGTTAATTAACAGCTTTAGTAAACAAGCCAGGCGTCCCTGAAAAACGGGAGAAATTAGTGAGAGGGTGCCCAAAATGTGGCCGAAAGGGAAGGAAAAAAAGATTGCGTGGACAAGCCTGGGTGTAAGCAGTGTGCACTCCCGAGAGCCCGAGACACAACGAGACGAGTGTTGTCATCATGACTTGATAACATTGAGGAGAATTGAAGGATAAAGTGCGGGCCTGCAGGCGGCGAGGAGGAGGGAGGAGGCCCGGTGCGCAAGGAAAACCATGTTTTACATATATTTTATTTTTATTTTTTCCCCCACCACCACCACCACTCTTTCATCCCCTCCATGTATGCATGTGTGTGTTCATATGTGTTAGTGTGTGTGTTGCGGTGCTGAAGCTGACAGCGCCAGCAGAGCAGCAGCAGCAGGTTCCGGGGTCCATTTTAAAACAGACGTCTTGGCTCTCAGGCTGCATGTTTTCATGTGTTTTCTCCTCCTCCTCCTCTTCCCCCCCATGACAGAGTGGAGTCTTTGCTGTGTGATATCAGCTCTTAGTCGTCGAGCGTTTTAATTAGATTGTGTTATGCAAGAGAGGGGAGCAGGGAAGTGACAGGCCCCCGTGATTCAGATTTGGTCGATGGTGCTGCTCTCCTCCTTATTTAGGCTGCATCCACTTCTCTCTTTTCTCCCGGCTGGGAAAATAAAAAAAAGGGCCTGTGCTGAAATTTCAACCACAAGTTGAATTTCCTTCCAGTCGGTTGTCGTGGCTCAGGTGTGGCTGTGTCCCCCTCGCACCCTCCACCTGAGGATACTGACCCTGAAACGTCCCTGCAGCTTGAACAGTTGTCATGTAACCATCATGACCCTTTTTGCATCTTAAGTGTGTTTGGGGTGGGGTGGTGGGGGGTTGGGGGGCTCCACTGACTGAGTCATGCAGCCATTAAGTGGCTTTCTGTCAGCTTTTTCAAAAAAAAAAGAAGAGAAAAAAATCGTAAGTATCCTTAAATGGGTGTAAGGTTGTGTGGTTGTCAGGGGATTAACGCAGGACCTGGAACTTGTTTCCTGAAATTGAAGGGAAGGTTTTGGCTCACGTGCCTTTATACCGTTCTTACCCGAATGTAAGGCCTGAGAAATGTCTCTCTGATATGCACATTACCTTATTTTTCTTTCCCGTTTCACAGTCTCTATAGGATCTTGATATTTGTGGCAAACAAAAAAAAAACCTAACAAAGATGAAAATACAGCAACAAGAAACACGAAGTGATGCTGTAACGCTTCCTAAAAAGCCTCTAATCTTGATGTAATCAGCTATGAAGCGTGATAAATGAATAACAGCATCACATCTGATATAACTCATCAACCTCTTTAAATGACCATCTACGAAGCTTTTGAATGCAAACATAGACAAAGGCAGATACGTTTCCTTCTTTGCATTATTTTGATTATTGAATAATTAAAGGTGTATTGTGTAATCAGTGTATTGATGCCAAAGCAGCGGTAAAATTCACAGATTGTTGGACTGTATTTCAGTTTTCTGTGTTATTGATCCGGGGTTGCTCTGATGACGTTACAGGATCATTAAACACAAGTCTGCTCCTGTCTCGGTTCATCTTATCTCTGTAGGATGAGGGAGCTTAAGGTCCTAATATCCTAATATCCATCTGCCCAAATCCATCCAAAACTGTAGCATGTGGCTTTTGCTGCCATTTTACTTTGTAAGTAGATGAACAGTATAATTTATTTTAGGACTTCTTGACTGAAAACAGAAAAGATGCTGCGCAAGATAGATACATTCTTTTTATATCTGTAATGTGAGCAAAACATTATACATACCCGTCCAAAGGCAGTGAGAGCTGGAGGCAAACAAAAAAAAAGCTCGAGGTAAACATTCCTGCATCTCACAGGCTGTGAAGTATCTCATTGTTTCTTTTCCGTGACACTGGATGGCCAAATGTACACAATCATGGTGTACCCATAACACTTTACACTCAGGATGTCTCCTCCCAGTGGATATTTATCAGCTGATTCATCACCAAACTGTTCTTATTTACATGAATTTAAAATCAAGGAGAACCAGCGATCTGTAAAATGGGAGCTGTAAATAAATAATGTGGCAGGGATGCAAAACTCATGCAGCCATTTCTGCAGCACTTCTTCTCTGTGGTCATTTGTTTCCCCCTTTAGGGAGCCAGTGGGATCAAATGTTTCATGCTAGCAGTGGCTGTATGTATTTCCTCTGCTTTCAACCAATTCTTCTATCATCACGACTAAATCTCTAAATCTGTGTGTGTGTGTTTGTGTAAACATGAGCGCATCTGCTCCTTGGTTCTGGGCCAACTTGCCAGTGTCTAAAATAAGAATTTGGCTGGTAGTCGACAGCAATGTTAAGTTGTTTTGCCGTTTATATTGTTTTTGTCGTTATTAATTCCCCTATTGATCCAGGGAAACAAAGACATCTTTATCATAGGAATATCTGTTTTAAAAGTGATTTAGTCCTCCATTACGCTACAATTGAAAGAGCACACATTCAGTCACACAAATTCATTCAACAGCCTTTTACAAACATTCTTTCTTTTTTCTTTTTTTAGCACACAATTGCCTTATAAACTGATGGCAGGGAGGTCGTTATCATTATCATTATTCATTATTTTTATCGGTTACATCGACCTTTAATAGAATGAAAACAAAAGCTTCTCTGCTGTAAAAACACTTTATTTTAACATCACAAATATTATGTCCTGAAACGTGATATAAACTTATTTTTGAAGTTACACTAATACAGTAGAGTTCAGTATCGTCAGTTTTCATACAATGTACCTAGAGAGCGGTATATAGGTGCAGATGTTAGTGCAAATTTCGGCCCTGCTATCGGTGAAAGTCATTCTAATTGCTGATAAGCTGATGGCAGTCAACAAGGTGCATATTGACCGATACAAGGTTTGCAGATGATTGGTGCAGCTGTGGTGTTTGTGGCCTCCTGCAAATTGTATTATTTTCAAGAAAGAAGCGATGGTGTTGACTTTCCCAACATGCCAGTTGAAAGACCTTGGTTTTGTCTGACCTTTCCTCCCTGTCCCCTCCTCCTGCAGAGCTACTACTGTGGATGGTACAAACCTAAAGACCAAGTAGCTGCAGGATGAAAACATGGCTGCACCCCTTATTGCACCGCCAGGACCTGATAGCTTCAAGAAGTTTACTTTGGAATCTTTGGCGATTCTCGAGCAGCGCATCAATGAGGAGAAGAACAGGAAGCCGCCCAAGCAGGACAGCAGCTACCGCGACGATGATGACGAGAACAAGCCCAAGCCTAACAGCGACCTGGAGGCTGGGAAGAGTCTGCCCTACATCTACGGCGACCCCCCTAAAGGAATGGTGGCGGTACCACTGGAGGACCTGGACCCATACTACCTGAACACTCAGAAAGTGAGTTTCCACAGACACACAGCAACATAACGATCCACTCACACTTGCTAGAGGTCTTTAAATCACAGGATGTTTCTGAGCAGTGTTGGGTATTGAACTTTGATACTTTTTTGCTCAGATTGACCATCTTTACTCATTCATTGAGCAGATAGTGCCTTGTTTATATGCACGTTTGACCAGTTCCTGTACGGCAGCTCATGTTGAGACAACAGTGGTGGACTTTTGAGGGGCAGGAGCAAAAAAAAATATATATATATATTTATTGACATTTCATAGTAGATAGAGACTCGCCCTGTCTACCATCGGGGCATCCAAGAGGGCCTTTTTGCAGCAGTGCAAAAGCACCAACCAGTGCCCCGCCTGAGTCCATCAGTGTACATGTGATGGACCTTCACATCACAAAACTTCAAACACTACCCAGCTCTACTCATAAATGGTATTTGTCCCTCTCACTCAGACGCCGTAGATCTCTAGTAACATCTGTGTAAAGTAGCAAACTGCTAATATTGCCTCTATATTGTGATTTGCAAGTGAGAATTTTATTACATTCCATCACATACGGCTCAACTCTTGTGTCTGCTCTGTCGGCTCTTGTTTGAAACATGCAAACTCAGCAGAGGTGTGGTTTTCTTTTAGATGTGTGTTCGCTTCAGACAGACAGGTCGTGTTGCATCTTGGAAGGTAACAAGCAGGTCATGTAGAAGACTTGAAGCTCAAGATGATTGTGACTGAAATCGGACAATAACATCAACATTTCGTCATTTTATTGAACTAATTCGTTTGATTTTCCTGCGCTGCTTTTGAAACAGAGGTAAAAAGTAGTTCTGGTTATTCGCAGACCGTTGTTCAGGGACATCCATTGAGCCCTAACATGCTAACATAATGTCAGGTGGATGACTAGCGCCATGATGTCAAGATGAGTCACACATCATGGCTGGAAATAACACCGACAAAGCACCGGCGTTGCTGTGATTTGTGATGGTTGGCTTCCAGGTGTGCTGTGTTTACAGTTATTCTAATCTCATGATTAGGTTGCTGAATGTAATTATGCTTCCCTCCTGGAAGACCTTTGGGGGAGTGTGAGAGTCGAGCTCTCGAGCTGTTGAGTGGGCCGTCGCTGTATCTCTCGATGTGCTCGCCAGGCTTTGGGGAAAAGGTCAGGAGCAGCAACTGTTGAAAGACTGTTGTTCCACATGACAGACTTTCCTAATTGTTCAAAAATGAATCTGTGGCAGGAGAGAAAAAGCAGCAGTGGCAAGGCTGGAGAGGGCTCTGGTTGTCTTAGAGGAGACACGTGTCCTTCTGGGGTATCTGTCATGTCTAGCACTCAATGCGAGGACCTCCGGGTGACCTTGAGAGTGTTTGAACGTCCCCATCATGTGTACCTGTCAACCAGAACTGTGACTTTGAAACTGTGTGTTTACGTCAGATGTCTGTGTCCTGCTCCTGTTGGACTAATGAGCCTCTGAATAAACATGACGGAGGATATGAAAGCCAGCAGATAGAGACAGAGCGTGAAATGAAGGCTCGGGAAAGATAAATACAACTTGGAAATTTGCAGCCATTTTAGAAGAAGATCTGAGCCATCCTTGCTCGGTGGAAGTGTTTTACAGTGTGAACCTGTTTGTTGAAAAGAAACAAGAATAGTTTATCGTAAAATGGCCGTCTTTACTTGGGCATTAATCGAGATGAAAAGTGTACCGAGGTCAGCTGAACGCTGCTGTGTTTATAAACAGGGCTGAGCAGCGAGGCTCGAATCTTCTACCATGGTAACGATGTTTTGTTTTCTATTTTTAACAAAGAATTACGCAACAAAATTGGCATTTTTATTCAAAATGGTCTCCTCCAATCACATATTCTTTTAAATACTATGGTGTTGTGTAACTTGTCCACACAGTATACCTTCAAATATAGCCAATCCTACCTGAAAAAGACCAGCTTGTGATGGCCTGTTTAGTCATCATCATTAGCTGAACAGATCTGTTCAGATAGCATGTGTGTGAGTGTGAGAGAGAGAGAGAGAGAGAGAGAGAGAGAGCATTTAGGTGTCTCTGCGCTCCTGTCTCTCCGTCTGTCTCATACCTCCCTGTCTTTACACAGTGCACGCTGACTGTTATATAACACACCAATCCAGTGCACAAGGAGGAGACACGATTATGATGACACATGGAAAACATGTCCAGCGATACGTGGGACTGTTGATGAATTCACTTATACTTTTATGTCCACACTGACACACACACACACACACACACACACACACACGCGCACACTCGTCCATGTGCTACTGTCCACAAGCCTCTTTGTGCGTCTTGTGTTTTGCTTCCCATCTCTGCGCCCGCCCTCCTCTACCAGCAGCCCCATCAGCTCGCAGCTTCACGCAAATCTAATTATGGCCCTCGATCTAGTCTCGTTCTAATGCCAAAGGGAGCCAGTGAGGCCGCCTCGGATCTGGCAGCTCGAGCAGCCGTGACGTCAGATCAGGTGGTGACCTTGATGGGAGAACGTGGCTCTGTGTGTCTTTGTCACCGAGGGGCGGCAGGCCGGTTCATGATACATCTCTCATAGGGAGGAGGAGGGGAGGAAGGGGGTGGAGAACTGACAGTAAAGGACAGCATCTTCTTCGTCACTAATTTTCGGTTGTGGCTCTTTTAGATAGTGTCACGGCTGAGACGGAGGGCCGGCAGGCTGGCTGGTCAATGACGCAGCATCCAGCCCTTCCCCACTTAGCCGGACTGTATCTACGCTGACCCGAGCCAGACCACGTCAAACTCGGTGTCAATGTACAAGGCCGGTGAAACAGATCATTTTCAAGGAGATGGGGACGTGAGATAGAGGGAGGGAGGGAGGGAGGGAGGGAGGGAGGAAGTGAGGACAGGGATGAAATGGACGACATGTGCACGGATGCATGAGCACACTTGCTCTCCTTTTAGCTGCTGCCGGGCTCACAGAAATGTGTTTGACTGGGGAAGACCGGAACTCAGAAAACAATAAAGAGACATTTTGCACTCAAATATTTGCTATTTTGAATTCAAACCAGCCCTTTAGGAGAAGTAAATGCTTCCCCCCACCGCACCACAGAGAATAGGCATCTTCTGCTCGTCTGTCCTCCTTTGTATGGATTAAAACTGAATATTTATGGCGATAGTGTCTCAAAAGTCACAGATGTGATGGACAATGATGGATTTTTGGGGATAGATAATAGCAGGTGTAGTAGTAGAAGGGATAACGAGAAATATGTGAGCAGGCTAGCACTTAGCATGGCAGCTGAGTCCAGTGCCATGGCAGTTTTAATGTGTGTCGTGTGTTTTAATGTGTGATCGTGTGTGTGTGTGTGTGTGTGTGTGTGTGTGTGTCTGCGTTTGAGGCTCTCTGTCTAAGGGACCCATAAATCGCAGTCCATTTACCATTTACCACATGGGTTGAAAGAAGGGGGCTCTTTGAATGGCTGCCGCGGCCCCCATGGATGCAGATGCTGCAGCCCTGCCTGATGGCTCGAGCCTCTGTGTTGAGGCCGCTCTCTCTCTCTCTCTCTCTCTCTCTCTCTCCCTGTCTCCCGCCCTTCCCCCCTCCTCCTCTTCTCTGTCTTCTGCCCCGCTCTCCCTCTTCCTCTCCCTCTCGCTCTGGCTCCCTCCGCCCTGCTTCTCCTCAGCCTGCTGCTGCCACAGTTGCTGCCTGCCTGCCTGCTCTCACTCACTCTCCATCTCCCCCGTTTTTCTGCCTCTCGTCTCTCCCCTGCTCTCCTCTTCGCTCGGCTCTGGATTATGAAATTTTCAGTAGCTTTGCAGCAGTTTAGTCATGCGTTACAAAGAAAAAAAAGACTCCCTACATATACATGTAGCAGTCGTACATGTGTGTGTGTTTTTGTGTGCGGTTGCTCATTTTTGAGGCTCGTGCATGCTGGTCTGTGTGCACATGTCAGTTTATGTGTGCGCTTGAGTTTATCGTCGATGCCCATACACACAATACACGTGTGTGACAGCTGTATTTAACAGCAATGTCATGCTACAAGCAGATGGGACGTTTACAGTGTGTCATTTATGACCAACCATGGTGCAGACAGGGAGTGTTCACAGTATATGTATATATATATATGAGAGTATTAGCACTCAGGGGAGAGGCTGCTGCTCTGACCCATAATAGTAACTGGAGAGTCAGATTGTCTCATCATGTTTAACTGTACTGGCTTGTTCTGAGTTGTCTGTAGCTCTCGGTCATGTTAATGTCGGAGGGGGTCACGTGACAGAGCTTGTTCTCTGGCAGAAATCCTCCTCGAGATGTTTACGTTTCCTGTTAACAACATTTCAAACATGCACCTCATTTCGGTCGGAAGTGCAGCGATGTGACACCACCATGAGGTCTCTTACTGTACCTTTCCCCTCCACTTCCACTTCCTCCTCCTCCTCCCTTCTGACTCCACTGTCTCCAGCCTTCAGCAGTGAGGCAGCGGCTCTGCAGGGCTTAATGTACTGAGGGATGCCTTGTTAAAAGCACAAGGGCCCATATCACTTGTGCAAATGCACAGAGTCTCATTAAAGTTTCATGCAAATCGCCATATTTTATTTAAACAATTACGAGGTTATCCACAGGAAGAGGCTCGCCCGCCCCTCTCGGTTTTGCTCGTTTCCTTCTCCTGAAACCACCAAAGCCGAGATGTGCAGGACGGCGCTGAGTGACTGGGACAACAGAGCAGCATTAGAAACATCCTGGCAGCCATTTTCACTCCGCTCCGAATGTGTCTCCGCTCATTTTATGTGACAGAAAAGGCGCAACTCACTACTTTCAGAACAAATGCACATATTAGCCTATTACTTACATGTTGCACGTCCATGATTTATGCATACTGAGATATATATATGCAGAGAACATGTTTGTAATACATGAAATAGGATGACATGTTGCATGAAATTCAGTTGCTTTTTGGTATGTTGTGTAATTTGCTGAAATATGCTGATTGTAGACTGATTAATTCTCTCTCTCTCTCTCTCTGTTTTTTCCTCTCTCCACAGACATTTATAGTGCTAAATAGAGGGAAGACAATCTTCCGCTTTAGTGCCACACCTGCCTTGTACTTCATAAGTCCTTTTAATCTCGTTAGGCGAATAGCTATTAAAATTTTGATACATTCATATCCTTTCAAATGGTGTCTTAACATCCGAGACAAAAGGCTTTTTCCTGTTTGTGTGTATTATTCATGATGATATGTTCCGTCGTTCTGCTCGTTCTGCCATTGATGTTCCCTGTCACTGTCACTACAGACAGCTGGTGTGTTACAGTTAGAGTCTGAAGATGGCCACTAATAGATTTCTTATCATGATGGAGCACACAGGAAGCTATGCAGTAGCCATTTTATCATTGTAAGGGAAGGCTAGGACAAATGATGAGTCATCCTGAGCAGTAAACCAGGCCAGATCTCCTAAATAAGCCCATTATGTTAAAATGCTGTGTCATTCATCTCAGAACAGAAGATTTGAAGGTTATACCCTGTTTTCCATAAAGAGCTGGAAAATAAAGACTCAAGGGTTGGAAGTACGTAAAATAGCTATACAGGTATAAAGGTATAGGTATATAGTGACTGTATTTAACTACTTTCACAGTCCTACATCTGATCAGACACTTTCTCGAGTTGAAAAATCTTTTAGATCTTAAAAAAACCTTTGATTAACATTGATTATTGATCTGTCCCTACATTTACGTAATTTTCTTCCTGTTCTTAGCCAGAAGGCTACTACTGACCCCTAGCTGCCTTTAAAGCTAATTCTGAGGTTTTCCTCCTTTCTTTGAGTGCACTGAAACCTCTGCAGCTCTCAAACACACCATTGTTTTGGTTATGCCACTAAATATATACCAGTTGAATATTTAATGGGTAAAATAATGGCTTTTGTGGTGGTGAGCACACATAACCACCTCCTGTTAAGTGCTATGAGCAGGTTTTATGACATTAACTCTTGACATGCTGACTGGACCACAGAAATCACATTAGATGCATACTGTACATTTAAAATTTATGGCTGTGTTTTATATTTTCAAAGATGTTGAATGATGATTGTGATTGTCTCTATTCTCCATATTTTCCTTAACGAGCTCCTCACTCTTTTCAGCATGATCATTATGTGTACTATTTTGACCAACTGTATATTCATGACCTTTAGCGATCCTCCCGAGTGGTCAAAACAAGTAGAGTAAGTACTCTTTTAATATATTCACTCAGTAGTATAATGTGTGTCTGTATTACTGTTACAGTGGAGAATTTGATTTATTGCTGATCTGGAGTTGTTTCCTGAATCTCAATCGGAAGAATCTCTACAGAAAAATAGTTTGTCCACAACAAAAAAACTTGTTTTTCTCAAGTTATGCCTGTAGCTATTTATTTTAGCAGCAAAACTAATGGCATTACCATTAGCCTATACCGCTCTAGCGCTAATTAGCAAATGTTAGCATGCTTACACCCTCAGTAAGATGGTGAACATAATAAACATTATATTGCTTAACAAATGAGTATGTTAGAATTTCCACTGAGCATTTAAGCAAGCTGAGTTTATCATTATTATTTTATTTAGCTAGCTTAATGCTACTTTCAAATAGAACTCTGGCGACGCTGCTGCTAAGCAACAGTGTTCCGAAGCCACAGAAGGCTAAAGATTTAGCATGCTAGCGAGCGGCTGTCGCAATGCATGAAATGCAAAGGCGTAAAAACAAGATGTGGCCATTGGGAATATCTATATTTTCCTCAGGTATTTAAAAAAAATGATAAAGGAAACCTTGACAGATTAAACATATTTTTACATTTTTGTGATAAAAAGTGTTTTGCCAGTTCTGTGACTCCATTGTAATAGTACTAAATAAGAAGAAAACAACGTTGCGAGCTGCTAACTCTAAAACACATTTACCTGGTTAACCTGACTTGATTATTAAAAATTTATCTTGTGTCGCACACTAAATTTAGTTATTTCCCTGGGTCTTTCAAAACCAAACAGAGCTGCTTTTTGACATTTAGCTAGATGTGAATGAGCTTTGATCCGGCCTTGTGAACTGATTCTCTCAATGGTTTTTTTTTGTCACAGGTACACATTCACAGGAATTTATACATTTGAGTCTCTTGTAAAAATCTGCGCACGAGGATTCTGTATAGACGGGTTTACATTCCTTAGAGATCCATGGAACTGGCTGGATTTCATGGTCATTTCGATGGCGTAAGTATTTGTCTTCTAACTCAGACTGTCATTGATTGATTAATTGAAGTGATGCACAAATATTGCCGCATTGTTTTTTTTATTGACGGGGGGTTAAGAAAGTGAGCTTTCAGTGCTATAGATGATGTTCATTTTTCTGTCTTTCTCACTTTTTTCTTCCTTTCTGTCTGATGACCCATCGTCTGTGTTTCCTCCATTGATCTGAGACTCCTCTGGTCTTTTCTCTTTGGGAATTGAAGGTCTTCATCCGACACTCCGCGGCCTCCCCGACAACACCCACACCTCATTCCCATTCGTCCGATTTATCTTCCTCTTGTCATCTAGCTCTCCCTCTCATTCGCCTTTTTCTCTCTCAATCTGCCGGATTCTGCAACATTCAGTTTAAGGCCCAGCATCCCTCCGTCGACATTGTGTCATTCAGTCGTTCATACAACAGATTTAACTGCCTCTACTCGAGCAAACGCGCCCAGAAATCATCATCAACGTGCAAAAATCATCATCACCGTGCAAAAATCATCATCACCGTGCAAAAAACATCACCATTGTTTGGTCACGTGGTCCGTCTGTGTGTGTATTTAACCTTCCACCTCATATCTCCATGTAAATAACGAGCTGTTGTAACTGTGGTTTGATCCTGCAGGTATATAACAGAGTTTGTAAACCTAGGCAATGTCTCAGCTCTGCGCACGTTCAGGGTGTTGAGGGCATTGAAAACAATTTCTGTTATTCCAGGTAAGACAGGATGGGGCGGGGGACGGTGGGGCGGGGTCGGTGTTAGGTGTGTGTGTCTTTCTTTCCTTTTACCTTCCACCCTTCTCCTCAGTGGACAGGCTCTGTGAGTGGCGTCGTTTCCTCCTGGTTCGGTGGTGTTGTGCTCTTGGCGTGTGTGGTTTTTGTCATCGTGTTTGTTCTGTGTGTGATCCTTCCCCTATTTCAGATATATAACAGAGTTTGTGGACCTGGGCAATGTATCTGCGCTGAGAACGTTCAGAGTTCTCCGAGCATTGAAAACTATCTCTGTCATTCCAGGTGAGACTCAGTTTAAACACTAAGGCTGATCCTCTCACCCTTTCTTTTCTACTCACTATTATTATGATTGAGATTATGATTTAAGCAACAACAAAATAATTGGAGACAACCATTTTTTGATTTATTTTTCCTCCAAAATTATCAAAAATGGTACTAATACATTTTTGATAGGCTTTGCAGTCTCCTCTAGGGCCCTCCAAAGTGTCTGCACTCTCTTCTGCCCCAGTAGCTCTCTCATTATGAGGCTCGTTTAAAGGCAGCTCTGTTTTTTCTTCAGATATAGCTTTAATCCACTCCTTTCTCACCAGCTTTTTGGAATAAGTAAATGTCCTGTTCTGTAGCAAAGAAAATTGTTGATAGATTCTCATTTTAGGGAAAAAGTAATCAGATCATTATGCACAATGTTTATCAGTAAATAGAGATCACACGACCCTCAAATTTGCTAGAGATCCCTCTGAAATGAAAAGATCAATCATTCCTGTTTCGCTAGTTTAGTGATTGAATTGGACCAAGAGGATTCCATGTTTTTGGGATCAAAAACTGACCACTGTATGTGTCGAAGTTCATGGCATAGCTCTTAGAGAGATCCCTCAGAACACACCTATTATTTATGTATGAAGACTGCCAAGCCTAGTTTGTGAACATATTTCTTATGCTGCATGATGCTTTTCAGTCACTTGCTTTTTACAATATTAGCCTACTAAGAGCTTGGCTGACAAATGGCATTGAAAGTTTGATTTGCCCTCTTTTGTTTTTTAGTTTGATTATTGATTTTTTTTCTCTTTCTCTTTTTTTACGACCTACTTGAATGATATATGCCACATAAGAAATAGAAACAGTGTGCTTACATTGTCGAGGCTGGGGACACAGATGGGATGGTTGAATGACCTCTTGACCTCTTTGAGTGACACTGACCGCACATCTATCTATCTATTGATAGAGGATGTAGAGCAGATGTCGTGCTCACTCAAATGAACCACTGTGGATGGCTTTGTTAAACTGCACAATCATTTGGACGTATGAGAAAAAGGAAATCCCTTGAGTGCAAGTGAAAAGGGATCATATTTTGATTTAAAGGCATAGCTGGACATTTTGAGAAATATGCTGATCTGCTTTCTGGCAGAGATTTAGATGAGAAGATCAATACCACTCTTGTGTTTGATTAATACATATGAAGCAACTGCGAGCAGTTTCATAAGCTAACAAAACCTACAGGGTGTAATATCCTGTAAAACTACAACCGTTGTTCTTTTACATTCCTGTTTTTCTATGGATTAAACAAACAATACATTGCGTGTTGTCTTGTGGGCCTTTGGACAGAGTCAGGTCAGCTGCTCTCCAGTTTTCAGTATTTAAGTGGCTCCTGGCTGAAGCTTGAATATTAAGGGGGCAATATGTAAGACATGTTCAGCTAAAACATTAAAAGAAATTAACTAACATTATCAGCAGAATGTGAGTTCTCAGTTTTAACGTTACATCAAAGATGTCTGTGCTGGTTTGCAGAAATGTTTACTGATATTAGCACGCTAAGCGGCTAGCCCTGGCCTTTCCGGTCTCCTAATACCACTTTGTGCTGCGGGAGGTGAGAGTCCAATAACCCCGTCGTCTCAGCTATAAAAGCGATAAGTTCACTGCTTAGTCAAAAATTGAGTCAGAACACAAATAAAAATAGAATTACAAATATTTTCTTGACTAAACAGAACATACAACTGTACACCTTCAGAAAGCAAGTTTTTTTTTGTTTTAATCTAAGAGCTGAACTCTGTTCAACATAAACAAAATAAAAGTCACCTAAATAGTTTTAATTTGTCTTAACACCTCGTCTCTGGTTTGGTCTAAATAAATCCTCTGTTCACAGCTCCGCTATGGCTTCACACCTGTCCTGTCTCTTACTGCCATGTCTTTTTGTCCCCAAAGACATAGTCCTGATTGGACCTGCTGTAAATAACCTCAGCGTCGCATCCGCTGTCCTCGAGCAGGCCATCAATCTCAGAAGTTGTGGTCAGTCTGCTGTCTCGCGGAGCTCACTGCGTTCTGCCTTCAGAGATTAGGGCCACTCAGCTCCACAGTTAGTCAGCAGTTATGCTGCCCCCTGTAGTTTTGGAGCTAACTTCAGATTGTGGTCATTTCTTCGAAGTTAATAGATTTAACAGACATAAGCTTGGTGTTGATCTTCTCATCTAAGCCTGTGCTAGGAAAGTGAATCAACGTGTTCACTAAAATGTCAAGATATGTTTTTAATGAGAATTCGTCAAGGCTTGTAGTTTGGAGTGGAGAAAAATTAAATTATCCAGTTTGTTTTAGTCCAGCAAACAGTATTTAATGCACAGTGGAGGGCACGATTCAGCAGATTTCAACAAGACGTGGGGTATTTTAATATAAAACCCCAATGCAATTGATGTGTTCATACATTTTGATGATTTAATCTGCTCCATGAGATCTAAATTAGTACTTCTCGTGAGAAAAGTTGAGAAGATTTAAATCAGAAATAGCTCTTTGTTTTTCTCTATCGATTCTCTGGAGCTTTAATTACGATGAATGTGTAAGCCTAAATTTTTAGATGAAGACACGGTGTCTACAGCTGCTGTAGCCCACTGTACATGTAGGAAACAGAAAAGGGGGTGCGGGTCATCCTGCTTCCATGTTTGAGTTCCTCGGGGACCCATGTGAACGCTGCCAGAGGATGTCCAGAAGGTAAACCGTCCCTGTGTTTAGTGAAGGTGTGGATGAGACAGACTGCAGGGTCACGGTATGGGGAGTCAGTGCTTTTTCCTAATGACACCTTAAACAAGACAGTTCAAGAAAGTGCCCACACTGGCACTGGCATTGAATTGCTCCTGTTCAGCCTTGGAGTTTAAATGACCTGCATGTGGTTTCCAGCCCCCCCTTGCCTGTGCCTCTGTCCTTCTCATGGCCCCTCGTTGTGCTGCTGTGCTCTATTCCTTATGGATTTCCTCTCACTTTTCTACAGTCTTCCCCCTCTTTTTCACTCAATCAGTCATTGGCAATAAAATACAAAATTCCCTTTTGTTAGATAGCCAGTTATTTTGATCTTATTTGATTCCTCTTAAAATCACGATTCATTTAAAAAGAGTGGGAAGGCTCCTAAATATTTACTGTTTGTTATGTGTCTAGAGATGTATGTAATCTGTCAGTTTTGTCCAAAATGTATTACTACCTATACCTAAATTTAAATATTTTTTTAAAGATACGCCTCTTTAAAGTTAATTCATATAAATCCCTGATTTTGTCGGGATGTTAGGCACAGGAAGTACTCACAATATCATAACATTTAAGTGTATTTCTCAATGTATTATTCACTAATTCACTTAAATAGTTACATTTATATGAAACCAGTGGCAGCTTCTTACCTAAATCCAGTCAGTCACTGGTTATTTACCAGTGGTAGAGCCCTAAAACAGATTAGAATTTTAGCAGCAGTTGTAGTTATAAAATATAATTTCTCGTAGAAGTAGACACTTCAAATATTCCCACCTGAGGCGTCAGCATCTCCTGTATCACCTGTGTGGTTTGTGTACGTGTGTGCGTGGCTGCTCCCCAGGCCTGAAGACCATTGTGGGCGCCCTGATCCAGTCTGTGAAGAAGCTTTCGGATGTGATGATCCTGACCGTCTTCTGCCTGAGCGTCTTTGCCCTCATCGGTCTCCAGCTCTTCATGGGCAACCTGCGCCACAAGTGTGTGGTCTGGCCAATCAACATCACCGAGAGCCACCTGGCCAATGGCAGCAAGGGCTTTGACTGGGACGAGTACATCATGAACGACAGTAAGTAGAGACACGGCTTCACCAACAGTGAGCTGGCAGCCATGTGGGGGTATGAGTCAGCCCATATGCTGGAAAACAACATGTGATTTTGGCATTGGATGGACTAAAAGAAATGTATTTGAATGAACTGTGCTGAATTGAAAATGTATGTGCACAAAAGTCAGAAATTGGTCTGAGCGGCTTGACAGACTGTTGCAGAATAAACAACTGTGGCTGTGACAGAATGTGAGCGAAATGACTCATAAGTTGTTTTTTTTCTTCAGCCAATTTCTACTTCCTGCCTGGCCAGCTGGATGCACTTCTCTGCGGGAACAGCTCTGACTCTGGGTGAGTTGCCTCCTCTACCCTCCTGCAAATGCTGCTGATCCCACCAAGACCTGCTGTAGCTCTTCTGTCCGCCTCAAGTCAGATTGCGTTATAAGTAAATAGAGTTGAGTCATGTTCGGGCCCGGGGCCCCCCCTCTCTCTCTCTTTCTCTCTCTCTTCCTCCACCCCTCAGCCGCTGCCCGGAGGGCTTCACATGTATGAAAGCTGGGAGGAATCCAAACTACGGCTACACCAGCTTTGACAGCTTCGGCTGGGCCTTCCTGGCTCTCTTCCGACTCATGACACAGGACTTCTGGGAAAACCTTTACATGCTGGTAAGAAGGCATGGAGGCATTTATAAACACTGATACAAACAACAGGACTTATAAACAGTAAACCTACACAGTAGCGCTAAAATGATTATTATGAACTGTCTGGTTGTTTACTGTTTATGTAATGAGTAAATTATAGATACATATAAAACTAAAGGCTCATTTTCGTCTGTGGTCCCTTGGTAGAGGCCACCACTGATTCACAGGTCACAGAGGAAAAGTTGTTTAAAACCTTTGTAACACAAAAATAGCAAGTAGCACAAAAACTGATAAAATTAAATAAACACCATTATTGGTAATTAACAAAACAATCAAAATCCCAACATCGTTTAAAACAAACGGACCATCGGTGCAAGAAATGACCAATCAAACCTTCAACACTGCTTCCTGTTTAGTTGATTTGTAGAAAAACAATTAAAAAATGCAAAACATTTGCTGCTCTTCAGATGTAATTTCAACTTCATTCACAAAGCCAGATATCCTGTGAGACTTCACCTGCAGAAAAGACTAATCTGATACGAGCTTACGTCCTCCACTGAGTCCCCATTCTATTGCATGTCTCCACCTCTCAGACAGAAAATGGTGGATCACTGTGCCGCTAGTTTTTTTTCCCTCGTTACCATTTTGACTAGCCTCTTCTGCCCACTGTAGCCAGGCCACGTCTGTCCTGTCTGTCAGCTTGTGCCACACAGAGCCTGTGGAGACACTCCTGCCTCCACATACGGAGGCCAAGAGGAAGCATGAAATATTAACAGCTCAGGATTACAGTACAGCCAATGAGCGAGATGAGACCTGATGGGAGCGTTCCTGCATATATTTCTATTTTTGTCTTTGAAATTCAACTCCAAACTACGGGCTCTCGTAATAATGATAACACAGCTGTGTTTTATTCAGATGTTCTAAAATGAAATGAAATCCCCAGATTTAGCACTGAGGGTTTTTTTTTTTTTACCTGCCCACATGAGATTTGGTGATGTGTGGGACTAAAAGACAGCAATTTCAACTCTTAATTAGTTGTAAGAAATGTTGTTTTATAGACACTTCCAGCGCTCCATGTCAGCTACATTCATAATATATGTGTGAGGGAATTTCACTTCTCTATCCCAGGAAGCTCTTTCTTTTTTTACTCTGCTCCCTAAAGACAGTAGTCCTCCTTTAGAAAGGAGGTTGAGAACATTTTAATGTCAGTGTGGGGTCCCTTTTGTCACACTACCATCTCATAAATACCTCTGTGATTTAAACAGAATAAGAAACATGCCTATTCACTCACAGCTTATCAAAACTCTGCTCGAAACCTGCATTAAAAATAACGGTAGCCGCCATTAAGAGTGCAGTTTTTTCACGTTTTTTCCAGAAGGTTCTCATTTTGCAGTGATTCGCCTCTGCAGCTCAGCCTCCTCACTTCCCCATCTCCACTGGGGAAAGCATCCCAATCCGTAGAAATTGTTTGGCTGTGTGCTGGCTGGTATAGTGTGCATGGGAAAGTAGGTCAAAATGCATATCTCATGGCTCCCCCTGATGAACAACACAACCTTGGGCTCATGCTGAGAAGCCTAACGAGCACAGGATGTTAGATTCTTCCTGTGCAGACCAAGGGCATGTGGTTTCGTATCAATTCATCAGTGTATGAGATGTCTGTAGAGCTCATTTCAGCATATATGTCCATAAACTGACATTTTAAATGAAGGTGTTAATGCTATGTTTGTTTCTGTGAGTCTACGGTCCAGAGGAAGCCACAAACATTTATCCTGAGTCCGCTTTTGCGTCAACATCAGGCCATTCTGCCCGCTCTCTTTTCCCCACCAGCAGCTGACTCTATTTATTTCTGACGAGTCATGGTGAGAGATGAGCAGTGAGGTGGATGCGGAGCGTGACTCGGGGGGGTTGGGGTCATGTATTCGATGTCACGAGTGTCTCTTCTCTTACCCCGTCCTCTCTCCCCCCCCTACCACCCAACAGACCCTGAGAGCTGCAGGGAAGACCTACATGATCTTCTTTGTGTTGGTGATCTTCGTGGGTTCCTTCTACCTGGTGAATCTGATCTTGGCTGTGGTAGCCATGGCCTACGAGGAGCAAAATCAAGCCACCATGGAAGAGGCCCTGCAGAAGGAGGAGGAATTCAAGGCCATGCTGGATCAGCTCAAGAAACAACAGGAAGATGCTCAGGTTAACCCCTCTGCAAGACAGAGCACCAAAATGATCTCCAAGTCATGCTATATTGTTGTGCTGACTGCATGCATCTTTGCAGGCTGCTGCGATGGCAACCTCTGCTGGCACGGTGTCGGAGGACGCGGTAGAGGACGACGGAGGAGGGCGTCTGTCGTGCAGTTCCTCCGAGATGTCAAAGCTCAGCTCCAAGAGCGCCAAAGAGCGGCGCAATCGCAAGAAGAAGTGGCGGCAGAAAGAGCAAGAGAAGGAAAAAGGAGACAGTGAGAAGTTTGTCAAGTCAGAGTCGGACGACGGCAGCAAGAGGAGCCGCTTCCGGTTCCCAGATAATCGCCTGGGTCGAAAGTCTTCCATTATGAAC
The DNA here is from genome assembly GCA_903131615.1 of Diplodus sargus. Taxonomy (NCBI): domain Eukaryota; kingdom Metazoa; phylum Chordata; class Actinopteri; order Spariformes; family Sparidae; genus Diplodus; species Diplodus sargus. Next base: position 3,311,018 of record CAEMYA010000044.1, read on the forward strand.
CAGGTGAGGAGGATAACATCGAGAGGAGTTTAGCCATTTTATCAGCATTGCTTTTTTGTGTGAATCTATAATTCAGTCTCTGGAATTTTACAGTACAAATCTTTAAAAAGCAGTTTTATTATAATTAGTGAAAACTCTGAGCCATAAAAACTCCACTTCAGAAGCACTTTATTACACCAAATTTCAGTATATTGACAGAAAAGTATATTGTAAATGTTTTTCCAAAGAGGTTTTCTTCATAGCAAGACTCCCTGTGGAGTCTTTGGCCCATATATTTTTGACAAAATGAAACAAGAATTTTGACCCTGGCTTCATCCAATGTTGAGATTTATGTTCTGGAAATAAATGGAAATTAGTCAAATGTAATTAAAAAAACATCCGTAAAACATAAAATATCAGAAAACAAATAATTAATTGCTTGTGACCAATTGTGTTGATATAAATAATTAACTGAGTACCGAGCTTCTTGGTGATATCTGTTAGTTTAGTTTTTTTTTCCCACCCTATCCACCTGTAGTGTTTTGCCTACAGATTTCTGCCTCTGATTCAGTTTTGTCAATGTAAACAGCGAGGTTTATTGATTGTCCTGAGTCACTGGCACATATTCTACAGAATACACATTGCCTTTGAGTTATTCAGTGCAAGTTCTGAATGCTGTGCGCACCACACATGAAACTCTATGTCTATTTCCTCAGCATGTAAACATCAAGGTATCTGCATGTCAAGAGTAGGAAAACATTTATTTTTCTTGAGGTTAGGTGATAATTGTAAGTGTGAGAACAGAGACCACGGGAGCAACAAGAGATGATTTTATTGATATCTCTATGAATAGAATATAGATGTCAGTGAATAATCCAGCTGCAGGAAAGTTTCTGTTCATATTGTTTTCGACTTGGATTTGGATGACTTCAGATTTAGACACTGAGAGTGCTGCTGTCGCACAGTGTGGTGTGGCACGAGCTCACATAGAGAGGAGCATATAGTGGCCAGAAGTATGGAAACACACGTCCAGGCTCTGAATTATTTACAGCAATTACATCAATGTTTCAAAGGGAGCAATCCTGCAGCTTTGTTTAGGCCTCACTCAGGCTCTCGCTAGCAGTGTTTTTTACTTAACATTCACCATCAGCACAGGTAGATATTTGTTGTGTGTAAAAGTAGGGCTGGCGTCCGTTTTGTGCAGCTACGATGGTAATATTCGGATCAATACTCGCAGAAGATTGATGTTGTCATGACTCATTGGTGCCTCTACATGTTGTTTCAGCTGCCCATGTCTCTGTCCTGTGTATGTGTGACCTTGACAATGAAGCATTTCACTGACCTAATTATGTATTTCCGTCTTGTTCAATAAGTCACATGATTGCTCTAGCAGATAATGTGTCCTAAGGGAGGAGCATCTTGTTTGCATTGAATTTCCCACACCTCACAGATGTTGCCTTTCATCATGACCTCCAGAACTGATGACAAATGCCTTAAAGATGAATGAATTGACGGTGCAATCAGTTGTAATTCAGAAACACCTTGGACTACAGCAAATGTCACCTCTCCTCACGCTTCCTCTACCCCCAGTCCCTCCTCAGCATACCCGGCTCGCCTTTCCTGTCCCGCCACAACAGCAAGAGCAGCATCTTCAGCTTCAAGGGCCGCAGCAAGGACGTGGGCTCGGAGAACGAATTCGCCGACGACGAGCACAGCACGGTGGAGGAGTGTGAGGAGCGTCGGGGCTCCCTGTTCAGCCCGTATCGGCGGAGCAGCTACAGCGGCTTCCACGGCAAGAGGAACAGCACGGTGGATTGCAACGGCGTGGTGTCGCTCATCGGCCCTGGGCCCGGTGGACGCCTTCTGCCTGAGGTGAAAATAGATAAGGCAGCTACTGACGACAGTGTAAGGAAGTCAATGAGTAGACCTATCTAGGCATGGCCCCCCTCTCGTCCGTTCCTTTTCTTTCTTGCTCTCTTTCCTCTACTCTGTCATCTTTGCAAGTCCGTATGTATCTCTTGGCTAAGCGCTCGCGCCTCCCCTCCCCCAGCCCCTGCAGTGTATGCTGCCCTCCGACAGTAGGCAAAGGATGGAGAAAAAAAAAAATTATGGTGAAAATACTATAGCCAACCCTGGATTTGATAGGTTAGTAGAACTGGGTCTATCAATGACTTCCAGGCAATTTTGTTGTTTGATTTGAACGATGAATGTCAATGTTTTGAATGTTCATATCAAATTATTTACCCATACACGCACCATACTGTACTCACACTATCATACAGGCACCAATCAAACATATTTTGGCACATATATCAAAGCCTGATTAATATTTAATACACAACTTCATGTGTGCAATGTCACCAAGTTCCTGTTTAACACATTTTAGAAATTTGAAACACAGTTTTTATTTTGTTAACAAACAGCATTTAATGATGAGTTAACGTGCTCCAGTGTGTTGATGTGTTCCTCCTCCAGGCATCCAGGTCCTCTGCTAGCCTGTGTGGGTAGATCTACAGTAGGAGGCGGAGGAAACAGAGGGGACCAGCACTGTAGAGCCACAGACAATTATATCTGCTTCCCAAAGACACTCTTAATATTCCAAAGCAGATACACAAGTAACACACACCATCCTATCAGGCCTTAAGTAATATAATTTAAGACTAAAAGGAGGGCTGCTGTCCTTGTCTGTCTTTACCTTTACCTTCCTGTTTTCCAAACTCTCCCTGGTCAGAGTTAGTGGATTAGTTGTGTCTCATTCTAGTTAGCATGGTAGATTTAAAAACCCTAAATTAAAAACAAGCATGACGTAGAAAAGTAGAACAATGGCTATGGTGTCTGTAATTTCCTCTCCTTCTTTGACTTGGAGCATGCTCGTGCATGACAACTGGATGGATCTGAACTACCTGCCTCCATATGATCTCTTTACAATGCTCTTGACTTGATGGTTGCAATATAAGTTGTATGGTTTCAAACTAGGAAGATACAATAGCGCCAAATTTGCGAGTAACATTAAAAAAATGGCCAGATTTGGGAGACATCTTTGTAAAATAACCTAATGATTATATTGCAATGGCAGCAAAGCCTCCATTATTGCATGACAGGACTGAAAATGCATTCATGCAGAAGCAGTTCTCCTCGCACAATAGCTCACTCACAATCCATTTATTATTCAATCGGGATGAGCTAATTACATTCAAACACAATTAGGTCAAGTAGCCCTAGACCACTGCTCCCACTTTGGCTGAGACCTGCATGCATTTACAGCGTACACACATCTTCCTGAAACCAGCATTTAGATAGTGAAGAATGAAAAAGAAAGGCCCCTGTCCCCACTCCCCTTCAAAAACATCTGACCCACAACTACTTTTTCCTGCCAAATGCTGTTGTGCACTTCCCTCCGCCGGCCACCGGTGGTGATGTGGGATGGTGTTCATGTCCTCTCCATGGGTGCTTGATTCTTCCTCTCCTCCTGACAGCCGACTACTGAGGTTGAGGTGAAGAAGAAGCTGTCGGGCTCCCTGATGGTGTCTGTGGACCAGCTCAATACCTCCTTTGGGCGGAAAGAGCGGGCCAACAGTGTCATGAGCGTCATTACCAACACACTAGTGGAGGGTACTGCCACTTTAACCCAGCTATTTAACCTGCTCTCTCATTATTCTTTAACTAGGGCTGCTCTCATTGATTAGTTTGACATGAATTTCCTGCTTATCTGCTTTGCATATCCAACAGTACCAGATACATACAATGCATACAATTTTTTGCTATCATTTGATACCATTTGCATGCGGTATGCTCGAGCACGCACGTATGTTTGATTTTTAATGTGTGATCCGCGCTATGTCTTCAGAACTGGAGGAGTCTCAGCGCAAGTGTCCGCCATGCTGGTATAAGTTTTCTAACACATTCCTGATCTGGGAGTGCTCCCCCAACTGGATTAAGATCAAGGAAATTGTGAACCTGATTGTCATGGATCCCTTCGTGGACTTAGCCATCACCATCTGTATTGTCCTGAACACCCTCTTCATGGCCATGGAGCACTACCCCATGACCCCCGACTTTGAAGACATGCTGTCTGTAGGCAATCTGGTGAGTGGCAACCTGTTTGTTCTTTTATTTTTATCTGATTCGCAGGTTTTAAATCTCCTCTACTTCTTCCTTGCAGAGGTGTTATTTTTAGGATCGTAATTGGCAGCCCTTTCATTGCCGATTAAAGAGAAAACACATTCTCATCCCCGCCCCTCCCCTGCTGCTGTCTTGTGTCCACGTGTTTCTTCACACACACGTTTCCTGTCTTCTCCTTCCATCTCTCCTTCTCTCCTCTGGTTAAGTGTTGCTGCTGTGTGCTTCAGTGGGACCAGCCTACCTCTCTGCTGGTTGGCTGACTGGTGGAAGGCCTGTATTAATATTTCATGGAGCCTGATCGATGAGGTGCTCTAAAATGGTGCCTCAATCACGGCGGGGATAACTCAACCTGACCATTTTCACGAGGGTTTTTAGGGAAACAGAGTTAAATCTTGCACCATGAGGGTTGTTTTTACTTTTCACATTTGGAAACTTATGCGGGGTCGAAAAAAATAGATTGATTGCCTGCATAAACATAGACAGGTATAAATTAACAATTGGAACAGCACAAGGATGTTATTTACCACTTCTGCTTCAGAATAATTTACCAGTGAAAGCCAACCGGTCACCTTGATTCAATATGAGTCATCGTCTTACACACATACTCACACACACACTCAGAAACACACACACACACACACACACACACACACACACACACACACACACACACACACACACCCTTACATGTACTAACACTGTGCATTTATTCATTATGTGGGTCTATGATTGAGGATAACCCTCAGTAATTTATTATAGCTGTTACGGGGCCACACCACAGAAGTGCCATTTCATCTTTAGTGACTGTAGAACAGCTGGCGTGCGTGTGTACACACACACACACACACAAACACACACTGGTAGTTCATTAATACTCCGTTACTAAAAGGATACTATAATGTTATTCATTTGTCTTAAGTGCAAAGTCAGAATCATTGACTGTATGTAAAGATGGACGACATATTTCCACTTGCACCCACTGTACAGAAATTGAAGCCAAATCATTCTGGAAATGTCTGGATTTATATCTGCCATGTTGTTGCTGGTGACATCATTTTGAGTTAGGGTCTGCGTAGCAGTGATCAGCTGTGGAGCCACAGTTTCGTACCCATCAGAAAAACTAGAAACCATCTTGCAATGAGATTGCACAAACTGACGTTATGACCAACGACTACTTAGTTGTCGTCCGCACACATCTTTTAACTCGGCCTTCATCTGTTCCATTACAAAAGGTGTCTTTAGGACCACATTTTGCCATGATGACACACACACACACACACACACACACACACACAGAGACTCGCAAGGACAAATCATTACCATCTGATGCTTTCAAGGCTGATATTGACCACTTGAACATACATCAGCGTGATAAGATCTACCTAAAGGGGCTAAAAATCTCTTTGATAAAAATACATTTGACGTGTTCTTTAGTTTCTACTTTTGCCCTCGTCCCATCTGCTGACATTTAGGGGGCGGGGTTTAAGACCTATTCTGCAACCACCCAACAGGGGGAGATCGAGATGTTTTGGCTCTACTTTTGGGTAGCTGTTGTGTTGTCCATCTTTATATACAGTCAGTGATCAGAACAAATATAAACCTCACCACTCATCATGCTTCACATTCTCATGTGTCTTGTGAATCATGGTGTGAGCCAAATCTATTTGTTCAAATCTTTTCTCTTTCCTACCTGCCAGGTGTTCACGGGGATCTTCGCAGGAGAGATGCTTTTCAAACTGGTGGCTATGGATCCGTACTACTACTTCCAGGAGGCCTGGAACTGTTTTGACGGTTTCATTGTGACGCTGAGTTTAGTAGAGTTGGCTCTGGCGGACGTTGAAGGCTTGTCTGTGTTGCGGTCATTCCGATTGGTAATTCATTTTATCTCCTAACAAAAACAAAAATGGAAAAGGCATGTGGCATTAACATTTTAGCAATAGGAATACACACATTTTACAGTTTACTTTGTTCACTTCATGTTCGTCTAGACAACATACCTGTATGTTCATACAGTTGTAACTTCACTAAAAGCTAAAATGTTATGACTGAATCATGTCCCTTCTCCTCTTCCCACCCACCCCTTTTCAGCTGAGAGTGTTCAAACTGGCCAAGTCATGGCCGACCCTCAACATGCTGATCAAGATCATTGGTAACTCAGTGGGAGCCTTGGGGAACTTGACTCTGGTGCTGGCCATCATCGTCTTCATCTTTGCCGTGGTGGGCATGCAGCTATTTGGCAAGAGCTACAAAGATTGTGTGTGTAAAATCGCTGCTGACTGTGAGCTGCCCCGCTGGCACATGAACGACTTCTTCCACTCCTTCCTGATCGTTTTCCGGGTGTTGTGCGGCGAGTGGATTGAAACCATGTGGGACTGCATGGAAGTGGCAGGGCAGGGCATGTGCCTCATCGTCTTCATGATGGTCATGGTCATCGGCAACCTGGTGGTGAGTGTCCAGACAAACAGCTGTCTTGTTGGCCTCTCTAAGCCATCCTTAAATAATTATAATGTGGTCAGACAGAAACTAGAGCTCGACATACTGATTTCTTGTTATGTGTCCACAAGGTGTTGAACCTGTTCCTTGCCTTGCTGCTGAGCTCATTCAGTGCTGACAATTTAGCTGCGACAGATGACGACGGCGAACCCAACAACCTGCAAATTTCCGTCAGGCGCATCAAGATCGGTATCGCATGGATAAAAGCGAAGGTAAGGATACTGATGGCCAGTCTTCTAAAGAAACCACCAATGGAGGACGAGCAGAAGCCTTTGGATGACATGTACGACAAGAAGCTGAATTGCATTGCTAACCACACCGGGGTGGACATCAACCGTGACCTGGACTATGCCAAGAATGGTAACGGCACAACCAGCGGTATCGGCAGCAGCGTGGGCAAGTATATGATCGATGAGGACCACATGTCGTTTATCCACAATCCCAACCTGACCGTCTGCGTGCCCATAGCCGTGGGAGAGTCTGACTTTGAGAACCTCAACACGGAGGACTTCAGCAGTGAGTCGGAGAACGAGAACAGCAAAGAGGTCAGTGAGAGGAGAGTATGTTTATATGCCACCTTTAATAGTTTACCACATCGATATTCAGGCAGGACATGACAAAAAACCCAGCAGACATTGAGACGTATGACCGTTGTTTGAATGTCCAATCAAGACGTCCAAGCGTGGCTCAAAAATAGTTCCAAAATGGAAGTTGTGCTGAGAACCAGGATGTATGATCCCAACCATTTAAAAAATTGTATTGATAAACATACATGCAATGATACGGTCAATACTTGATTGTCTGTAAGAGAGGGCCTGTATGGACTATTATTGAACGTGAAACGTCACCATCTGGCCATCTGTCTCATAACCAAATGAAAGTATTGGCGGTGGACAGGGACCATTTTTGGCCAAAGACTCAGCATCACAGTCCAACTCATTTTTGCTGGGAACAGACTGGAATCAACAGCATTCATAACAATAAACCGTTGTTTTCCAAGCCCTTCAAAAATTAGATTTATTGAATTTACAGATGTAAATATCATAATGCTCCATGTGTTGTTGTTTTTGTAATCCTCGGCTGCTCTATGTGCTATTTCTGCAATCAGGGAAGTAAAACCATCCTGAGATGGGTGTGGCTGCCTACTCTGCTCTGTTCGGACACTAATATTACCCCATTACCCAATTGAGTCATCTTGAGTGGCTGAAGCAGGCAGGCAGTGTAGATGAAACGGATATCTGCTGGTTTATGTCTCTGGACGAAATGCATTTATAAGACTTTCAAAGCAGATGATCTGCCATTTGATATTCCATCAAAGTGTTCATGTGGATGATATATGATGTTCCGGATAGTTATGGTGTCCATCTCAATCTGGAAAAAAACCCTCTGTGATCAAAGAGCTCTCAAATGTGTTTTATTTTATAACGATTGAGCCAAGACAATTTGGTAATAACATGAATTGTACATTTCCTGACAGGATCCAGAACGCTTTATGAGTTCAGCTCCATAATCAGTGATTGTTTAGCTATTCAACGGGAAGTGAAATGTCTCTGAACCACTGAAACTTTGTGTTTGTGTCTGTGTGTGTCTGTTCATCTATGTGCGTCTGTGCAGCTGGATGACACCAGTTCATCAGAGGGAAGCACGATCGACATCAAGCCAGATGTGGAAGAGGTGGTTGTGGTGGAGACGGTGGAGGAATACATGGAACCAGAGGCATGTTGGACAGATGGTAAGACCCCCGCTCCCATCGCACCCATTACGTCCACTCCACAGCACAGAGACTCCCCTGGGCTAAGTGGAGAATGATAGGGTGGCGGGGTGAAGGACAGTTTCATTATGAAGGATCACTCACCCATGAAGACTATTAGTGTAACCTATCTATGATCCTTTGATCCTTACACCGATACACATCAACATACAACTTTAAACATTATTGTTAATATATTGTTGGATATTGAGATAATAAGACCAAAGGGTGGTTATAATGCTTCGCTAATGACAAACGTGGATTTATATGTATCTGCATATAGTATGTCACTGAGATTTTGCAACCTGACGAGGTCCAACTGAATACAAACATATTTTTGATATTTTTTAACTGTAAAAATATTTTTTTAGGATTTTGTAGGCAAAGTCTTTGCTTGAAAAATTGTCCCCTAGCATTGGAGAGGGTGCACTGTGGTTCTTCACTGAAGAGATTTTGTTACTCAATGCCAGAATCACTCAGCATTTGAGCTTTGTTATCAACATTCAGACTTTAAAATGCATGCAGATGTATAAAACAGGGAGTCTGCAGGTCCTTAATAAGACCTGAAAGGTTTTACATTCAAATTTAAGTGTCTGATATCTGTAGATCTCCTGTAAAGAAGCTGTGCACTCTGCAAGCAGAATAAATATATAGAAATTCTCAAAAAGACATTTATTAAAAGACGATTTTGACCAAATTCAAATTGCTGGATTGTAATCTGCCATACATATCTCACCATATCAGGCGATGTCAAATCTCATCTTTCCTCCTGTGATTCCCCAGGTTGTGTTGCAAAGTATAAGTGCTGTGATGTCCCCATCAATGCGGGCTGGGGGAAGTACTGGTGGTTCCTGAGAAAAACCTGCTACCTGATCGTGGAACACAACTGGTTTGAGACCCTCATCATCTTCATGATCCTCCTCAGCAGCGGTGCCCTGGTAAGGAGGCCTGTGTTAGCATCTGCATCCTCTGCCACCTCAGAAAAAGACTGTGCAGTTACATCAAACCTTTAAAACATAAAGCAATCCGATCACAATTAATCTTTAACTGGATCAAACATTTTCTTATCAGAAAAAATCCAAACTGGGTAACATTTCAATAAAGATAAAAGTATTAGTAGTAATTAAAGGTCCCTTATTGTAGAAAGTGAGATTCTCATGTCTTTTTTGATTACAAAAAACAAATTACTGCTCATTTGATTAAATAAGCCATCAGGACTGCCACGCCCCCAGCACAGCCAGGGTTGCAAAAAAATCAGCAAAACAGAGACAGACAGACAGACAGCAGGTGAATGGAGGTGCTGTAGCAATGGACAGGAGAAGAAAATGAATGAGCATTAAAGCTTCTAAACTTTATCAAGTAGATGCCCCAGATGAAAATATGAACCCGAAAATGAGCTTTCAAAGGGACCCGCACGTGTCTACAGTGTGAAACAAGTCGATCAGTTTGGTTGCTCTCTCTCAGAGCTGCTGGGTTGGGGGAGGGGCCAGGCTTGCCTGAGATTAATGGATTGTACCATTCATCAAACAGGGGATCTATTTCTGGAGATGGAGTACAGTCTTGTTCTCAAGTGTGTCAAATGCAACTAAAATAAGAGCAAAGAATGCTGTAAATCACCATTCCCCATGAAGTTATTTGAAATATTTCACGCCACTGAAAACATTTATTGTTGTTTTTTTTTTTTTT
>CAEMYA010000044.1:3350352-3360712 GCA_903131615.1 Diplodus sargus
GTTTGCTGGTTCAGATGTTGAATCAATGTGTTTGTGTCTGCCGAGGGAGGAGGCTCTGGCTCGGGCCGGAGCTGATCTGCAGAAGGTAATGGGATTGTAAGTGTCTGGCAGAGAGGAGGAGCGGTAATGAAATGAGGGGCCAGGGCTGTCAGAGTGAGAGATTTTAACTGACAGCCACCCGCATCGGAGGACACACGCCATCCAGCGTGGCGTTTGTGTATGTTTCTTCACACGTGTGGGAGTGTGTGCATATATTTATGCCTGTGTGGACCTGTGCTTTCACAGACTCGCTGCTCCTGCTGATAGTCAGACAGGATCACACGAGTTAGTGTTTGCTAACTGTCATTAGCTCTGCGTGTTTGTTGCTCCACCGCAGCGACAGACTGAAACCTCAGAATGACAGCGTAACTGCAGCATGTTACAGCAGGGAAGGCGTGACCAGCTCCTGCATTTCCGACTCTGTTGATAGTTCTTATCGCAGACAGCAGAGAAATAGGGTAATGCTCTCCCTGCAGCTGTCAAAACAGTCATTTTCTGTCTGTTTACTTGATGCATGCTCCCCAGAGATATAGCTCAGCTAAGCTGTAAGAAAGAGGTTATGGATTGTCGTAGAACAATTTGTACTGGACTCTTGTTTTAGACGGTTAACATTTGGGTTATCCAAACTGAACCAAAAAAAGCATTTCATCTTGTTGTTGTTATATCATTTTCCTGGCAAATACTCCCCTTGCCATTCAGTGAATCACCCTCCTTCTGTCCATCTTCCGGAATCATCATATCAGTGCATAAGCCCTATATGTATCCCATTGTGATTTGATTTGGAGAGCAAAAATGGCAGATTAGTCTTAAATCCGCCCAAGTAGATTATCCACTCATCTCTAAAGCTCATGCATTGAGGGTTCCTCGTAATTGCCGCTTGTGGTTGAGGGGGCAGGAGTGCCCAGCTTACCCGCGGTCGGAAGAACGGGGCCGATCTGCTTCCACAATGCCATCCTGCTTATTAAAAGTGCGGTTGACCCCGGCTTTTCCCCCATGTGCCTCTTCCCATTGTGTTGTGTCTGATTGATGTTGACTGGGGTCACCTAAGCTCATGCAGGGGATCACGGCACAGTGCGCAGGGGGCTAAATGTTTACATGCATTCATTTGATTTTACCCAGGGGTCTGCTGGCCCTGGCCAGGGTCGGACTGTGGACATGCAGACCAGGCCATATGTCATGCTTTTTTCCACCACTGGATTGAAGGTCAGATCCACCAGGTTATGGAGGCTAGTTAGGGAGAATAAGTACTCTTTGTGGGAGTGTCTTCACCTTGTGATTTTGTCTCCGAGCTTTCACTTTTGGCACCAGGCATGGCTCTTGACATGAGGGACATATATGGCACTAATGTTGCTCCTCTGTTGACGTCAACCTGACAGACCTGACATTGTGTTATGTACGTTGTCTCAGTCATGCACTCTTCTGGGGCTTAAATGTGACAGTGAAGAAAGGAGATGAACGTGTGCTAAATAGTTGAGCTTGAAAAAAGAGAACACAAAGAGCTCCAGGGACAAAAAATTAGACTATTGAACAACATGACTGACACACACAGGTCTGTTTTCAGCGGTAAGGGCAAAGCTGAAAAGTCAGTAAATGGTTGAACTGAAAATCCTGTAACTTACAAAAATATTAAACACATTAATAAATAAATTGGAGACCGTTTTTTAAGAGAGCATGTCAGCTCACAATAACAGTCGGATTATGACCAAGCAGAAATTGTGGTTGTCATTATTTACACGTGAGGTTTAAATGTACACTGTTTAGAGAATTTCTTCTGGAATATTTTCATACTGTTACCTCTGGTTGTTTACATAGAAAGTGCAAGAAAAAGTTGAGTCAAGAATGAAAATAAACTGAGTTTAAGTTGGAGGTGAAAACCCCAACTCCTTTCTCACCTCTGCACAGCTCTCTTTAAGCTTATGTCAGAAAGGTGGGTGTTTTTGTTGTTGTTGTTGTTTATTTATTTTTTGAAGAAAGATCAGATGGAGAAGAACACAAGAAAATGAATGCAGGGTTTGTTCTGTCAAAGTGGAAACAATGCTTGTGTACTTCTTAAACTGCCTTGAATCAAGTTGTCTTGTACATATAAATCTTAGACAATGGTATTTGTGATATTGTCTTGTACATTTATATGTTCTTCTTCTTTGTCAGAACCTGCCACCTGCATTACACACAATCCAACTCAACCACGAACAAACACTTACACTTTGGGTTGGTTGCTTGGGCTGGCCACCAACCCAATGCGTCAGTAGTTGACAGGAATGAGACATCAACTATCTCCCAAATTAGACCTTTAAAACCAGGAAAACATAAAACATCTTCCATATCATGATATCACATCACAATAATGATTATGATATAATATGTTTATATGGCCAAGCCTGAGGTCTGGTAAGGTATCAATGGTGGTATCGTTAGGCCAAACTAAACATCTAAAGCTACAAAAGGCATCTTACCACTCTGTCACAGTAAAGTAGAACAACTCTCCCACACCTTATAAAGCATCTGTGTCAGATGGCAGTGTGTCAAATATATTGCCTAAACCTTAAAGTTGCAGGATTTGGGTTAGGGTTAGACATTCAGACAGCACTGCAGAGAGTTCCCGGGTGTTACAGGATTAGCTCAGCGCTGTTTTAATTCACCAAATGATTTATCAGCCAGTCATTGATCCACCTGGTAAACATTCATTGCTTTCAAACAGATTTTCCACTCTGTTTAAACATCTCTCTCTCTCGCTCTCTCTCTCTCTCTCTCTCTCTCTCACCGTCTCATGCTTATGCATTGGAATGCGAGTGTGTGTGTGGTGTGTGTTTTTTAAATGAATGCTAACAGGCGGGCGGGGGTGGGGTAACTGATTGGAGTCGAGTGAGCGAGCGTTGGTCGAATGTGGTCGGGACTATGAGAAGAATGGGACAGAGAACAGACAGTGTGGTAGTATGGCATAGAAACGAAGGGCTGTCTGCTTTTTCTCTCACCCATTAACCCGACCAGGGCCATTGTTGCGCTCACTTCCCACTGGCACACTGTTGCTGTGACTGACAGCCCGACAAGCCGCCTCTGTAGATCTGCCACATGGTGAGCTGCTGAATGGGGAATTCAAAACGTCACTGCTTTGTGAAAACAGCTTACCTCAACTCTTTATGTTGCAAAAAGCTTTCACCTGCACTTCACTTAACACTTTAGTAATGGCTTCCGCTTCACAGCCCTGAGGCTAAAATAAAATGTGAGCGCGATTCAGATGATTACAATGAATGCAATTGATCTTATTTCTATTGATTGACCAAGTTGGAGAATGTCAGATTTCATGTAGTGGTCTTACTACCAGTGATTTTCTTTTTTGTGCATTCATACAGCTGCTTTCTGTCTTGTAGTGATTATATCTTTATACACACACACATGCAAACGTCTTGTTAAGGACAGCACCATGAATTGACAGGCCAGCTGGAAAAAGGATAACTTCCAGCACACCTCTCGTCTCCACCTTGAGAGTCTCTGTATACACCCACTTCGCACGGCCATGGTGGCGGCTGGGAACGCTATGCAAGAGACGAGGCACGTTGAACGACTCTCACAGGCGGAGGCTGTCTCATGGAATTCCAGAGCTGGAGCAGGAGGCAGAGAGGAGGCTTCTGGGGAAACAATGGCCAGGGACATCTGTCATGCGTGGCTGCACTCCCCTTTGCTTACAATGGGTCCGGGGGACCAGCCAGTGGTGGCTTTCTTTTCTCTCCCCTCCTTTCCGGGGACACTTCTGTCCCTTACAATGGGCCTTTTGTCCCCTCCCTGCTTTTTGCCAACGTTTAACCCTTCGAGTCTGCTCCTTTTTTTTTGCCTCCTTTTTCTGTCTCCACAAGAAAACAAAACATGGTTGAAACCACGACTATTCATTCACCTCCCTCTGCTTCTGTTTTTCATTATGACTTTTAGCTCTGTCTCTAGCTGTGCACTGTGCTCTCTGCATGAATGTGTTGAGATGTTCTTTATGCGACAGACAGAGGATGGAAACGATTCCTGCGCTCCTCAGCCTGGTCTGCATATGAGAATAATAGAAAAGCATCACAGTCCAGCGCTCTCTTGCTACGTCCACAGATCTGATTACGCCACACGAGTCAAAAACATCGTGGCAGTAGCCTCTGGCACCTGAGACATCATCCCGGTTCAATATATTCCTTAACCTCAATGGTGTCCTCTTCCCACGAGAACCATTGTCTTGCAGTCAGGTAGCCACGTATCCAGGAAGCCACGCAACTAAGAGGTTGTCATCACACACTTACTGTCCGTTGATGCGACACAAATCACTTCCCCTGTGTGTTACCTGGCAGTGTGCTGAGCAGTCTGCACACACAAATGACAGAAGTTTAGGTACTGTGACTTCACCTCAGTACCATTGATTATCAAACCCGTGATGATGTTAGGGCCCCAGCTCTACGCTGGCTGGGATGTAATTATACTTGGGTCCTTGGAGCTGTCTTTTTCTCAGTGTTTTCAACACTCATCAGCCAGATGTAAATTGCAAATTGATTTTTCCCCCAGCCTCTCATTCTTAAGGACTTAAGGGGTTCAAGCTGGTCTACAATTGATTGGTCAGATTGCAATTTATTATTGCTGTCAGCAACAAGACTTTTCAAGGGGAAACTTGGCAGTCCGCTGGGTAAAGTGAACTCATCACCTCTGCTGTGCCAACTTGACAAAGCTTAAGCCAGCTGTGTCTGAAGACTAATATCTTGACCAAGATATACAAAATCCTTGTAGTCTAAATTGGGCTGACTAATCATGTGTGTTTCCCAGCTTTGGGTACAAGCCTTGAAAAGCTTTCCAGTTAGGGGTTCACGATTTGGGTGAAGAGATTCCACAGCATCAATCACAGATTTAATTTACAGCCCCCAGGCGCTTGTGATACCACTCCCGTGCGTCACCCGGCTCTGCACCATAATGAACTGACTGGCAAGCTAGTCTGCTATGTCCTGTCCTGGCAGCTAATTGCTGCCAGCTGCCGGGGGTCGGGGAACAAAGGGCTGTTTGAAAAAAGGTGATCTGTTGATTGGAGAAGCTGTCCACCCTCCCTTAATGGGATGTGCTTCACATGAAATGTGGCATCTGTGTACAGTGCTGCCTCATTCTCGCGCACATGGCCCCGGGGGGCCCAGCACACTGTAACACCAGCCCATCTGTGTTTTGTGAGTGGAGAGTCAAATGAACTCAGAGAGTGAAGAACAGGACAGAGTTTGCATGAACGGGGTGAAGGTGGTGCAGACCATTTCATGAGGTCGGAGAGCTGAGAGGTTTGTTTTACAATTTTATTAGCGTCATGATTCCTGCCTTGACGTTTTTGCAGTTATTTTATCACATAGGTGGATTATATTAATACAGCAACACCAGATGAAAGCAGCTACATATATGTGAGGCTGTCTTATCTGGGCTGTCAATCTTTACACTGGTGCACATACCTTTTTAACTAGTTCTAAAGAAGGTGGAGGGGGTTTAGGAAGCAAATGTTTCATGTGAGTGGCTGAGTCGGAGCATGTGTTGATATGGAAGCACGCCTTGTTGAAGATAACATTCTTGTCTTTTCCCTGTCAGCATAAATATTTAAGTAAACCTGTCAGTGGTGCTCCCTCCCTCACTCCCCGCTGCTCTCTCGTAGGACGGCGAAAACCAGAGCGAAAAGGGGAAAAAAGGACGCACAAAGAGAAAGATAAAGGCCCCTGACTGATGTCTGTCTGTCAGCAGGGCCCGAGTCTGTGGCTATAACCAGGACCACTCACATGCAGACAGGTCCTGCGTGTGTGTCTAACACCTCTCAGAGCTGTCTGTCTGATCGAACGGCCCTCCAGGCGTCCTGTTATGACAGCTCTCTCCACGCCTTGAGAGACCTCATCTGGGGCGTGTTCTGACAGGGCGGCCACTCGGAATAGCTCTGATGAGAGGCAAGCGCAGACCTCTATCATTCGGCTGCTGCTCCCTGTCACTCTTGCTTTCTGTCTTTGTTTCTGTGTGTGCATGCTTTGCTGCTGTTGTATTTGTCTTTGTGTACATGTGAGACAATCTGGAAAATTACTTTGGTATCGCTATAACATTGAAAGTACTTTTACCTTATAGCAATAATGTTTACATGCACTGACCACAGATTTCATAATGTAGTAATTAGAGTATAAATAATATAAAAAAACTGAGACAAATCATAGTAGATGTACTGCACTTATGTCTTGTGATTGTATCAGAGAATAGGATGTGAAATAATACCATTATACAAGGGATTATGACTGTGACCAAGTAAAATAAAAAAATGCTACATAAAACATATTTTTTTAAATATATGTACTGAGGAATCTGAGAGAACTGAGTGGATTATCCAGTTTAACTAAACTATCACTAAACATTATTATTAGACACACATTCCTGGTGGTTTGTAATGTGATTTAAATCACTTAACAGTTTTCAGAGACGTGTCTCTATATTCTCATTGCTACGCTGCTCAATTCAGAGGAAGAATTAGTAAGTTTGTACAGTAGATGCCAACAGTTAACCAGTTGACCACCGAGAAAATTTCTGAGCAGTTACACACGTTGGCTCATAGACTATTTGAGAAGAAGGAAGAGCTAAAAGTCAAGTCAAGCTGACCGTGAGCAGTCCAGTGTGCTCTTCACTCAGAGCTTCTCCATCTGGCTAGCCTGGTCTGAGCTGGTCCGGCACACATCAGAAAAAACTCCTGGTGAGGTTCATGGAGTTAGTAGAATGCCGGACTAAAAGGCCTCAGTCCTAACCGTTTCCTCAAAAATATTTGAACTAAGACTGACATCCCTCATGTTTACAAAAAGATGGTTTTATTTAATGACTTTTAATTAGAGTATTAGATTTGCAATAATAATAACAATTTTTTTGTACTGAAGCATGACTGTCCTACAATGATTGAGGAAGATGCTGTTTTCCACTAGAGTTGATAATCAGCCATTTCATAATCCATATATTATGCTGCAAACATGAGACTGCTCAGCTCTGAAAAAATAATACAGAGAAGGGGATGAACTACACATAAAGTCATACATCTGCAGAACCAGTTCTGATTGACATTGCGAGGGTTAGATAAGGAGATCATAGCTGTAAAAATGTCCTTGACAGAGCTCCGGCCTGACCATAGTAAACAGATCAACCAGCACCATCTGTGACAACCCCAGAAGCAATTATTCCCTATCACATCCTCGCTGACCATCTATATTGAAACCTGCTCACAACACCTGAGATTAACCCACACTTACAGCTCTCCTGCCATAATCTTGCCTGTCTACCAGCCCTCAGTGTGGCTGAGCCAATGGAGTGGGGGCTGGTTCAGGGTCAGCCCACACCTTGTTCTATGTATTCAACCAGGCTGCTGCTGCCACAGGCCTGGTCTGCAATCATAGCTATGGCTGTCATAAAATGTCCTATAGCTGAAAATGACTATAAGCCATGTTATTACAGGCAGAGGTAAAGGGAGAAAGGGGGGTTTGGCTGTAAAAGTAGCATCATGGACTTGTCCCTCAAACGCCATGTGAAGGTCAGTGGCCAGCCATGGTGATCCAGCTGTGCTCCAAACCTCAAAACACAATCCACTGACTGCTTTTTTTTATCCATTATGTTTGATTAATCCTCATGTTAAAATGCAATGCAAATTTGTAATTGTATGAGGTAAATACACTTCTTTCAACCTAAGTCTCTACTTCTTCTCCATCTACTTTGAGGGAGTTTTCTTAGCTATTTAAATGTATTTTACACATCATGGTGGTTGGACTGTAATTTTCCTCAACCCAGGCACTAGTTAATTAATAATCATAATTAATATAATTATATCATATTATAATGATATCATAATAATATCATTAATAATAATAATACGTTTATAAGTAGTTATTAATAATAACAATCATCTTTTAACCTAGTACCAATCCTCTTTGGAGCAGGTTTCCTGGTTTTTCCTTTGCTCCTTTGAGGGCTTAATGACCAAATTATAATAGTCTCACTGAATCGCCACTTGTCAAGCCCCTTTGAAGTTGACCGAGTAGGTTTGGGAAGATGCTACCCAGATGCATCCCATTGAAGGTGTTCAAAGCAAGATGGTCTGGCAGGAGGCCCAGGACATACTGGAGGAACTACATCGCCCAGTTATACCTCAAGAGAAACGGATGAGCTGCTCTCCACTCCAAGTTGTCCCATGTATAATCATCTAGAATTTCTCAAAGCATTCACTCAGAAAACCAATCGTAAATCAGTCCATTGCTAGACGGTAAGATAGAAAACTAGCAGAACTGTGGTATTTGAGGTCAAGGATTGAGAGTCACTGGTCTAGAAAATAATTGGATGCGTCGGTGGGCAAAGGTAAAGAGCTATACATTTTAAATTTTTTGCTTTAGCAGTGGAAATACATCAATCCGTCATTAATTTATCTCTGAAACTGTTCATGTTTTTGCTTTTAACAGCTAGAGAGATTTTCATACCTTTCCAAGGACAGCAAAAATACTGTTAAATGGAAAGATCAGCGTGTGCATGGTTGCTGTCTGTGGGCTGTGACCTTCAAAGTGCATATAGGGCCACAAAGACGGCTTGCACACTTGTGATGATGTCAAAGTGAAAGGAAGTGAAATCGCACTGACAAAGAGCAGAGCAGCCGTGGCTCAGTGAAAATTATCGGTGAATAGAGCGCTGGAATTGAGTCCGAGCTCATGCACATGGCTTTTTTGTGTGAAATGTTTTTCGCTCTTTGCTGGACAATGCCCAGGGCTACCGTCTCCTTGTGAGCTGTCCTTGTGTTCCTAGCTGCAGCCTGTGAAGGGTACATCCACGCCCGCTGAACGGTACGATTTTTATGGAAAGAGAGTCAACATACGTTCCCTCCACAAACAGAACATCCTTTTCCACATTGTGTCATTGTGACAAGCAAGCCCACACAACATCTTGAAGCTCAGCTTGTATGACTTGAATATGGGGGAAGCTCCATGTCTCTCAGTGCATGTTCTCCTCTTTGCGGGGGCCATTAAGCTATCAAAGATGTGGCCTGTGAAGAAATGAAACATTGTCCAGAGCAGGAGAATTCCTCTGAGCTGGGGGAGGATAGGGAGAGAGAGTGGTGTGTGTACGGGGTGTGGATTAGAGAAGGTTTGGAGGTGGAGGAGAGGGGAGACGATGATGATGGACAGACACGTGGGAGCCCCCCCAGTATCAAAGCAGCAGGAATGTAGAGCGGGCTGGTAGGACCTGGAGCGCTCTCCTAACCCTCTGATCTGATGTGATGTGTGAAGTGGAGGGGTGAGTCAGAGTTTAGCCCTGCACACAGCAGCCAAGATACAGACCAGGGCCACATATAGCTGGTTAACAGCCTTGAACCAGCATTACATGAGAAGACGAAGATGGGGCCGGGTCCAATAACAAGGGTTTTTGCCACTGGCCCGGCTGGGAATGCGGGTTTCTATGGGTTTCTATACTGTGCATAACTACAAATTGAAGTACTATTTTTTCTACTTGAGTATTTCCGTTTTCAACATTATATTTTACTATATATATGTGTATATATATATATATATATATATATATATATATATATATATGTAGAGTGATACTTAAAATGGAAAAATAATTGTGTTGTATTGGGCTGTATTTCTGAGCTCATGGATATGAGTTTAAAGATTATGATACATTGCTGTGGATTAAACTACCCAAGTTAATGTAAGATCAGCCGGAGGGCATTAAAATACAACCTACAGTAGACATTAATAGAGCAGGGACTGACAATACCTTTTTAGTCTAAACTTATCATTTAGAAGTTAATACTGATTGCACAGTGTAATGAGAAAAATGACACCATCTGCATATATAAACATTGCTTTCACGTTTCTATTTGGCCTGCCACTGCTCTCAATTTTTGCCACAAAAAACAAAGGACGAATTACTGCACAAAGGACACACATCTGCCATTACGTAACCAAAAGAGGAAAAGGCATTGTTTTCCCTGGTCACTATCCCAAGGTAATGGGAATGAATATGAAAACAAGACTCACTTAGTGGAGAGCGCCAGGCCTGTGTCAAAGCCTCTTCTGTCGCTGATATCTGTTTCCCCTTAACACTGGGACTCATGTCGGTTCAAAACCAGAATTCTTTCTACTAGATCAGTGTCAGAACCTGCCAATTTATGAATACAACAGACTGCTTTGCTCTGCCTTTTCATCGTACTGAGATTGGGATTTTTAGGTCAAATTGAGATTCTTACTGTTGGTTTTTGCTTTGGATAATGGCCAGGATGTTAGCAGTAGTAATGTTGCTAACGCTGACTGTTGAAGAGATGAGTCAACAGTAA
>CAEMYA010000044.1:3361733-3393975 GCA_903131615.1 Diplodus sargus
ATTAGCCCACTGAAATTTTTGGCTTTGTGTCTCTTGCTTTTTTTTTTCTTTCACCTTAGCCTGGAACAAAAGGGAGAAACATTCAATAGTTATTGATTTGGAGACATACAACTTTTACTGGAGATCCCATTTAATCACAAAAGCTGATTTATTGTAGGCCTTCTGACAAATCCCATTAAACTGCTGTCTAGCTAATCAAGTCCATTCTTTCTCCTCGAGGACTAATCTTTTACAGGGCCAGCAGAACAAATCTCAGCAGTAACAGGATTGGCGGGGAAATGGGAGGTTCAGGGCTGCCGCACCTTAACCGTAAATAAAAAAAATCCCACAAAATTACATATGAAGAATTTCTCCCTGGGTTTGGTTCTGATATTTATCTACTGGTAAAACAATCAGATGGTCAGTTTTAGCTGAAGGTTCTTTTCAAGTGATTCTGTTGTGAAAAAACATTATTTAAGCGGTGCAAAGTGCACCATACCTATAAATGTATAATTGTCATGTCTTCAAAATCTTTAAGATTTTTTAACTCGATAGTTAAAAAACAGAGACAAATGTGATTTAATGCCAGATGGAAGATGAACTTGATGCTTGACAATTTTTTTTGCACTCTACAGCTACAACAAACAACTACTTTCATTATCGTCTGATCTGCAGAATATTTTCACAATCATCGTTGTTCTACAAAAAAATCCAAACACTCTTTATTTTCTATCAAAAATGACAAAGAAAAGCTGCTAATCCTCACATTTAGGAAGCTTACACCAGCAAATGTGTTACATTTTTGGTTTTGCCTTTAATGTTCTATCATAGCTCTAATGTCCACATGGTTGATTTTTGCCATCTTTATTTTAAGGATAATCCCACTATGAACCACTGCTACTTTTCATTGCTATTTTTTTGTATCTTTATTAACTGCATTTTGGAACATTCTGTATTTTATCTACAGGTGTTGTCATGCTCATGTATTTTTATATATACTTATGTCTCATGTGCAGCTTCTCTTCAGATTTGAATGAGGTAATCCAAGACATAGCTGGCCCTGAAGCCTCCCATAATTAGATTGTTCTAGTAAACCTTTATGCTTTCCCCTCCTTCATGATGTCTGTGTACATCCCTCCTTTATGAGTCACTCACTCATTGGGCTACAGCCCATCCACTAAATGAAGTGGAAACCCAAAAGAAATCATGATGGAAACCTGGAGACACATGACTGAATTTTATGACGCGCTGATAAAATTTCACTAGCTCTTGTCTTATTGGATAACTCCAGGAAAGATACAACTGAAGGTGTTATTGCTTTTATTTTTTTCATTTCATTTTGAGACATCCAATCCCCAGTTGTTGTTATTACATCAATCTTTAAACTTTACGTATTTCACCTTTGCATTCATTCAGCATGACTCAAAGTGCAGTATTTTTCTCTTTGTGTTGCAAACCATATTACTAGGTTTTCATTTTCCCGGTGAAGGAAAATGTCAGTTGTAACATTTCCATTAGAGCAAAATGATGTTATTTCAAATTATATGTGATAGAAGGCTGTAATTGCTTGCTGTTGCAGTACCTTTAGGAATTCAATACTGTCAATAGAGTGCAATTTTGTGTCATTTCCTATTAGTTCGCTGGACATGTTCTTTTGATTGTCATCTGCAGTGAAACTCTAACTGGGCTGCAGGGTATCTAACAGCTATGTGTGCGCGGTTATGCTGCTGTCTCTTCAATATGATGAACATCTGTGCCGCCCCATCCTTGTGCGTAGGAACAAAACAACAGAGACATTTACCCCAGTCTGCTTCTCTCTGCCATTCATCGATACATAGGTTAGAAGGTGAGAGTGGCTCCTTTGCACAAATAATGCTATAGCCGCTATCCTATTTGAGCCTATGGATATAGTAACTGTTACTAGGTACTAGGATCAGGTGTTTTCATATATACGAGCTAATTGTCACAGAAGACCCTTGGCCCTAACAATAAGATACCCCGTGCAGATATACTCTAGGCCTGACACACCTAAGACACACACAGGACAGAGTGCTGCCTCTGCATACCGTTCCAAAAGTCCAGCTCAGCACCTCTGGACCTCAGTGGAGCGACCATTGATTTGATCTCCTCACTTATTCCTCCACTGACATAGATACACTGTGTCAGAGCTCCTTGACAGAATGAATCTAAGTCTGTCTAAACAGGCTTATTGTCAGCAGACATTTTAGGGTTTTTCCTTTGGTGTTTATGGAGATTTTCAGCTCCTAATTCAATAGGAGCACTGCTTCGCGTTAGACGGCGATTGCATTTCCCCTCTCATTTGCATACTAAGGGTGGGTTCCCACTGGAAAGATCAAGACAATCTATGTGTGACCAATGCTGGGCCACTGCCAGAGAGACTCTGTCGATTCCATTAAAGGTGGGGCCAGATGTTTGTCATTACCTTTATTGATAACCACAGGGTCAATACTGTGATTTATTCTGCTGGGATAGGACTAAGCTTTAGTCACAAGTTTCACCGGGACCTGATCAATAGTACACAGTGGACAAGTACAACATGACCACACATGAACACATGAACTGAGAGCATCAGCAAAGCTGTAAATCTATCACAAAGTTCCTTGGTCAGGTGCACATGCTAACTGCAGAGGAACTATAACAACTGTTGGGCGTGTTTCATTTCTATTTCAAAGTCCACAGCCCTGACTTGTAGCACAGTTACATTTCATTGTGAAATTATCGTACACAGTGTGCAAGGAGGACTGTTTACAAGTGCTCCATCATTTGTTCTGACATATGGGTCCTCCCAGTGTTTCATATCATCACTGGATGCTCTTTCAGTGCTGGCGCTGTTCCACAAAAAGACCTTTAAAATAAAGTAAACACTCTGGAATTACATTCAGCCCTCTCACCACTACATCACTGTCCATCACGGCACTATAGATTTGTTGCACAATGTGTTGCTATTTGTCATGGAGAAGGCTTGTGTGTCACTTCCAGCCTGATTGTCAGAAACTAATACAGCGCTGAAACAACTTGACTGGCTGCATTCATGTTGAATTTTGACAGGGAATAGCTCTAGATTGACACATACTACAAGTAGTATTGTCTCAATTTAATACTGATGCCTCTATATGACCTATATAAGCAAATTAAACCATTACTGGGATTGTTGGCTATTTCTATAATGTTATTCTTAAAGCCTGCTACCAGATCCAATTCCCTGCTAAATCCTAACATTACAAGGGAATGTTGATAATTTAGCTTCCACACCTAGATTAATATTACAGGGCAACTAGCCTGTTAGCTGCAGACACATGTAGGCAGACTTAGGTGTACGAATGTCAATAAAAAATGTTGTCATATTATATTTAAGATTATTATATAGCCACAAATAGATACATTACCTTATCACCATGCATGCACGTTGTGTCTTTCATACACTTGCTTCCATAACAAATTTTAGTGCTAACCAGATTTAGATCTTTATTAGCGTTATTATTATAGCGTTGATAATCATATCGCTTTGTCTACAGGGGCCTCAAGAATCAACAAAAAAAGGTCTGTATCCACATAACTTTTTTTTCTGATCCAGTGTCTTTATTTCAGTTTGTTCCCAATGAGGAGAGAGCGTCTATGGCATTATGTTGGCTCCTAGAGAAAAAGCGCTGCTCCCAGGCTCCCTTTTTATACCGTTCTGCTTTTTTTGGTGCAGCTGTCTGAGTGCTTCCAGTTGAAAATCTTCCAACTTTTAAGTGAAGAAAAGGCGTTGTGCTTGACTGCCAGTAAAACATGCTCTGTTGACAGTGGCTCCAAGTCTGGTTGACTTTTGTCATTTGTGGAAGGTCAGTTAGACCGTAAAGGTTATTATTTTCTATATTTCCACCTCCTAAATTACCTGAAGTAACATGTAACATGCACCTGATTTTAAAGTGAAATATAACTGAGTCAGTGTGTTTGAAAATAAGTAATAAATAGTTGAATTAATAAGTTCTGAAAAAGGGAAGTTTGCTGATAAATGTTATTAGGTTAAACATGAAAGTTGATTTCTGTTGCCTGTTAAGTGCAGTGGTGCAGTCATTGGAGCTGTTTTGTCCACAGCTGTGTGTCCAGAGCTGGACATTCCTCTGGTGGCTGTGGTCTATGGGAGGAGGGCACTGACAGCACCTTCTGAATAGACGCTGAGTCGCCGGACTGGACCAAAATGTAATTACCTCTCCCTCACAATGTCACACTGCAGGCCTGAGTCTGACAGCAGCCTCAAAATGGAAGGCGCTGGGATTGAATTAACCTCCAGCTGGGAACGGTGTTGTTGTGTGTGTTGGTGTGAACCTCATCTGCGCCTATTCCGTGCCTACAATTCACAGAATTTTCTCAAACATGCTGTCACACTCTTAAGTAGCACAGAATCACTTTCTAAAATTGCTTGGGCAAGCAGCGCTGGTTTGTGGCATACCGTGACTTTTGGCCCAACCAGCCAACCACAGGAATCGGTTCAGACCACTGACTAGTGTAATATAGTCTCACACTGACTACGTTGGCTTTTTGGTTGTGAAATCTTATAGCAGTAACACTGAGGATATTACCCTTCCCTGAGCTTCATAGACTCATTTCAAAGACAAGCCAATAGCTTCAATAGCTCCAGAGCTATTAGAGTCAGTCCCTGTGAGTGACAGTAATTTGCTGCTCTGAGTATAAACCTTTGTCATAGTCTTTAACATCAAACAGATTATGTGCAGTCACTTATTGAGATTGATTCATATTTTCATGATGTGATTTATTTGCTGGGGAGTGTACAGTGTGCGCTGGCTGAAAGGGCTAATGTAATGTAATGGGGACTTAAATGAGCCATTAATCTGGCAGACCCAAGGGTAAAGGGACAACACAACAGGGATCCTGGGAGCGTGATGTAACTAAGATGTGGGGAGCTGCGGATCATCACACATTATTTGTGAGTCCATAGTTTAAAGATCACAACAGACATTTAAACTATATTGAGAATTGAGATTTTTTTTTTTTTAGACTAAATATTCCTTCAAAGCATTACATCTGTAAAAAGTCTGATAACACGTATGCATCACCTCTCAACAGAGGTTCTTTTTCTCAAAATGTTCCATCTAAAGCACTTTATTCATAACACAGTGCGCATTCATACTGACGCTTTAAGAGGGGGGTACCAGGTGCTCCAAGATCGGAAATTGAAAATGGAGATAACACTGTGGAGGTGGTGATACACAATTATCCATGGGAGGCTTTAGGTATTATAAATGACCCTGTGAGACCAGAGAGGGAGGTGGAAACCAGCAAGCTGTCGGGGGCTTCCTGGCTGTATAATTGAAAATCATTCAGACAGCTGTACAGTTTAACCTTGGAGGACCATGGTCTTAGTCACTAATTGATAGGTTGGCATGCACCGGCAATTGAAAAGTGAGGAGTATGTAGGTAGACTTCGAACCTGTGTGCATCTTTCAAGAAAGCCTTACAAAACAGGCTTCGGCTTCTCTCTGATGTCGCTTTTTCCTTGAATCTTTTCTGTCATCTAACCCCACAACACAATGCCGATGAATCATTGAATTATGATGTTTCGTGGGCTGATTTCTGAATTTGTCTGGAACGACGATGTTTTCAGCCCTGCAAACCACCCACCATCATGATACTGTCTGATATAACACAATAATCCCAATTTTGTAGAAGCTTGTGTTTGTGAGTGATATAAGCCAGAAAGTCTAGTGAACGATCTCCAGGAAGTAATAGATCTCTGTCCAGTCGGAGCAGAATCCTGTCTCCTTCCTCCATGCAGAGGGCCGGAGCAGTGGTCGTCTCTTCCCTCATGGAACCAGATGCATTATTGATGGATGGCTGATTGGGAACTCAATTACACAGAGATTACTGGGCTGGCAGACACTGGGACACCGCAACCCTGTCAGAACGATTGAATTAGAGCAAAGGAGAGAAGGGAAAGTGTCCTTCAGAGACGCCTCTCCTCTCTCTGCAGACCTCCTGGGGATGCCAAACGGCCACAGCCTAGTTCAGTCTCTGACAGATGACCTTCCCAATAACTGTAGTTGTAGCTCTGTAGCCAGCTGGCTGGATAGTGGGACACAGACCGGAGGGGCGAGGCTTGTTACAGCCGAACCAGTGTCTGAACAGCGTGGTGTGGTTGTACATTTTGAGGTGGAGGTGGTTTGTGGTGGATTTCTATGTGCATGCACGTGCACCTGTTTGTGTATTCCTCACTATAATTTGATGTTTCAAATGACAGCTGCTCTTTCCTTAGTACAGAAGTAGATGCAATGATGAGAGAGGCTCTGAATGTGAATGTATGTGCATAAATATTGGCATTTCACCAAATCTCATTCATATAACATGGCCCACCTGAATGAGAATTGTGCCTTGCAGGGTCGTATGCTATTACAGGTTTAATGTGAAATCTGGATCGAAGGAGATGAGAGAAGGGGGCCTCGGCATCTGAAATGGAAGCATTCATCTTCCTTTTCTGTTGGTCAGCAAATGCGCTCAAAGGAAAGGAAAAAAGCACGGCGAGAAAAGCTGATCTCGAAGAAGAGAAATCATTTTATACCAGACCACACGATGAAGCCTATTTCACCCTTTGGTCTGGTACAAGTGGCAATTCTGGGCTTCTGTTTATTGCAATCATCAGTGGAGATATAGAAGACTGATCTTATGCGCCTGTGGCTTCACATGTCTGCTCCCCGAGCTGTTTCTCTGAGGAAAACTCTATTTATTTTTGACAGTCATTTACAGATGCACTTTTCTTCCTGTATCATTTGTGAAGAAAGCACATGTGTGATCATGGACAAGGTTTTCCATTGCTTAAGTGTCTTCTTCTATTGTTGCCATGTCAGTGTGTCAGTGAAGAAAACGACTCT
This sequence comes from Diplodus sargus, assembly GCA_903131615.1. NCBI lineage: Eukaryota > Metazoa > Chordata > Actinopteri > Spariformes > Sparidae > Diplodus > Diplodus sargus. Next base: position 3,368,603 of record CAEMYA010000044.1, read on the forward strand.
TGAAAGAAACCATTGTTTCGGATTCGCGTTGTCAATGGAGACGGGGCCATAGCTGGGATTAGGTGGACAACAGGCAGCTTTCACCAGGCTCCTTGCTTTGTCCAGGTCGTCTCCAACAGGCTGGACATTTTAGAAAAGACACCCCGGTGAGCCGTGCCCCGCTCCGTTGCCCCTGTTTCCCTTAACACTGGGCACAAGTTAGACCCTGGAGAAAAGGTTTAATAAGGAGTGGAGAATAGCCATTAGCTCCCTACCAACCTCTGTTGATGGAGGAGAAAATAGAGGGACCAATAGACCAACAAGAGCTGTTGGAGTCTGTGGCAATCATGTAAGGGGAAACTAATTCCTTTTTCCTGAGGTGAAGCCTGACTGGTCCATCAATTCTGAGCATATTTTCAGTCATTACAAAATTCAAGAAACCAGAGTTGAAAGAAAATTTAAGTGGTTACACATTATGTGATTAAGTTAACCATAGTTCCTCACTTATCTAGAGCTGTGTATATGCATGTGTTGGCTTCTTGGTATTATTCCTTTGCTTATATCTGCCAGGCTCTGAGTGGTCTGGGTTGAGCTCCTTTCTTTTTATTACACTCAAATATACGCACACATGCAATATGTACATGTGCCCATGAATGGCTGCACACAGACAATCAACATATATTTTCTATATTTCCTCCCAGTGAAGTCATGGTGTTACTGGATGCACTTGCTCACCCTCTTGTATTTTGCATGTAGATGGCAAACATTGATTTCTCTCAGTGCCTGCCCTACATATATGAATTGTCTTTTCAAAATTAAATCAATTCCGAATCAATTTTCCAGAAATCTTTTCTGCCACAAACACTTCTATCAATAGCCGCTGGATCGAGAGGATGGTGATTGTGCCATAATTAAGTGAGATTTTGTTCACACATACCTGTACCACTCCAGTGGCCAGATAGAGATAATTTGATCAATATCCTATGAATTATTGTACAGAAATAAGCCAGAGGTTTATCTCAGTTAAGAGTGAGATGTTCTTGTGATAACTGAAACCAAATTGGACCAGACCGCAGACATTTGTAGGAAGAGCGAGGTGATTGAGTTTTTGGTGTATAGTATTAGCTCTCTATTGCTTGCCTGCTGTTTGCAACACTTGTGTGACTGTGAAAAGTCCAAGGATAAAGTTTCTTTCAACCAGCTGAATAGGCTGAAAGTGCACAGTGTGCTGTGTGAGTCATTGTTCAGCCTTGTGCCAAATGAGCAAATCCATTGGAAGATATTTGAAATAATGAATACATTCATGCAATTTGCAACTGACCTATTCACAGTGAATAAATGCATGCCATTATTTAAGGAAATCATCTTCATCAAGTAAGCATTTTTGCAAATTAATGTCAGTGACTGAGCATCAAGTTACAACTTGCCTCTGTAAGCAAGGTTCTGTTTTGCATCAGTTATCATTTTTGATCAACCTGCCCTCATTTGTAGGACATGAGAAGTCACCCCTGCTGTAGTATATGTCGGTAGATGCATCAATTATGTTTTTTCTTTTTTTATTTGATGAAAAGCATGCCTGGTTGGATTCAAGGGGAAAATGGTGGTTATGCATGATACAAATGTGTTCAGTGCTTGGAGCTGGTTTGATGCAAGATTAAATCACTTGTAGTGTAGTTACTGACAGTGCCTAGTGTGAGTAGACCTGCAGCTAGGTGATTAGCTAACTGTCTTTAATTACAGCTTATTGTTGACAGGCTGAAAGGATGCGCACACACACACACGCACACACACACACACACACACACACACACACACACACACACACACACACACACACACACACACACACACACACACACACACACACACACACACACACACACACACACACACACACACACACATTTATAGGGCTAATATACAAGAATATTAGTTTAAAAAATGTGTTCAAAAAATGAATAAAATTGACCAACAGAATGGCTAACTGAGCTAACTACCTAAAAGCAGCTACAGTTAGCAGCAGTTACCGGTTACTCTGGTGATATGTGTCCCCCTGTTTGCCTTGAATATGAATTTAACAGGTGGCTAAGTCTTACGTAGTCCACTGTCAGAAAAAAAACATGAAATGTTATTTTTGCTAATCGGATCCAAATTTGGAGGTGATTTGAAATGCGATTCCAATCAGATTTCTACAGATGACACAGTGCTGATGTGAAGATCTCCACATCTGGAGTTAATGTTCGGCTGCATCAGGTTTGAAACCCTCTCTCCTTTATCTCTCTTAGTTTGTTTACCTCTTAGCTTCCCTACTTCCTCTGCGCAGAAAACAAAACTTAGACAGTAAAACAACAACAAAAATCCCCTCGCAGGCCGTAATTTGAAACATCTCGAAGCCATTTAAAATCTAAATTCAACTCTTCGACCTCCATATGTCCATGGACCTGTTTCCATTGCACTCAGACTGCGTGCCTGCATGGCGTGGAAAGTTCAGGTTTCCTAGTTCCCAGTGTCACATGTCTCTCTCCAGATTAGCAACATGCATGGACGTGACAAGAGACCCTCTGACACTCCAGGCACATGCCAGCCGTGTATGTAACAGAGAACGTCCATGAGTGAAAAGGGTGTGTAGAGAGATGGATAGCTGGATGGATCCAACAACATGTTTCAAGAAATCGTTTGGATCACAGGTCATGATCAGCAGCATAAAGGCAAAGTGAAAAGAGTTTCTTTGTGAATGCTAGTTTTCGTTTGAGCCCCTGCAGAAACATTTTCCCAGCATGAAAGAGTGAACTCGATAGAATTTCGACCAAACCCCAGTCTTTTATCATCTAACTAATAAAGCCTTATGTTTTTCAAACGCTCGGCTGTGTCTGAAGTGTGAAGCTATTCATCGACCTGTGAAGTCCATGAGTGTCTTATCACTTCAGAGCGGTAAATCTGATGTGTCTGTTAAGTTTTGTGAATGACCTCTGTGGTGTGTGTGTGTGTGTGTGTGTGTGTGTGTGTGTGTGTATGTGCTGCGTCAGTATCTGTGAGCTCTGTCAGTGTGAGGAGCCATGCCACAGGGTTTAACCCCTCTGCATTGATCCCCAGGTTGCTCAGGGCGGCCGCCTAATTCTCCAATTTTCAGCTGTTAGAGATAGAATTGGAATAATAAACAGCTGAACCTCCCACTAATAATCCTGCTGACCCCCTCCTCAGTGCCTCCCATTCTTACACACACACACACAATTTGTCCCTTCCTCCACTGCTTGGCCAGCCTTCTTCAGGGCAACTGGGCCTGGGGTAGAGTTTCTTACCCTGCCCTAATCCGGCCAAAGCCCCGGCACTCGCTCCCCTGCTCTAATGAAATGATATCGGCCAACCTTGGGAGCCTGGAATTGATTATCACCACCAACACACACACACACACACACATTTGTGGATTGTTTGTGGCTATGTAAAAGCACACAGGCAGAACACTGGTGTAGTGTGCTTCATTGAGCTCTGAGGTGCTGTCACAGAATGGGTAATAGAGGAAATCACGTATAATTTGTTTGTTTTGAAAAACAAAATGTACAAAATTTGTCTGGCATCCTTTTCTGATTTCAGGCGTATGTGTTTGAATTTGGATGTTTAGTTTCCCTTTAAGTAGTGCTTTGGTCTGGCCAGTCCACACAGTGTTGGAAACAGTTAGTGTCCTGCGGTCAGACCTTAAGTCTCATACCAAAGGTCTGTTCCACTCAGTGCATACAGCTGCTCACAGATCCCCAAACCTCCAAACTCAGTGGTTATCTACAATTTTAGTTACAATGTCTGTGGACTTTTGAGTAACATCGGTGCATGTTTGCTGGACAAATAATTGTCACTCCACTCATTCATTATTAATCTTGTTATGTCTGGGCATCTGATAACATTGCAGGTTTGTCACTCTTACGATCAGTCTCACTCAGACCCAAAGCAGTAGTCAAAAGGCTGACCGTGTGATTTAAAACTTTGACAGGAAATAACCTGTTCATTGGCCATACCAATCTGCTCTAAAATGGCTTATAAAGTGAAAATATTTTCATGTAAGATGCTATGACTGCAGCAGCAGCGTCACTGGTTATATCATTAACAAACATTCTTTTGGACATATATTTCACATTTTGAAAACAACAGAAAATGTAGAAATGTAGTTTGATCGGCTTAAAATATATGAAACACCACCCCTTTCCTATTTGTATGTATAATAGACTTCACTCAAGAGACTAGACTTATTTTCTAAACAATAGTAATACAAATTTAATACCATAGATAAACAAATGTACATGGTTTATGCTCAGAAATGGTCAATTTTCATATGACCGTTTACCTTGAAAATGACCATTGCAACCCTTGTACCAAGTAGCTGCAATAGTACCAAGACAGTTTTCTTTTATTTATCATTAGCCTTGCTGCAGATAGACAAGGATTAGTGGAAAGAGGGGATGAAACGCAGCCAGGGGTTGGAATCAAACCCATGGCCACTGCTAAGGACTCAGCCTTAGTACAACTTTGATCTACTCCCCCTTAGACGACAAATTATGTCCATACAGCCATTAAGCATTATATTTTGCTTAGCTAATCACCCTTTGGGGCTGTGCTGCATGCAGATTTTCATTTAACCCAATTAAACATAAGCCTGATTCATCAGTTTGGCTCAATGAAACCAGCTGACCCTTTAACGCAGTTCATCGTTGGGCGAGCAACCTGCTGAACGGAGGTGTTGAGCTGACATGCCCTGGAGTACGAGGTCAGAGACTAGCGTGTTGACCTGCACCCTCTGTCCATTCAGGAGTCATTTTCAGCCTGCAATGGCTCTGTTGTCTGCCTCGCATATCTCTCCATTAACCTCCAACCACCAGGCACCTCCCAACCCTGACAGTAAACTATGTCCCCCCGTATCCACTGGACTGAATGTCCTCTGATTGTTGGAGGGCCTGAGCTGTCACAAGTGTGCAGAAATATCTTAATGCATCAGAGAAGGAGGCGGGATCTTTTATGACACCTGTCAAAGTCACTTATGTGACACAAGAACATTTCTGTGCAGGCATACCTGCTCTGTCTCACTGAAACTCTCTTTCCGTCGTATTTTTCTCTGTTTTTGGCTCGTCTCATGTCCTGGGGCCCTGAAGTCTTTGTGCTTCAGTAGTGCTGGGCTCAGCAGGCTGCCTGTGTCCACACACTGCTGCCTCAGCACTAATAAGGCAATAGAGTGATAGAGAGAGCGCCAGAGTTGTCTGCTTTCAACATCCCTACTCAACCGTACCCTCACCTAAACCCCCACAGAGACACCATTAGCAAATCTATTGAGGATCCCATATTAGGGAAAACATTAAGCAGTCTAATTGTGGTTCTGAACTGGGACTCACTGGGTGTGTTAAGTTTTGTAACCACTCTAATGAGTTGCTGCGTTTCCTCCAATGGGTTTATTGCCCTACATTCCAATTTGAGCCATGTCACTGACCACTGGGGCATCTCCTTAAATAGCTCAGCCCACAAGTCTAACAAGAGAACTTTCAGAGGCCATGTATTAAAAGAACAATTGTGGTTTATTACAACTTGGAATTTCATCGGGCTGTCATCAGTTCCAACTGTCATAACATTGTATTTATCAATGTAATTACTGAGAGTCAGGAACCTGCTGACATTGATACATGACAAATCCAAGAGGGCAAGAAACACGAGAAGTCAGGTGATCAGATAGGTTAAAAACAAGCCAACATCCACAGGAAACTGTACGTCAAGGTATGTCACAGTAGAACCTTGAAGCTGGTCTGTAAAATGATGGATGTTTAATAATGGACAGTTTGGATGAAAATTTCCCAATTCAAGGCCATTTATCTTCCATATGATTTTTAAAAAAAGTTTTCCCCACCTGATTTATTTTTTAAATGTGGCCACATTTCTTAAACTCACCAATTAACTTTGTTTATAAAGATACTAATATTACCAGTAGGAATGATAGCCTAAGCTATGAAAATACCAGACTAAAAGCTAAATTACTTACAACAACTAGCATGGCTGCAGTGTAGGATGATTCATGTCACTTCAACAGGCCTTCAGAAAGTCTTTTGCCGTCACATGTTGATGTGGACGGGACGCTCCGGCTGCTGAACATATGATCACAATGTCCCTCTCTATTTTCAGCTGGTCCGCTCATTTTGTGCTCACTTCTATATGAATGTATGTGTGTGTGGGTGGTATCCTCTAGCCTGTGCGGCAGCACAACAGGGAAGCTCGACTAGAGTAGCGGCTCCGCGTAACAAGAGGAGATGACTGGGCCCTCGTGTGGTGCTAAAAACAGCCCGACAGCTGTGTGTGAGGAGCGAGTAAATGAAACTGGAACAGCACCTGACCAGGAGATAGATAGAGCGCTGAAACATTTCTGAGTGACATGAATATTGCATCAGTAATATAATCAAAGATATTTAATACTGTTTAGTATGGTGTCAGTTTAACTGTTGCTCACTTTGAAATGTTTTACTGTAAATGTCACAAACGTCATCACCTAAAAAGAAGTTGTGTAAGATATCACAACATGAACCAACCCTAACCCTACTAATCCCAGAAATGCTGCCTAACTTCAACACTATTTTCGAGTTGGCTTTTTTATTGTCTGTTGAGGAGTTTGAATGATTAGTCTTCTTATTTAATTTGCTAGCCATTGGTAGGCTTTGTATCAGGTTACTGTCATCTCTGACAGAACTTTGGAAAAATAAACTGATGTAAAGTGTCCGTAACGCCAAACTCAATGTAGTTCTACCTCCAAACTGTATTCAGCTGAAGTTGAAACTTTAGTATATTTATTTAATGTAAACTGTTTCTCTGAACAGAAATTCTCTGTCCCAGTGTATGTTTAGCGCCACTGTAAGCTATTAGCTCTGTTAGCTCCCAGAGACATCACGAAACTCAGCTTTAGCTAGCTAGCTCTTCTTCTTACAATTTCAGTGAGGATTTGCAGTGTCCTCTTGGTTTAAGCAGCGCAACATATTTGCAATCCTGTAATTGTAACAACAATAATAACACCATGAGAAAACATAATCAGTTGTAGTGAGAGCTCGGTTCAGTTTGTCATTCGCTGAGTTACAATATACTCTGTTCGCCTCGAGCACATTTTCTGTTGTGCCTGGCCAGGGTACGATGGGACACCCAGCCCAGCAGTACCTTGCGGCAGTTCAGCCACACGTAGACAAACTTGCACGCTTATCTGATTTGGCTCTTTTGATCAGCCTTTATAGAGACCACTGATCACAGTATGGAGAATGAATATTGGCCAGTAACGATCCATGGAAAATATAATTGGAGCACACTTTTTAGATATGGTCTGTTCTATGAAAGTCAATACCAATCATTGGAAACAATTAAATATTGTATATAATGTCCTTCCTGGTGAACTAGGAGCACCCTGGACTGAGATATGTTGTCTGATGATCCTGGATCGAGGTTATGTGACTCTCATGTCAGCCCAGTGCATCAGCGATCTTTAAACTGATGACGTGCTCCTCTTGAGTCGATGACATTCGTTTGGTGCTGTTTACTTGTATACTGTGCAGTGGTTGTTCATGGGCAGACACTTGTCATGATTGTTTTTCAGGCTACTGTTACGATTTTGATTGCCATCCACCTGTTGTTGAGGAAAATGGACACTGAGACTGGAGAGGATGTAGAAATAGATCTGGAAGTGTAAGCTACCATCTTCCCCTGAATCATGATGAAGCCCTCCTGACGTCACTGCTACCCACTTGAAGGGAGGTGCTTTCACCCCACCCCTGAGATGGTGGACCTCAGGTGCGTCTTGGCACAACCCAAGGTATTTAAATTGTTAATTGAAACAAAGACTTAAATGGTTTGACTCAGCATGCCCAAAAATGCCATTCAGGGTTCCGGACTATTTTGGTTTCATATGCCAAAATTCTGTCAAATACGGGTAAACATTTTCATTGGTTGCACTGGTGCGCCTGAAATATAGTCATAAATGTTGTTAATTTTTCAAACAATAGAGGTTAATGCCGTTTCTTGTTGCGTGTTCTGGTGCGCCACTGGAAAAGCTCTCAGCTAGCTGTTGATCTGTAAATATCTCCAAACTGTAGGCCGTCACCTCGCTCAACCTTCTTGTTTAGTCTTGTTTTCTATTTCTATTACATACAGAAGATGTGACATGTTGATGGGGTGTCGTTGGAATTTGTTGGATGGCATTGGCGAAGGAGCTAGTAAATGAAAACGTATGTACGTTTTTCTGCCTGGTAATTTTCATGAGTGATTCATGATGAGTAATTGATTGAATTTTTCTAGCAACGTTGGTTTTTGTCAGTCAGAGAAGAATTAGTAGATTGTTCCGCAGCTTTTCAAAATCTGTCCACTGTTCTTTCAGCTCTTTCGTAATCCTCAGAGAGCAAATCAAACTTACCCTGATTATTTCCCTCCAACCAAAAACTCTCTCTTACTCTACTGTCTTCTGTGTCCGAGCTCCTGTATGATCACCCTCTCTCTCCTTCAGAGCTCGATTGGTCAGTCCTCCACCCTCCCTTCTGCCCTCCTCTCATTCTCTCTCTCTCTCTCTCTCTCTCTCTCTCTCTCTCTCTCTCTCTCTCTCTCTCCCTACTTAAATACTTTTAGCATAAAGAGAGAGAAGGAGGGGAGGGAGAGGGGGATGGGAAATTCATGGGGGAGGGGAGCTGAGTGCTCACTCTGTTGTCACTGGCCAGAGAGAGCAAGAGAGAGAGAGAGGGAGAGGGAGAGGGAGAGGTAGAGGGAGGGAGAGAGAGAGAGAGAGAGAGTGGACTGGTGTCCCATATGTGGAAAAAAAGCATAGCAGTGCACACACGAGTCTGGTCTGCTCCAGGGATTATCGTGGCGCTTTCAGATCTGATGGAGGACACGCAGGCATGAATAGGTAAGGCTGCCTGTCTTCTCTGCATCTCTGTGTTGATCTGCTGTCAAAGCTCGCCGCTCTCCCCGCTGTTTGACTTGGCTCCGCTGCCTTGCTGGCTGAAGTTGGAGCTGAGCGTGTTGTAGCGGCTCTCCTCTCTGGCCACTGACCATGAGACATTTCCCTGAGCAAACCAACCCTCCTAACCTTGCCTCCACCTTTCAGCCACTCTCTCTCTGAACTGCACAAGGACAGGGCTGTGTTTGTTTTAAGGGGAAGCTGTGGTTTTGCTGGAGCGTAGTTAGTTATTCTGGGCTGAGTGCTAAAAGTTGACTGTCAGTTTGAGCTGAGGGGGTCATAGTGTTGTACGTGAAGCCTGTTGATGTCCAGGGACAGCCGTGTGGTCATTGCGTAATTTCCTCTCTATATTAACGGCATATGAGTGAATGTAAATTGGTTACTGATTGTTTGTATTTATACACACTGACACAGATAGAATGACAACTACAACAGTGTGCAAAAACAGTAAATGTCATGATGATGCATTACTGCTGTAAAATAGTTATGTTATTTTTTATATATCCATGATATATATATCCATTTTGCCTGTAGGTTTTGTTTTATCAATGGATACAGTGCCTTAACGTTTTGTTAGAAATGAATGTATATTTACGGACACATTTACATTTTTATTTGTAGAAACTTAAATGTTTAAAACTGTTTTACAATTTCAGCTGCCTCTCTATTGTTACTACACTGTATTTTCTAAAGCAGCCGAGTGCCAACGTGGATAGGAATTGTGCTTCACTGTCCACTGAATTGAGAAAATAACACAAATGGCTGTTGCGTAAAAAAACAGAAATTCCGACAGTTGTTCTAATCTCATGGGTTTGCTCAGAGAAGTGCCTCATTTCAAAACAAAACAATAGAAAATGGAGGATTAAACTGTTTTTAATCTGTGCATGACTAAAAAGGGGACATTTACGACCCAAAACAGCACACAGTTAGACTTTATGTTATTCGGACTGACCTTTGAAAATAGAAAAACATAGTCAGCTGAATTGAATAAGTGTATTAAAAGATATGCTTTCAATGTTCAGCACATTTAAAACAAAGAGAGGTATGTTTATTTAAATAACTAGATAAGAAAAGTGAACTTTGTCATTGCAGAACACATTTCCTCCTGCATTTTGCTCCAAAAGTGTTTGGTCTCCTAAGAATGCAGTCTTTATTGCCCCAGTGCACGGAGCAATGGTATGCATGAGTCTTTTTGTGAGGCAGATTTAGAAAGCCCTCTTTAGAGGCCGAATGCTGCTTCACAATCAGCTTAATGCCTGCCTATAATGAATACCCTTGTGTGCGTCAATTTGGCAGACTCTCTCTCTCTCTCTCTCGCTCGCTCTCCCTGTGAGTGTGTGTGCAGACTGTGTTTTTGTTACACTGATAGGGTTCTCAGGTTGGTCAGTAATTCTATCATACTGTGGGTGAATTCTGGTCTGTGTGTTTGTGTGTGTGAGCTTGTGTGAAAGGGTAAGTTGACATGTGAGTGTTTGTCCAGACATTGTGCAGCAGCCTGTAACTGCCTCACCTCTCTTTTCTCTCTCCCTCTCTCTCAGGGCTGTTGTGTGGTCAGTGCGAGCTCCTGCTAGTGATGGGCTACAGCCGGACGGACGCTAACCTTAACTGGCATTCACAAAACAGCATTCCTCCTTACTGAGACCAGCTCCACAGAATGCTGAGTCCTATTGTCCCCTATAGTGAGTACACACTTCTTTCTCTCTACTTGACTCATTTGGACTTTGCCTGAATCAATGAGCCCCCGCTGCAAAAATAAGCAGGGGTGGACACTTTGTTCTGTAGTTTGCAAACAGAAAATGTGCGAGCAACTCTGTGCAGAAACCTGACTTTTTCCTTGACGTACACTGTGGAAATGCTAAACCCTGGGCGCTGGCCTTGTCTGAATGTTTCATCACCGGGCGGAAGACACAGTTGGGGGAAGGAAGAGGGACAGAGGAAGGTTGAAGCGCTGATGGTTTAAGCAGCAGAAACCCCTTCGGTTCTGCCAGTGTCATTTTACCAATACAGCTTTCCACCACACACGCTGCCTCCTGCTCTCCCTCCTTTTCCTCCCCCCTCCTCTCTCTCTCTTTTCTTCCTTCAATGCTGACCTAATAACTGACGTGTCCAGTTTTGCCCCCCCCCTTCCCACACACGCACCCTCCCACCAGGTTTCATTTGAGTCCAGTGCTCTGGCTCTCCAAAAACAGCATTGTTTGCCGGCCAGCATGGGGCTGCCTCCGTGGCCTCGGCCTCAAGAGCCCCTTTTTTCCCAGCTCTTTACCTCCCCTCAAAGGAGCATTATCAGCCTGACAGTTACAAGAAAAGAGGGAGATATCAAACAGAATGGTTAATTTGAAAAGTATTACTACATAATAGATGGTAAAAAACTTTGTTTTCCCTAGCTGTCAAAAATGGATTGCAGAGGCTGTGTAAAGCAACTGCGTGGGTGTGAGAATTCAAACTGGGCAAAACAGCCTGATTAAAGCATCATGAGCGGATGTTTGACTGTAACCATGACACTTTGTTTGCTTTTTGTACATTTCACCCTTGAAATAGCCAATGTTATTATCTGACCACTCATCAGATGAATGGAATTTAGAATAGTTGCCAGAAGAATAAGTACTTGACTTAGTGTGTTGTTAGGAAACTGTCCTCTCAATGTGGCTCTTGGTTGATTTAATGCTCCCAGAACATATTTTTTTTCCCCTTTATAGCTAAAAATCCAATTAGCCTGAGTTAAACATGCATGTGTGCTTGTGCTGCATCCCGTCAAGGTCTGTTTAAGTAGTCCTTCCATCCGCTCCCTGCACCCTGTTAGTCCACATTGACTGAACACCGTCTTCATGCTGCTAATGTGGACAGCACGTCCAAGAATGTCACAAACGGCTGGTGGAATAGTTAGCATGCCTTCAGAGCAGACTACGGCTTCTTCGTGAGAATCTTCCAGTACACTGCGTGCTAGCTTTTGTGTGTGATTCTGCTTTTATGATCAGAATGCACAATGCTGGTTTTCATCCGCTCTTCCCAGTAGCTTGATGGTTTTTCATGCACAGAGTGGCTCTGTTCTGCAGGGCTTCTGCAGGGTCGCGCTCGTTTCAGAACAGCCTACCAGTGTGCACGTATGTAGACAGAGGGGACGTATGAGCGCACACAGCAGTGTTAGGTAGTCACGTTGTTTACTCTCAGACCAGTGACACACAAACACACCCCTGTGCTCGCAGGTGACACTGCAGCTCACTGTCTTGTAGTTAAAGACTGTAGTCATGATTCTACTGAGTAAAATGCAGGACTTTGCATATGTGCAGGACATGCGAAGACTCTCACCTCCATGTTGGAATCCCCTTTGTGGGAATGTGGAGCCTTCCCGCTTCCCAATGCTGAGTCCTGCTGGAGGCATTTCTGCCCCTGCACAAAGATGAGTCCTACTATATAATTGCATACATGAGCAGGACAGGTACACCATACCTACACCCTTAAATCTTTGTTATCAGGGCTGCTCTCACAAATCAAGTCTCAGTGATTTAGATTGCGCCAGCCAGCATGGGTGTGTGCGTCTCATCCTTTCTCCACCGTGTCCGGCCTCGGTCCTCGTCTCCGGCCAGTCCAGAAGACTTCAAGCTGGGGCGAGCAGCCACGGCCGGACCTGACAAGAAACCTGAGAGAGATTCCAGGGGCCATGGATACTCCTGGAGGGATTTGGTGCAAAGAATCTGTAATCTGCACTTCAAACACACTCTTAAATCAGTCCCAGGCCGCCAACCCAGGAGTGCCCTAACTCTTGTTGCTGGGGGCCCCCGCTGGTGTAGCGATACCTTTTCTTTTAAAACAGCACACACACACACGCATACACACGCACACACACACGAACACACACACACACACACACACACACACACACACAGGACTCCAGATCTGGCAGTTTTTATAGCTCTCCTCTGACTGACCCCTCTCCCTCTCCTTTCTCTCTCAACCTCTGTTTTTATGTTTTGTGCGAGTGTCTTTGTGAATGACTCGGCTAAGTCATGGAGTAGTTTGTATGGGAAAAAGAAGGAGTAGATCTCATCCTGGCCCCTTAAGGCGCAGGTTGGAGGGCCACGCTGGCGTCTATCTATTGTGGGCAGAGTGGTATGAGTGGTGCAGTGGAGGGGCCTGTGAGGCCCTTTCGTAAACACACAGTCTGCTAAAGTGTGTGTGAATAAGAGCTGGGATCATTAGTGTAGGGTGTGAATGGGCTCTAATTAGCCCCCAGTGTGTGTGTGTGTGTGTGTGTGTGTGTGTGTGTGTGTGTGTGTGTGTGTGTGTGTGTGTGTGTGTGTGTGTGTGTGTGTGTGTGCATGTGTGTGAATGTTTGCATGCGTCTGTGTCCACAAGAAAAGAAGGTTAGGGACCCACGGCCCTGTGAGTCCACTGGCCCTGCTGTCTCTCAGAGGGTTCATCAGCTCATTAAGGAGACCTCAGCTCCCGTTAAGGGCCCAATTAAGAAGCAAGGTGGTGAGGCTCATTTGGATGGCAACACTTCACTCAGATTCCTGAGGCAGCAGAATTCAGAGCTCGACAATGAGACACAGCGTCTTTCACAGCAGCACGGCTAATTAGTAAATGACCACCGCTTGAGAAATAACACACTTTAATCGCTATGCCATTAGGTGTTTGATGAGCACTGATCATAAAACGCATCGCCACAGAGAGAAGTGTGGCTGTTGAATATATCGAGCTTTCTCTAATTTGTGTGTGTGTGTCTGTGTACTAACAGAAAAACAAATCCCAGAGCTGTCCATGTGATGAGAGAATAAGCTGGGAGCACAGAGGGGCCAGGGGATTTGGACAGAGAGGAGGGAATGCAACATGCTCACTGGGAATGGGAGGGACAATAAGGGAGGTGGAGAAGCAGAGAAACAGAGAAAAAAAGGAGATTGCAAGGAATAGATAGAGCTGAAGAGGGGGAGATAGAGCAGAGATTGGGTGAGTGAGACAGATGGAAGGGGTGATTGGTCATCACAGAGCCTTAGGACAGCTGTTCTTTGATATATTAGTGGACACAATGACCTAAAGCCAGCCTGCAGTCACAGAAAATAGGGACCCTGTTTTTCCTGAAGGGGAGGGAGGGATGGAGGGAGGGAGGGAGGGGGCTCTGCCATTTGTGGACATGCGTTAGCAGGCAACGGGGGATGGGGGAGTTGTTTCTAAAATTACGAGCATGAAGTGACGCATCCAGCAATTATTCCGCAGGCTTTTTAGTTTGGGAGAGTGCTGAGGAAAGGGCAGTAAAATGAGCACGCTCTCAGATGGGAGTTTGCTTTTTTTGCTGCACTATCATTAGCAATTCTAAACACCTTTGTCAATTAATCAATGTTTAACAAATGTCATCAAGTAGTTTGGCCACAGCCGCGTCACTGTCCGCTCTGCGAAAACAGCAACTTTTAACGACAACCTGAATATCCTTTTACCGCTTATGAATTGTTAATTCACCACATAGAAGCTTTTGTTGTTTAACAGTAATTGTCATTTATCCTAACTATATTTTATGACAGACAAGGGCGCTTTGATTTCATTACTCTTTTATCCGCATAAACACTCAGTACAAGGCGGTCATATTGTCCTTCCCCTCTAATAAAACCATATTAGCTGCACATGCTGACAAAAACTATTCTGACAGCTGGCCTGAAACAGCCCCAAAGGGGGATGAAACAAAAAATAGTGTAAGTCAAACTGTCACTCTGATACATGAGTACAGAAAGCTCTGTCCACAGTAAGAGAGACACACACACAGAGGACATCCCTCAATGCCACTGCAGGAGACGGGCTCCTTCCTCCTGGGATCTGACTGTTGAGGCGTGTTTGAAAAGAGCTGCGTCTGCTCGTGCTCTGGGCAGCAGGTGTGAAAACTCCCCACCAGAACTCCCGCACTCTTCTGTTATTACATCTTTTTAGGGCCGTGAAAGAGGGAGCAGATGAGCCAGAGGGAGCAAGAGGCAGAGCGGGAGTGTGGGATTGTGTTTCCTTTGATTGATAGCAGCCCCGTGACTAACGCATAGATTTATAATAATTTTCCTTAGCAATGCCCAATTATGCATGTCTGATAAATTACGATCCCTGTTGTCTGGTGTGCACATTATCCCCGTCTTAAGGCGGTTTGGGAAGGGTCTCAAGGATTGACCTCGCACTTCCTTTAACAGCTTTTTGACAATACCCCACGCAATAACACAGGCCATTCAGCATCTGTGGGGTAATATTGTACGGGATAACTTGGTTAGGGTTGCAACTGAAGATTATTTTGATGATTAATTGATTGATTAATGAATGAGTTTATAAAAATGTCAAAAACTTAGTAAGAATGATGATCACAACAAAAGTGTTTAGTTTGTGCTGAGCCCAAAGGGCTTCTGTTATCCAACCAGCAGTTCAAAACCCTAATAATTTTCAGGGCTGTTACTAATGCTAATTTTAAATTGTTTTTGTGGTGAAAAATGGCCATCATTGTCTCTCAATCATCAAATGGCTTGTAAGGCCCACAGCACAAAGATATTCATTTTAGGAGTAAAGAAACCAAAAAAATATTCACATTTAAGAAGCTGGAATCAGAGAATTTTGTGCCATTTAAATAAAAAAAATCACTCAAATCAATTGATTAATTTTCAAAATAGTTGGCATGTGATTTCATAGCTTGGAGCAAATCAATTTATTGATTAATTATTGCAGGTCTATTCTTCATTTCATTACTAGGATTTATTCCTTCATTTTCATCATCAATGACAAAGAACAGCAGCAGATCCATACATGTAAGAAGCTTAAACCAGAAAATGTTAGATTTTAAAACCCCTTAAAAAAGAAAGTCTATGATTAATTTTCTTTTGATCTGCTTATCAATGAATTGGGTGATTGTTGCAGCTCTAAATTTGATATAAACATGGTGATATTGTGCAACATACATAATCCACAATATATGTGAGGAATTCATCAAAATGTTTCATGACATTGATACACACAGTGCAGGAGCTGATAAAATGTGTATTTCATTCCAAAGTGAGAGAACATCCCGAGACAATTTTCCTCTGTCTCCACCTGCCACGCTGTGAAATGTGGCCGGCTCCTCAGATTGGTGTTTTTATGACAGACCAGGTAGTACGCAGCCACAGCCGAGTGAGAATGACCTGCTTGATATTAGTGTCATAAATCACAGTGAACTTGAGAACAGAGGACTTAAAGAGGGCTTCAGGAGTGGACGACAAATCAAGATAACAAACTCTGATAAATAACAGATCCTGAGTGCAAATTCCTCTCCCTTTACACACGAGACGTGGTCGTGGATTGTGTAAAACAGTTCATTGGGTATGTTTGTCTCGAGTGCAGTGTTTAAAGATTCCTGAAGACAGACTTAATTTCTTCTACATATTTATGTCCAGCAAGCGGGAGTTGCATGCAATAACTCATTGATCAGCTTGCGCTCGCTGAATGCATAACAACTGATGCAGTCATCAGAGCATCAAGTTTGTGATTCATCAGCACAAATATGGTGCCCGTCACACTCTACCCTACCCTCTTCACTTTCTCTGACACTCACCTCCAGCATCCTCCATGTGCCTTTAATTCTAAATGCATTCATGTCGAGCTTTTCTCCTTAAAGTGTCTGAGATGTCGATTAAATTGAATGCCCGACATACTGACGCAACAGCCGGAGCAGCACTCTCAACACAACCTGCTCTCTCTTTAACTCTTTAAGTATTGAAAGAATTTTGTTTTTGCAGTGAAGTGAATTCACGCCCTATGATTCTCTTTTTTTTTCTAACATATTTTTTTCCTGCATGTAGAACAGATTGACCCTTTCACTTTCACTTGGCTGCACAATTTCTCCACATAAAGTATAGATAACTTTCAGGATATCTTTTGAACGCTGCATTGCCCTTTTTCCTTGGGATAATATTTTTGTAATGGTTAATTTGACCAGCTAAGTAACCATTTCGCATGTCTGTTTTTGAGACGTAAGGGATGACAAGATATAAAGATCTGAATACAAGCACATTGCTTTCTCTATTCTGTGCCTCTGTGCGGAGATGCACGGTGGAGCGGAGGTGTTTTCTCTGGTCCGTGGGTGGGGGTAGAGCTCAGCTCTGAATAGAGCCCTGATTGGATTGATCCACGGCGCTCTTGTTTACAAGCGGCCTCTTCACAATCGGCACAGTTTAATAGCATGCTGTCCCAGAAGGGTTGTTGCATCCGTGTCCGTTTTGTTCCTCGGGGCAGGGAAAACAAAAGTGCCGGGAAGGGAGAAGGGGAAGGCAACCTCAGGGGAGCTGTGAAACAGCACTGGAGCCCTCTACCTCCGGGCTTCCTGCCAAGATAACGTTTCACCTCACCCACTGATACTTCTTTTATAGGAAACCACAACACAGTCTGGAGTACTACCAGTCTTTATAGGCCCTGAGCTTCTTCGGTTTCACCTAGTCAACATGAGATTCCATGCCTTTATAGATGGCAGCGATTGAGGCCAC
The DNA here is from genome assembly GCA_903131615.1 of Diplodus sargus. Lineage (NCBI taxonomy): Eukaryota > Metazoa > Chordata > Actinopteri > Spariformes > Sparidae > Diplodus > Diplodus sargus. The sequence goes on from CAEMYA010000044.1 coordinate 3,386,003, forward strand.
AAATGAACCTAACACACGTCCCCTGAGCCGTAAGTGGTCTAATTTTAATTTCAGGGCCTCCTCAAAGCAAAGCTGGTTTGTGCTGAAGAGAGCCATGCCACTGTCTTCATCACGCACGCCTACAATAGGATGCAGCTCACACAGGTCCCTCAATAAATCCCAGGCTGACACAAAAGCTGTCAGTGGACTGCTGCTGAATAGATTAATAAGATTTCCATAATTAGACAGGCCCCTGACAATAGGATCCTTCAGGCTTTGTCTCAGGGCCAACTGGATTGTCCGAGCTGCGCACGTCTGCTGGACGGGCCGTCCACCACAATGGCCGCACAGACAGTAAGGCGGTCAGCAGGAGAACATCTGTCTCTCCTGGGGCAGGGAACACACACACACATGCAGTGGGAAGTTCCATGTGCATGCACACAAGGTTCTTATCAGTCCTCGCAGCCACATAAGGCCATCAGAGAAGCAGTCTCATCACATATTTATGTGTGCTTAAATCAGTCATCACATCCGATTTGTGTTCAATTCAGCGGTGCAACTGATGAATGATAAAATATATTAAACCCCAGAGCAGCTTTGCTTATATTGACAGAGGCTTCCAAAATAATTTGAATGAGGACAGGATTCCCGTTTTCAAACAAATAAATGTGTTTTTGATCCGTAATCCTCTAATGTGAGTAAGAGCTGATGGGGGTGAGGCAGGAAATAGAAATGTTACAACGGTGGAGCTGAAAAATGTGTCATGGTTCAGGTCAACGTTGCAAAATGACTGCTTGGATCTTGTTTACGAAATTTACAAATTGTATGAGCATTGTTTTCTCTTCTTTACAACGTGTAAGCGATGAGAATCACAACACATACTCAAGTTAATCTAATGATTGCACAGCCACACACAGTATGCCCACATTGTCCTGGTTTCCTACTTCTAATCTTAGCTTTCTTCCTGCCCCTCCAGTGAATTAATCTATGTGATGGCTCTGATTTAAGCAGAAGTGTAGATTAGAGCGTGCTCGGTTACTGCTCTAAAAAACGCAATCCCGCAGAAGCTCTAATTACATGGAAACTGCTAAACTGCACCTCAACCCCGCTACGTCATCAGGGGTGATGGATGGCTGCTGGTCACTCATCAAACCCACTGTGTACATACAAAAATAAAAGACTTATAGATAGTAATTAAGAGGGAATTGGTTCTTCAGGTATGAGCAGCTGGTCATCACATTGGTCAAGGGGCCAGTGTGAGTCCATTCTGTATCAGTGCAACTCTAATGATGGAGTGGACAGCAGTTAGCCCGCCTCACTGAGTCCTCTAATGTCCGCTCCAGTCCGCTCAGAGAGGACGAAACGCCTGCTGTCCACTCTTTTCCCTCCCTCCATCCCTCCCTCTTCCATCCCTCCCTCCCTGCTGCAGGTTTTATGAGCTCCCCTGGGCTCTCATCCATCTCTGTCACACACAGGCCCCATTATTGGGGCTGTTCACAAACTGGTTGGGCTGCAGATGGGAAGGGCCTGCAGGACATATATGGTTTCTGCAGCCTGGACAAAGACCTTCGACAAAAATATGTGGTCATCTGGGTGTGGACAGGACAATGTCTTCAGCATGTTTGTGAAAATAGTGTGAGAATGTTTCTTTGCGTCTCACTGCGGTGGGTGTGTGGGTTGGCGGGAGCTTAGGGGAGTACTTGAACTGGTTTGGCCATTGGGAACTTAAGGCAGTGGATTTGAATATGAAGGACATGATAATCCAATGGCCATCTGGTCTGCTGGTCTCATCTGACTGAATAAATAACGGGCGTAATCTGAAAACACACATGGGGAGGTTTGCAAAGCGGGTAAAGAAAGAGGCCAAAGTTTAGGAGTGAGCGGGAGAGCAGCAGCAGAATTGCAGGTTGTGGATATTGAAATTTGATTTAAATGGCAATAAGAAGCCTGGCTCCACACACACAGACAGCCATGAATAATGAATCATCAGCAGGCGTCCACTGAAGGAAAAAGGCAGACAGGGCCAGTAATGACGGCTTTTGCCATATTCCTTTTTTACCTGCCTGTTTCTGGCTGGAGTAGTCTTCACCTCAGGGTAAATTGTGACAGTTCAATAATGCCAAGCTATGTGTGGAATGTCAAACTAATGCCTCTGCAAGAGTTAGTGCTCACCTTTCATGAGATAGACGGGTCCATATCTATCATATAGTGATGTATTGGGTAAACACACACAGGAAAATACACTCAAATGTGAAAATTCATACAGAAGCCTTGGCGAGTAAACAGAAGTGCATGCAACACTGACAATAAACACATGCATTTTACATTTGGGTGAAGGAGCCTGTGCATGTTCCAAACCTTTGAGACGAAATGTCAGTGAAATATGCTACTGGACAATAAGTCCTTTGCATGTGGGAAGCATGGGACAAAATTTCCTTTTCGACTGCCCTCTCCCCCGTTAGCTCTGTGATGTGCTCAGTCCGTAGCAGCCACGATCAATCAGGCCTCCGCCGGTGCTGAAGTCAGCCAGAGGAACAGACATTCCACTTTCCCAATGTTCCATGGGAGACTGTGCTGATGAATAGCACACTATGCTGCAATTCCAGACCCAACCCCCCTCTTTCTTTCTTTTTCTTTCTTTCTCACTCTCTCCACACCACTGTCCACACACACACACACACACACACACACACACACACACGCACACACCCTCCCTCCCTCCCTCTGTCCAGCCGGCCACTGGGCCTTTGGAGCTCTGATGTACTGTGGGTGGGTGGTAGGTGGGGTGCAGGGCGGAGAGAGCAGGCATTCAGAGCAACATGCACAGGGAGATAACAATAGCTCCTCTGGGAGACCTGCAGATGTTAGCAGTACAGGGAGTAGTGGTGGGATCTTATCGCTCGTCCAGTTTAAGCTGGGAAACTGCAAAACAACACATCCAACCCTCGACCTGCTTTCACTCTCTTTCTTTCGGCTGATTTCTCTTTCTGCCTCCATCACCCCTTCACCTTCCTCTCCCCTCTCGGGGAAATGTGAGCCTCCTTGTGCTCACATGCATGATGGTAACACTGAAAAGGTTGCTTTCCAAACAGAAGAAAAATGCCTTTTCTTGTCACTGGGGGCAGACCATGTGTCACTGTGCACAGGATAGTGAGAAAAAAGGATTTCTTGTTTTTTGTTTGGTCTTTGGTCCTATGTAAACTTTGATCGTTGTTCATTCTTACAATCTGACGTACAGATTCTCAGTCACGACATATAGTGCAGTGTTTTATTTTTTTATCCATTTCACCTGCATTTTCCCAGGACATCACATTGAAATAGAAAATAATCACAGTGTTGAAGCATGGTGACGGATCCCAAAATCACACTTGAGGCACTTTATAACAAACAAAAATGTATCTGAAATTTAAAATGACAAATCATTTGTTTGTATACAGTCTCAGCTCTTGAGGAGAATGTGTCAAATACCAAAATCAAGATTAATATTGTTGCATTGAAAGAGCAATCTGAGTTTAACAAAGCATGATTAACAAGACAATTTTATATATTTGTTGTGGTATTGATGTGAATGCAAGAAGTTTGATTTAGAGCATTATTTTACCTATCAGTCAAAAGGAGGGAGGAAGAAAACAGTTCTCTATTCCACTGTCAATTGCTGAAGATGCTCCTGTTTATGGACCCAGTTGCTTCAAAATATCATTATAAAATATATGTTAATTGCAAAATGTAATAGATATAGAATAATAAAACCATCTGTGTTTACACTGGTTCCCTATAAACCTCACTATCATCATACAATGTTGTCTGTCACAGGGCACGAGTCAACCAGGAAAAGGAACGTGATCAGTTTCTGTTATACACTAAATGACTGAATAAACATCTTGTCCTGTGTTGTTGTTATTTGCAACTCTGCTGAAAACGGAAATTATCCACTTTTATCTTTGCAACAGCGGCGCAGACAATAACACCACTTGCTAGGGGAGAAAATTTGTCTGTTGCCACTTAAATATATAATCACTTGTATACCAGTAATGTTCTTTTTTCCCCAAATGTTTGTAATGATGACAAAAAATGACCTGGAAACCTTGTTTCCCTGTGTTTCTTTTGCCAGGCCTGTTAAAGATGCACTGGAACCCAGAGCATGCCCAGCCTCTCAGCCAGTGGCCTGAGCAGCACTTGGATGTCTCCTCCACCACCTCCTCTCCGGCCCACAAGGCGGAGTTCTACGCTGGCCGCGGCCGCAACTCCAGCAACTACGCCTGGGCCAATGACGACATCTCAGCTCTCACAGCCTCCAACCTGTTGAAGCGCTATGCTGAGAAGTACTCTGGTGTGCTTGACTCACCATATGACCGACCACCTACTGTGGGCACCTACCCAGAGCCAGGGGCCTTCGGGGGTCTCAACGGCCCAAAGACTGAGCTAGAGCCCTGGCCATTGACGCACAGCACTGATGCCTCTTACTCCCTGGTGCCCCCTGGAGGCCATGACAGCCTCTCAGGTTCCAAGGCTGTAGCCACGTCTGCGGGCCCTCCAGGGGTAGGCAGCGTGTCAGTGGTGAACAGTAACCTCTCGGACTCTGGCTACAGTGGCAGCAGCTCCTGCAGTGGCTCCAGTGAGTACCCCTCCACCTACAATGGCACCTATCTTTCCTCAGGGTACTGTCCCCAACCCAGTGCAGCACTTCCCCCTGCCTCCCTCCACACTCTCCAATCCACCCCCACTCTGGTGGCCAGCTACAGCCCCACCACACCTGTCTATAACTACCCCCCTAGCACATACCCTCCCCAGACTAGCCTTGCTCCCACATACAGCCACCCCTCTGCAACTTACCTGCCTTCAGGTCTACCAGCCCCTACTCCTGTTCCCTCCAGGCCCACAGTAGTAGGAGGCAGCTACAGTTACCAGAGCACCAACCTTGGGACACCTGAGTCTGGAGGAACATTAAAACGAAAAGCATTTGAGATGAACGTGGAAGATGATGAGAGTGGGGATGGGTCTCGTTACAGGAAGTACAGCTATGACCACTTGAAGACTGGGGGAAACTCACCCTACAGTGTGAATGACAAAACAGAGTGTCGAGGGAACGGCTTCAGCAGTTCAGGCAGCACAGACCCTCAATCCTTCAAGCCCACTAAACCCTCCTCCCAGCCCATGGTGTCTCCTCAGTATGGGGCATCAGGGGAGTACAGCCCTCCAGCAGGCATGACAGGGGAGAATGGCGTGGCAGAGCAGGGCTTTATCCAACAGCAGCAGAACCGCTCCCAAGCCCACAAGCGCCCTTCATTATGTGCACCGACTGTCGAGACTATGAAGAGTCCAGACCCCCGAATGTTGGACCTTGTCAATGGGGAGTTATTGGACTGCAGTCCGGCCCTAGGCTGGGGCGAGCTAGCGGGGCTCACTCATGTCAAGACTGCCTTGGAAGAGGACCTTCTGTGGCCCGTGTTGAGGCCCAGTCCAGTCATGCGGCCACCAAGAACCGTCCTGCTGTTTGGCCCCCGGGGAGGGGGAAAGACCACGTTGTCTCGCTCTTTGGCTTCACAGCTGGGGGCTTCCTTCTACAGGCTGAGCGGAGCCATGTTGGCCTCTAAAGGGAAGGTGGAGGCAGAGCACATTCTTGGGTCTCTTTTGCAAGTGGCCAGGGCACGGCAGCCCTCAGTGGTGCTACTCAGCCAGGTGGAGGCCATGGAGGAGGAGGGGCTGAGGCAGACACTGCTGACCACCCTGGAAAAAGCCCAGGTGGGGACCACAGGCCTGGTGATTCTTGTATGTGCCACTGGCAGGCCAGATCTGCTGCAAGATGCAGTCCATCGGAGCTTTGCCAAGCGGTATCACGTTGGCCTGCCAGATGTGAGTATGCGTAGGCAGGTGCTGCTGCAGACGCTGTCCCCGCAAGGCTGCAGCCTGAGCGAGAGGGAGCTGAGCGCCGTGCTGCAGCGCACAGAGGGCTTCTCAGTGTTGGAGCTGTTGCAGCTCAGCCAGCAGGCACTCTCCTCAGCATCCTCTCCCACCGGGGCCATGCATGGCCTCTCCACATCCTCCAAACCCCCAGCCTTCACAGACTTTGAGAATGCTTTCTGCAAGGTGCGCCCACACACCACCACAAAAGAACCGGACACTTGTATAGAGTGGAGCAAGATGTATAACCACTGAGAAAGCAGCCAGTCACTGTACTCGGACTGCATTACAACCCTGTCTTCGCTTTGACATGACTTGGGAATGTTTTTTTGTTGTTTTGTAATTACAGATTATGCAGCCAAAAGAGCAAGAGAAGCTCAGCGATACAGGAGAGCTGACAAAGTTGTTTTACTGGCAGAAGCATGCCCTGGTGTGCTGTTTTTGTTGTCATATGAATATCCGCAATATTTTAGTTTTTCCCAAAGAGAAGAAAGATGACTAGGCCTTGTTGACTGGGGTAGTGTATTAGTCTTTTGGCCAATGGGAAAATCAGATTTAAAACTATTTGGATACTATCAGAGATCCTGATTAGCTTTGGTCCAGGACAAAATCAGTAATTTGATGCTAGGTGACGAGGTCCAAGATTATGGATAATCAGGGTTTGGAAAAATCCCCCCTTTGACTGCTACTCTCAGGATCCTATTTATTGCCAGTCCACTTCCATGTTATCCTAATGTTGATTTAGCCATTGGATTGTCACTAATTATCCAGTCAGAAGGGCTCGGGATCGGCAACATCTCAGCTAACACAGTTTTTGACCAAAAAACACGTCAAACCAAATGCATAATCAGCAGCGTTGTCCTCAAAAATCACAATAAATGAATCCTTCTCGACAGCTTCTCACCAAATCAAAACAGTTGGTCCTTTACTATTCCAAAAAAAGAAAATCAGAAGACTTCTATGACACGCTGCTGTCCTTCCCAGGAGTCCTGTCGATCAAGTTAAACCTTGCAGTCACACTCGACATATTTGGTTGTAGAAGTTGTTGTTAACTCATCAACAGTATTATACTCACTGTTATAATGGTACAATTCATGGACAACATGTGTTATATTTCCTGGGTTGTTGTCCTTTACTTCCACTTACATTTGTTCTCACATTCCTCATCGTCGTCCGCATTTTTCCTGAGAATTCCACTTCCAGAACAAAACCCACCTGCACACCCAGCGTCTCTGTTTTCTATTTCACTTACTCCTTTTGTTTCTTAGTATGTAGTCTTGTTTGAAATGCTCAGGAAAAAAAAATTTCTTTACCTCAGAAATATGAAATTAAAGAATGTATGTAATCTTAGGGTCTTAGTAGAGAGTGGCGCGGAGCGAGATAGAGGAGCGAGGAGAAACCTGACAGTCTTGTAACACCCACTACAGCTGGGCTTTTACCTCGGGAGAGAAACTTGAATATGCTACAAAGAGTAACATTGAATGTAATTCAGGTATTTCAAAGGATATTTGATGCCATAAATCCATGTATTATTATATATGAATATATAAATACGTTTTTCATTTCTGTTCCTTTACCCTTTATTTTTATTGTAGTTTATGGTGGAGTGATGATTGTCAAGAAATGCTATGTAGAATTCAGAAAAAAATTTCCTTCTTTTGTTGGACAAACTGCTACCAAACACTCAATGTTCTTTAGTGTTTACATATCCTACATTAGCATGTCTGCAAATTATCATCTGAAAATGTAAATATAACGCACACAATCACACACGTGCACTCACAGTGGACATCTGAGCACAAAATAACTTCCAAAAAGAGAACAAACAAAAAAAATGTTTCAAGTTGTTAAATGTAGCTTTCAGCAAATCCCAAAGTCTAAAGATTCACAGTTAATGTGTACACATTGTGGATGAACCCAACATGTAGACAATCCAGACCAGCCTCTCCTTTTCCACCAGTCCCGCAGTTGTTTAGCTGGAAAAACCCCGTCACCGGACTGCAGGTACAGAGGTCGTTCGTATTAGTCTGTTGCCATGGTCCTAAGGAGGTACACACAGAATGATGTAATATTTCCTACCGCTGCCTCCTCCC
>CAEMYA010000044.1:3401917-3434961 GCA_903131615.1 Diplodus sargus
GTGTGTGTGTTTCAATGTTTGGATGTCGCTCTGTTGAAGCCTGGGCCCTGCGGCAGGTGAGGCCTCGGCACTTCTCAAAAAAACAGTGCGTAATAAAAAAAAGAGCTCGCCTGTGTCTCTGTCATGTTTTGATCATAAAAAAGAGAGAGAGAGAGATAGAGAAAGCAGGTTGTTGCAGGAAGTATGTCGGCCTGACACGCAGCCACATGTCCTCCTACAGTTGGGTGAACCTCAAATGTGTCAAGTTCTTTACACAAGAGGATCCATTTGGGCTTTTAATCATGTTTTCTTGTGTTTCACATAAGGTTGAAGGGAATTATGCAATGATCGTAAGTGTTCTTTATCAGCCGTGTAGTCCCTCCCTCCTCTGTCTGTGCCCCAATAGGCGCGTCAGTCACTGCTCTGTTCCTAGAAACCCTGTTCAGCTCACTGCTGTTTATGTGGCATCAGCCCGCCATATTGACTGTGCATCAGATGTTGAAACATTGCATGTGTCAGCTCCACAACTTTATTCACGTGGGTACCAGTCATCCCTGCGGGCCTGGAAGTGTTTGTACCAGTGACACAAAGGCGAGTTAAAGGAGGAGTTCCACCTCCAAATGAAAAATTCCATCTTCTCACCCTCCTTCTGCTGGAAAGTCAGGCAAAGTTTTGCAGCACCCCAAACATTTCAGTGTTGAATACAACATGTGGACATGTGCCACTGTGTGCCGTCACTACAAGCAGCAATACATGATATAACTACTCCATTACGAGTTGATGTCCCCCAATCAAAGTGTCGTTAAGAGAGCAGAGTTATCAGCACGATGTCGAGAGTAAACGCTATTATCTTGGGATTGTGTGATGATATTTGATGTTGGAGCAGGTCAAGGTGGAGGTCATTTTGACCACTCTAGGGATAAGTTCGCTCATGAAATGAAAACGCAGTCACCATCTTCCTCCCCTGTGCCGGTGGAAGGTCGGGGGGAAGTCTATGAAACATTTCTGCAGCCTCACAGCAAAACAGAGATGCAGCATTCTCCTAAACAGCTCTACAATAGTCCAGAGATCCCAAATTGATTTGATAAGACGTTACTTACGCCCTTGATACGGGGTCAAGCTTGTGCCAGGCAGGCGCACGCTAACGCTTTTAGCTTGGCAGCTTCAGTAAAGATTTCAGGCTTTTTAAAGGGTTTAGATATTGTCCGTTTAATTCAGTTTGGGAGCTCCGGTCTCCTGGGGACATGGATTGCGAGCTGTGTAGAGCCACCTCCCTCCTCTCTACGTCACCACACTTGCACCACTCATTACTTTGTTTCAAAGCAGTGCTCTTTGCCTCTTTCTTTCCTTCACTCGTTTTTCATCACGTGGTCTGTTTGTAGTATGAGTGGTCAACGCGAGTGCTGGAATTGGTAGCTTGTCCTGTTCTGCTCTTGCCGGTAAAAGGGAGGATCTTGCTACCTGCACGTTTATGAGCAGACGGGACCGCCTCTTGATGGCGTTCTCTGTCCTGACTGGATAAAGTGGTCAATATTTATTTTCTCCCTTTTACATGAGCAGCAGGAGGAGAGACATGGGTCACTGACCAAACACTTGACAACACTGATTACCGTTGGAATACAGAACCATATCACGTATTTTAATAAGAGAATAACAATTACAGCAGCAGCGTTAGGGTTAACCCTAACCCTAAGCAGATCCTTATCCACTTCACTTGTTTTGGAAACTCTTCCGTTAGGTCAGCTGAGATGTCTCCTGTGTCTGTCACTTTAATTCCACTGAATCTGACTTACGAATTCCAGATGTCACAGTGCCAACATCAGGGAGACAACAGGCACATGTGTCCAGACAGTGGATAGCTATTACCACCACCGAGGTGAGGAGAAGCGTGACCCACCTCACTGAGAGCAGCTGCTGCTTCTGCAGCATGACGCAACAAAACCTGAAAACATAGAAGAAAAATGTGATTGCTATACATAATCAGTAGGAGAACTGTGGGAGGCAGATGACCAGAATCTGACATGAAAACGACCCAAAAGCGTGTACTTTTCCGACTGCTTCCTGTTCAAACTTAGCTCATGTTGAGGAGCCACAGCTGTTTTCCCAGGCGACCCATCGCTCTTAGAGGGATCCATTATCTGTCCTCTCCATTACAGGCCTGTGTCTCCCACAAATGATTTTAGAGGGAGTGCAAGTGTCTCACTTTCACTTTCCAAAAGTCAGCTTGTGATGTTGAGCCCAAAAAAAGACAGATGATTGAATGTGATGACGAAGTACACCGAGAGATAAGATATCAACCATTTAGACAGAAAACAAGGAATCATTCACGTTGTTACTTTACATGTGGTAAATCTCTGTGTGGCACGTTTTTGGTTTTGCCCTTGGCATGTAACACGTTCACACATTTTAACTTCCAACCAAGCAGTTTTGGTGATCTCAGGCAGTATTTAGGGAAGCTGAGTTTCACATGTCTGATGAAAGAGGCCTGGGCATTCTACTCATAAAACGTCGGTCCCCCACCGGTCTGTAAACTGACGCTGAAGAAAATTACAGTGAGAGCACAGTCCAAAGTCTGTTGGCAACCAGCTTTCAAAGGTCTGGCTGTTTTCATTTATACGGTTTTTGGATCTCAATGTTAGCGGTAGAGGTAAGGGAATATGCTTAATCCAGAAAACAATATAGTTGGTGTTGTGTGTCTGTGCTCCTTGATGCTCTTGGCAACAGTAGAGGGTTTTAAATGTCTGTTTCTGAGCAGTGATTATGAGGAACTGACATGACCAGTGTGTGCTTTACTTTGTTCCCTAGAAGCAGTTTTACAAAGTAGGAATTCAGGACTCAGAGTTTTTCCCTATTTAAAAATCTGTATTGTATACACAGATGTGTTACTGCTCCTCACAGGCTCGTGTTTCAGTACCCGTTCACCTGAATGATAATGATGCCAACAGCTCAAAATAACAGCTAGAACTGAACTAGCAACTATTTACATTACAGAGTTATCTGAGCATTGTTTTGACTATTATTTGTTCTATTTGATTTATTATTAATCAAAACACATAGTGGCAACAACTAGTAACCGCTAACTGTTGCTAACTAGCTGCCGTTAGCTAGTTAGCTCAGTTAGCCATGCAGCTTTAAACCATGACAGGACAGGACTAGCAGCTTAGCTTGCTAACTTCAGTATATATCTTATACATAGACGTCATAATGTCAGAACCTTAATTCACATTCTGTTGATGATTTACATATTTTAATGTTTTTAGCTAATATTTTTACATATTGAACCTTTCATTTATAAATCATGTAGGGTGTAAAATGTTCGGTATACAGAACGTGTTTCATTTACTGTTTTAAGAAAAAGTGAAGCAGCAACAAGCTCACATCTAAGAAACTGGACCCAGAGACCATTGTTGCTTAAAAAATGATTGATTAGAAGTATTGTTGCCAACATAACTGCCAATATAATTGTTTAATAGTTGATTAATAAACTGAGTAACTGATTTGAAGACATCACATTTTGCTCTGGGATATTGTGACAAGCGTATATGTATCTCTATTTTCTGATATTTTATATAAGAAACGATTGAATGAAGAAAAATAATTGGCAGATTAATCAATAATTACAATAATGGTCAGTTTCAGCCACATTTCTGATGATTGTCAGTGAAGAAAGAAATGTATTTGCTTTATACTGTGACGGGTAATGTCAGAGTGATTATTCCCTTCAATCAGGTCAACATAATCAGATTTATTGTTTATCCATTATTGCTGTGGTCATATAATAAAACTTTCTAACCTCCAAAACAAGCCAATTATGTTTCTTAGTTAAGAATTCAATCATCAAATTCCCCTGTATGGATTTCTGAGAATGCTAGTGGAAAATGATCAGTATCTGATTTGACTTCCCACTATGCAGTGACATTAAGTGAAATGTGATTTTCCATACCTTAACAGATGTTATCATATGCAGTGGTATAAAACAGTGTCTTCTGAACATGAGGGGTTTCCATATCACTTATCTTTAGTCAGAAATGTAGCCACAGCTGTGAGTACGTCTGTTTCTTTCCACTTTATTCCGAGTATTTAGAGTCTGATGAAGATGTGAGGGTTTTAATAAAACAAAACAAAACAAAAAAAACATTCAGACAGATATCTTTGAGCTTGGGGCTTAACAAATAAAACAGACTTGACATTGTACCACATCTGGATACAAACAACTAGATGAAAAAAGCTTACCAGTTGCTGAACGGTCCTACGTGTGTTGTAGCTGCATAAAATATATCTGTCTATAAGAAAATCCACACCAAAACTTTCACAACCTCTTTTAAACGATAATGTGGTTTAACTTCCATACTGACAGACAGATGTGTAGATTTCTCAAATCAGAAACCCTGATTTTTATTGCTTCAAACGGAAACTGTCCCGATCTGCCTCCAAATCCTAGACGCATTTCACTTCATATTTTAGACATCTCTATATAAAAGCAAGGAATCTCTGTCTGTCTGTCTGTCTGTGCCTCAAATATCTCTGTGGATCAGGATCAGACTGACCTGAGAGTTTCAACATGGCTGCCATTTGGTTCAATGGTGTGCGACTTCGCATTTGTTTGAACTGCAATGATACCGTGATAAATTATTTCATAAATGCTTTACAAATTCGGGAGCATAGTCTACCGAGCCAGCACAGTGACATGCGCATTAGAGCCAATCACTGCAGAGCTCAAGCCCCCGACATACGTTAAGAAACAAGCGGATGTACACCTGCGGCAGCGCGAGCTGGACCCATTCTGTTCTGTGCATCTAAACTGACTGTTGTGGATTAATGAGACCAAACGAGACCGGATCGTGTCTGTTCGGGTCTGAGGAGAGCAGATTTATACCTGCAGCGGCGCGAGCTGGGCCGGGAGTTAGCCGGCGGTTCGGTCCCGTTCTGTTCTGTGCATGATCTAAACTGACTGTTGTGGATTAATGTGACTAAACAAGACCGGACCGGTCTGTTCGGGTCTGAGGAGATGCGGAGACGCGCAGACAACAAAGTGGAAACGGAATCTGTGGATGTTCGTGTGTAGCTAGCTGCTAGCCGCTAGCTAACCTACACGGCCCAACTCCCGAGCTGACGTACCAGACGCACCGACCTTTCCAAAACCGGACTTGGGGTAAATAATGTCCGCCACGCTTTTTCGTGAACATTGCCATCATGTTTGCTTTGTGTCTGGTGCAGAAGAAACGGTAAAAATGGGCTTTTGTCACGAAAATGTTCAAGCAGCAAGTTTGGTTGTAGAGCAACCGGAAGTTGTGGGAGGGACTTCAGCGGATGAGTGACAGGCAACGACGGTCGGTGTACTGACAGCGATATTGAGAATTGAGAGATTTGTGACATTTAGCGTGTTTGGAGTGTATAGTAAGTGTGTTATGTAGTGTTTGGTGTCGTGTGTTTAGTGTGTAGTGGAGTCGGTTTTTTGTTTAATGAGTCAAAACAGAAGAAGCTGAATGTGCAGCAGGCAGTGCAGCTCTTCATTCAGCTGGAAGGAGCTCAGGCAGACCTGAGCATTGCCTGCATTTAAATGTAAATAGTTACACAGAACTTTGTACATTTTTAAAATGTATGCACATATTCAGCAAACAACAATGTATATTTGCATTATAAGTAATTAAAAAATGGTTTGTTAAACATATTTGTGGTTTTCACAGTAAAAAATAACTTTCTACTCAGATTTTATGTTTGTTTTGTGATTTTAGGTCTATTGTGTTAATACAATATGTCAAAATGAAAAAATAACTGTACAGTCACATGTGAGGTTGTGCTGAAAATAATCACACCAAGTAAAAAGTTTTTAAGGTGAAATATAATGGCAAAATCAAAAATAGTCAAAAACGACCAGTTATACCCTGGAATATCGGATTTCATAACAAACCTAAATATCCCTGACGTTCCACCTTCAAACAGCCTCATTTGGCCATCAGTGAAAATGCTTCTCAACCTCCCACTTTTCTATAGGAACACATAATTCCTACGGGCACTGCAGTAGTTATTGTAAAAACAGATGGGACGGATGAGGAATGACTTCATCCTCAGCCTACCAATCTATTTATACAGAAGGAAATCCGACTTGGGACACCGAGAGTAATAAGTTAACTACTCTGTCTCCAAAACATTAGTAGTATAATGTAGCTGAAATATACCCACAGTCACTCCCCTACTCTCATGATGGTGTGTGACACTTTCAATTATGACCCGGGGCATTCTGTTAAAACTTCACAGGCGGTATTGGGTGCTTTTCGAGAACACCAACTAAAACAGAAATGGGAAACGGTGACATGATTGTCATTGACAAGTGCACATAGAGGAAACTGACGGGGTTTGTGATGTCCGGCAGAAACAAAACATTTAAGGAGTTCATTGTACACCAGGGAGATGAGACTATGTCCTTGATTTGCAAGATGTAAGAAGCAGAGCAACAGGCTTTCCTGATCCAATCAGAGACTGTGTGTCCACAGCTGGAGAATCTATCATTTCTGGAGTCCGAGATGTGCTGTAAGCCTCTCAGTCTGACACTTGTAAGCATCTTGTGAAGTCTGAGTGGGACACAATGACACAATGTTCAAGTGTTGCTGTTGATTGGATGCTGAAGTCTATTTAAATTCCTCATGTCTTCCTAATTACCTGTCCTCATTGCACTGTCACCCATAGGACTGTCAAGGAAAGAGCTGATGTGATGCTGCATGAGGATGTCGGAGACACATGGCTCAAAACAGCAGTGTTGGAGATCCTACTTTGAAAGCATAGGCTTAAAATTTGAGCCACAGCAAAGCTACCCTGTGGATAAATGTTCATGTGATACGAAGCTATAGCAAAATATAATAAAACAAAAGACGACTGCCTGAGGGAAAGAGTCCATGTTATGGTATTACACCAAGCCAGGTTACCAATGTAGTAAGGTAACCCTCTAAAATATTTATTTTTACATTTAATATAACGCAATAATAATAATATTAAGATGAATTGACAACCTAATATATTCAGGTTTTCCTTTCCTTTTATGGCCATAAATCGTCCATAGTTTCAGTGGTTAACTGCACAAACAAACGGCAAAACGTAATTGAACTATTTCAATCACTATATAAAAATGATTGTATTTGAACAAACATCACTACAAAACAGCACCACTGTGGCCCAATCCCAGTACACCCCTTGCCCCTATACCACTTTCCCCTAAATTCCACCAGGTTCGTGTCCGGAGCAGAGCTGATGGGTTTCACTCTAGTCTATGTGTGTGCTTCCACCGGCTCTGCTGTCCAGACCCCTCCGTAGCAGATATGCAAGGCCTTTATTTTTGCTGGATGCTGGTACACGGCGCATCAATACAGCCGTATTCAGCACAGAGCAGACAGACATCTAAAATAATTTTCAGAATAAAACACTCCAGCACAAAAAGACATAGAGACAAATCCGGTTTCATACAGGGGAGGTTCTGACTGCCACCCGTTGGAACTCTGTTGGAAATGGGATTGGGATTGGGCATCTGCAGGTTCAGGGTTCTCACTGTGTTTCACGCATGGTATCCTGTTCTTGCGTGGAGAGGCTGCACGACTGCATCGTCTGTGTCAGACTGACCTGCGAGAATCCCCCCTACATGGTAGAAACAGAAGTCAAACACTGGTCATTTTGACAGAGTGGCAACAACAATGAAGACAATGATAAGACCCGTGACACTGATGCATGAATTGTGGTGATATGACAAAAGGTAATTAGAAAGGCATTCATTGTTTGACTAACCATAACAAGACAACAGAGTATAACCGCAACGGAGGCCTCCTTGTGTGAGACACTGTGTGAGATACCGGTAGCTCTGGTTAGCTTATTTTTTAGCTTTTGTGTTGCCATCAAAACCTATCGATGTATCCTGCAGAGTAGGGGTGGGCAAAAATATTGATACGGCAATATATCGCGATACTGATGTACATATACAGGTACTTGTGTTTTCATCTTTATTTGTATCGCAATATCGTGATACATATCGTATCGTGACCAAAGTATCGTGATACGTATCGTATCGTGAGGTTCTTGCCAATACCCACCCCTACTGCAGAGTGTCCTGTTGAGGCAGCTGTGCAGTTTCCCCGACGAGAGAAGCAGATGGCTCTGCAGCAAACAGGGCTGAGGGATCGAACACAAATAAACAACCAAGCAAGAGGAGAAATTCCACAGCCTGGAATGTAGACGTGTTCTACAAATTTAAATGAACCTCTTCCTGTTGTTTTGTTTGGACTAACTCCAGAACAACAAGTATCAGCATGTGGATCCACTGCTGATTAGAATCGATGATCCTGCCTCCCTTTTCCCAAACTGCTGGATAGCTACAGTTGGACAGACATGCAGGCATGTTTGGGGAGTTGCCTCAAAAATTTATATTCTTCAGTTTATAACCACGAGTAACGATCTTGATCCCTCTGCTCTCGCCCCTGTTTGGATTTCAATCCGTGCTCCGTTGGTTGCAAGGTCACATTGTAGTGAATATCCCTCGTCTGTTGACTCCCTTCGTTGTCTTTCTGCATGACTGACTCCTCTCTGCCAGCTTGCATTGAGCAGTAAGTCGTCAAGAGTTGTAATGCTGTATCCCATCAATCATCTCTGTCTACTTTTTTGGACAAAGTTGGACTCGGTGGAAGAGAACCCGTACCTGTAGGAATGGGATGTTCGGCTGTTTTGCCTGGATATTTATACTGTACTGTTTTTGTTCAGATTAAACAACAGAGGGACAGACAAGCTCTTTCTTGACCTGTTTCCAATGTTTATGTTGAGCTAAGCTAACCATTTACTGCCTCTGGCTTCCAGCTTCTGGAATCGGAGTGGTGTTGAACCTCTCATCCAAACCTCTGCAATAAAACAAGTAATTCGAGTTATTATTGAAAGAGTCTTTTCCCCCCAAAGTTTGCTTTGTTTCGCCATCGTCATGTTAATCTTGCATTGCAACAAATAGATACGTTACCTCGTAGATGTGCTCCAAAAAGAAAGAGCACTAGGAATATTTTGTGTCTTTCTCTGACTCACTCTCAAGACAAATGCATGTGCTAGCTAGAACAAGAGCCAACAGAAGGCCGTGGTGCTCATACCGGTTGTTCCACAGGGACTGCCAGAAAAATGGAAGTTCTTTGGAGTTGCTTTAAAGGTGCACCATGTTGTTTTGAGGAAGATATTTTAATCAGAAGTCAAAGATCTTCATTCTTCATCTCTACTGGTTGTTTTATATGCCTAAACAAACTAAATAAACAAAATCTTTGTTTTCATGACCAAATAAACTGAATAAACAAACTGACACCTTCAGACCGTGTTCTGGGGACCTTATTTTCCTCTGAGAACAGCTTGTTTACTCAGTTATGGAAAAGATAGATATAATTGCCACATTACTATCTGTGTTACTATTTCCTCTCCAAAATCTGCATAGTGCTCCTTTCACTGTGTAACATTTGCTATAAATGGTAAACTCTTGAAATGTCTCTGACTAACTCTGTTGTTGAAAGTGTGGTCGTTTCACATTCTAAGTTGGCTGCTCATTTCCTGTGATGGATGGTCAGACTTTATATTTTATTTTGGGAATATCTGTGGTATCCCACGACTACCACTAGCTTAAGTGGATGAAAAGCATTGCTGATGTTCTGCCCACAGAGAATGACACATTTTCCCGATCGTTCAGTGTGACACAAGAATGAGAAAAAAATGCTCAATCTTTCATTGTAGATATTATAACGTACTTGAAGGGTTTCTTGATTATTGAATTATCACGTTTACACAAAATAGTGGTGATGTGATTGAGCTGTACCTCCCCAGCTGTGGTGAACATGTTTTCCAGATGCTTGTGTGACCTACATGCAGTAGACCTGCACTCCATATGAGTTTTTCTTGTGGTCAAGAAATCGTGTGGAAAGACCAAAACCAACAATAAGTTGATCGCACTCAGGTTTCTGTGTATCTAAAGCCTGCTATAAATTGTTGGTTTGTCAAAACATGTAAATGAGCCACAGCTTCAGTTGTTGGCGTGTTTACGTGTTTCGTCATTATGATAAACACAGGTGCTGTAGTTGATTTTAAGGAAATCAAGCATACGCAAAACTGGTGCCTTTAAACCTCCCCTGCACACAAAATGTACGTTTAGCCACTGCTGAAAATAGTCTTTGATAGCTGCAACATTTTCCTTAGTTTGTTCTGTTAGTTTCAGTTTTTTAAAAACTAATTGACTTCCATTTTTTTTTTCCTTTTTAGGTTTTAAGTAGCTTGAAAGTTTGGTATGCACATACAGTAGCATCTCTCAATAATGACTCTGTGCCTGTTTCACTGCTCTTTATGACTGCAATTGAAAACAGCAACTGTGTGCCGTAGCCAACACCAAAACAATAAACCTGCCTGTGTTGCCACAGTGTGCCCTCCGGGCTGGCAGTACGGCTTGCTTTCCATCTAGATAAACCAACACATGCTCGTTTCCTAGTGGGAACAACAACAACAACCGACCTCTCTAACTCCAATCACAGACAGGCTATCTAACACAAATCAGTTTCAGAGGTAACAGAGGTGACTAACACTTCAACAGTCCATTCCTTTTATGGCAAAGTTTTTTTTCCCTTTCTTGAGTGTCTTCTGAACATCATACTACATCAATGTATCATACATTTGCATAATTTATGCTTATAATCAGAGTAGAAGTGAAGCTAATTGGGTGCTAAAAACACGACGAAGCTAACCCGAGACACAGTGAGTAGTGCTAGCTCAGGCTTGTGTGAGCTGACCAATTAGAAGAGACTTGGTTTTCAGTAAAGGGGGGCCTTAAAGAGACAGGAACTAAAACGTGTCTCAGACAGAGGGGTAATACAGAGCTGTAGCACTGGACAATATGAGTTTTTAATGTTTTTAAGCATTGATACAAATAATTTAAACCTATCTGAGTGTTAGCCCAAAATAACATTATGAGCCTGAAAATAAAAGCATAGTATGAAAAGCGTAATATTTCTCCTTTACCTGGGCCTAAAAGTCTTGGCTTAGTGAAACTATGGAACTTGACATCAGCATGCTCCCCAGTCTGTTACAATACTTTGGGTCCTCCAGCAAAAAGTATAACAAAGTTATGTAGGTCTGCACTGATTGTCCTGTCTGCAGTTAATGTTAAAAAACAATATTTTGTATTTGTGAGCCAGTTAAAAAAATAAATAAAATCTTTAGGAGGAACATTTTTGGGCCTGAATGCCACAAACAGGGCAGGAAAGCAGGAAGGTATAGAAAGACAGACATGCATTTTTGGTTTTGATCCTTTTATGGGAATTGTTGATCATAAGTAAAATATAGAACAACACATGCCTTTTTATATAATGTCATTGTGGTGTTTGAACAAAAGATGTCCAAGTTAAATGTGCGTTAAAACTGAATAGTCATACATAATTTCCTTTTCTTCTGACTTGTGCAGCCCTGCTTGATCATGGCCCAGTGGATACACATGTCCCAGATGATACAGTGCCTGCCTGATGACACCATCAACAGCCTCTACCCGCCATCCGCCTTCCCCATTGAAGTCCGACATTTTTTAGCTGAATGGATTGAGAGCCAAAGATGGTAGGACACAAACACGTGAACACAAGTACAGTACTGTTACACAGACATGCTTGCAAATATGCAGTGTTTTTGCATATTTTGTTTATTGCAGATTGTGTGTGCATGTTCATTCCTTGTCTTGTGTGTGTTTGTGTGTACACAGGGATGATTTTGCGCTAGAGAAGGTAGAGCAGGAGAGCCAGGCTCAGGCTCTCCTGGATCAGACCATCAGCATGCTGCAGTCGATTGCTCAGCAGAACGCCAATGTGGTGGACAGGATGAAGCTGATGCAGATCAGCAGGAACATGGTAGGTTTCAGTAGCCCCATTCACACTGGCTTTTGGGTTCGGCTTTAGTACGCCAATTCCCCGCCTCCATCTCAGTGTGAATCTCTCATTGGCGGCAAGAGGTGAAATTTCGCACCAGCCCTGATACGCCTCTGGAGTTAGTATCAGGGCCGTATTATTGGAGAACCGAACCTGTGAACGGATAAGCAGGCTTTGCGTATCGAGGGCGTGTCATTGGATGGTCAGTTAACTACACCGGTCCTTCGCTTAACTTAATACAGAGAAATGTCCCACAAAGCAACGGCCTCTGTCCCCGCGAATGAGAGAGTCAGATTGACAGGGAGGACACCGGGAAACACCTTGAACGTCATCATCATGACGTCGCTGTGACGCCTCTTTAGGAGCCGCAGCGCTGGCTTTCTGTGTGAATTAAATTTATGAATTCGTCTTTAAGGTAGAGATGCTTCACTCTGTGTGAATCACCATCGGCGGGGAATTGGCGAACCGCGGCTGCAGCTTTTATGCGTCTTCTCCCGTGTGAATGGGGCTAGTGACACAGTGCCACTCTGTCTAGTGGCTCCAGAAGAAGCGGCATGTAGTCTGATAAATTGCTCCAGTGTTGTCACTCAGTGGCTAAATTGCATTGTGTGTAACATAGTGAAAGGTTTGAAAAGGAAGAAGAATGTGTGGAATAAAATCAGTGGTGGTGAAGGCTCGGTTGTATCAATTTTGTTCATTTGTTTTTTAACTGTCCACCAATGTTGTAGAAGCGCAATGTTAGACCAGCAGACTGCTTTTCAAAACCTGTGCCTACATTACCCCAGATACAATGTAGCCACTGAGTGACATCACTGGAGGAAATTATGGAATTAAATGCAGCTTGCCCTGGAGCCACAGACAGGCTTTATACTACTTTTTCCACATATGCAGTCGCACTCCCCAAAAACCTGTAAACACACTTTAATGTGTGAAATTGGTGGAGTTACCCTTTAAATACTCACCTTTCAGGAACTGCCCCTCAGAATTGGTCACTACACAGTATTCTAACTTGTAATACTTCTGCCAATTCTCCTCAATAGTTCTTTCATTGTTAAACATCCAAGTCTCCTGCAGCTTCTTCAGAATTCCTTCCAGAGACCTCTTATGAAAATAAGGAAAATATGGTGTTTTCATATATTAGGAAAGATTGTGTTACTGATGGCTGATGGAAAGTGTTCCTGTGGTTTTATGAGGGTGAGCACTCTCATAAGTGATAACAGAAATAGAGCCATACATTCAATCTGATGACCAAAATATATCAAAGAAAACTGTGAATGTCACGTAAGACAAGGCCACTGTTATTAAGATCTGATGAAACATGTTCTTGCTTTACAGACCATGTTTCAGCAGCAGCCTCTCCAGTTTGGAATGATGGTCCGGGATATCCTCAGGAAGGAGAGGGTTCTGCTCAGCACGGTAAGATCCTCTGTCACATATACTGTCTGCCTTTAATTTAACTGCACCATAATGAGCTGTGTGATCATTTTGTTGAAATTAGTGAGGCTTGATGTCAGACTGTAGTTGATAGGTGACAAAGGATTGGGTTAAGTAGATGTCATTGCAAATATATAAGCACACAGAAATAACTACTAAAGCTTATGCCAAAGCACTATAACAGTGGTTTTGCAACAGAAATAGTGCAAAGGATTTGCCAACTTGCTGAGAAAGTTCTAACTTTATCATCAAAATGTGCAGAATGATAACAGACAAAATCAGACATTTTGGTTGCAACAGGTTTAAAATGTTAATGAATAATCTCTTCAGTTAAGCAGCATTTATCCTCCTGCAACAACTGGATGTGAGTCCAACTTTGCCGTCCCTGTTGGATTCAAAACTCACAGACAGGACTGTGTACTTTTGAGGACATTATTACCTTAATTACAAAAAATGTGCCTTTAAATCATGCCAAATGCTTCTTATGACTTCAGAGCTGGCCTTAAAATCGGCATGTGTTCACATTTTCTTCCATATCAAAGTAATCTGGTGAAAGGTGTACATTGCAAGATGTACATACAGGTACATTGCAAAGTTGAACTGCTAAGAGCTAATTTTACACCTCTATCACATAATTTGGCAAATGTGTAGAAAATATATCGTCACTCAAGTTGTAGCCCACAGCTAGCTAACTGACTCCATGGCGGCGGTGTACTTCCTGTTTACATCCCCCAAATTAGGAGGTACAAAATTGGTTGGGGGACAAAGTAGTCTCAATTTTTTCTTCAATATTATTGATAAGTACTTATGTTATATTATTGGTCTTTCTTTATATTTTTTTTAATAAATAACATGTGTTACTTAAAGGAGCATTAGGTAGTTTTGGAAAGGAAATGGAAATTCAAACTCAGAATTTTTTATATTTACAGTATCAATGAGGTAATAGTACAAACTTACGAGTATATTTTTTTCCATAGCTGAATAAACAAGCTGTTCTCAGAGGAAAATAAGGTCCCTAGAACACTGTTTGAATCTAGAAAGTTGGCAGGGTCCGCCACATATAAACAAAGTATAACAGCATGAAATTGAAAGAAGATCTTTTTCTTCTGATTAAAGTTTCCTACATTGTCCTGGTTTGATTTCTCAGGGAAGATTACTAAAGTGAACCTGTTTTCCAGATGTCCACTGTTGATTTACTTTCAAGAGGGAAAATGAGTCATGTTTAAAACAGTTCTGTCCCGAGCACCACCACACTGCAGGCATATTAAGTGCTCTTCCATGTCCGCAGCCTGCCCAGTTGCCCAACCCTCCACAATATGCACAGCACCAGATTAGACAGCCCCCGCACACCAACTTGCAGGATGTAGACCACCTGGTTCTGAAGGTGCTGGATGTCCAGGAAATCCGACAAAAGATGCACCACCTGCAAGAAGAACTCAACTGGGAGAGGGAGAACTATGAGGGTGAGAGACACACACTGAACATGTAGTTTTTCTTCAGTAACAAGCTCCCTCATGTTCACAAACCTAATCAGCCAGATTCTGGTGCCAAGTGGCAAAAATGCTGTAGTTGTGAAACTGCAACTTGCGTGAGAAAAGGTTGTTATAGTTCCTCTTTCAAGATCATTTCATGGTTCTTTTTTTACTTCATTCACATAGTCCTCATTTAAAAACTATTGAATTTAAAGATTTTGTCTGTTTTAGGAAGGAAAGTGACGCAGGAAATTAACCTGCAGCTATTTTAGTAATCGATTTGTTCTTTTAGTTTCTCTCTGGATAACTGTGATGTGCAGTTTCGATGACTGTCCCGACCAAATGATTAATTGACGCAATCATCAGATTAATCACGACTGTAGATGATTGGATTTCTACTCTTTTTGTGTTTTATAATGACTTCTGATTGTGAAGTTAGTGGCAGCTTTAGATATCAGAAAGCCAGTTGTGGAGCGTATCAAGGTGGACTGATATAGCCTTGAGTCAATGATGAATGACTGACGCCTGACATTATGACAAAAAAGACATGTCATGTAAAACTATAAAACAATGATGGGCCACAAATGGAGCCCTGAGGTACCCCTCATGTCGTCTCCACTCCTGATCTGGCTTCCTCAACGGCTTCCAGAATTTGTGTTTTCAGGGCTCCAGGGTGCGACTGTTTTGGTAGTGCGACTAAACATTTTCATTGTCATCACGCCATTTTATTATTGTTATTATTACTTATATTTTTTACTTTTAACTTGTGTTTTTCATTTTAGATAACAGCATTCAATGAATTTCATTGTACAGGGAAACTCTTCTTTTTCACTATGCTCCTTGACTTGACAGTGTACCTTATATTCAGCAGGCCATATTCCACATATAGCCACTGTTCAAGTAAGACCGAGGAAAATCCTAAATTTAAATTATATTTTTATCCGTCACATGATTTTTATGATCCCCCTAAGAGTCATTTGACCTTATCATTTACACACACCTCATTTGCATAATTTGCTTAGAAATTACATTTCACAATGTAGACTATTTTGGGTGCACCTAAATTGTGTGCTGGTGTCCCTCGATGAGAAGGTTATGTCTGCCAGTGCAGCCAGTGTAAAAGTCTGGAGCCCTGGTTTTGCCGTTAGTATTTTCAGTGAATTCGCATGTGTATTTTAAGACAGAATGTGAGATGCCACGTTATTTGATAACAGCTCCCAGAGCCTTTTTTCATTCTCCTTTCTACTCACTCTGACATTTAACACTTAACTGTAAGTTACTTTCCTTTTTGTCTGATATCGCTCTGTTGGAAATTCCCTCATTCACGCAGGACAGTGTCCTCCCATTTGCAACAACAACATGAACTATTTTCTTTTGTTTTATCTGACCTTTTAAAAATGTTGTCAGTGTTCGGTCCAAGTATCCATAACTGCTGTACCTGAGACGTCTGGCCAAGCTCACTGTATTTTGCATGTCAGTGTTCTCGGTCTGTCTGTCAGCCTGGTCATGCATGTTTAAATCTTTTCCAGTCAAACCTGTTTAATCTGGGGTTGGAGATTTTTTAAATTCCTGTCACTCATGTGTTCACAAATGTAAAACAACCCCCATCCTGTCAAAGATTACGTAGTTGGGCACAATTTCCTTGTCAAGAGTTGAAAAAAGTTAACTTATTTGTTTGTCTGAAATGCAGAAGTATCCTGTAGCGCAGAAAGGACTCTACATGTGATGTTATTTATTGTTTGCACAGGGCCGATGCAACAGAACGGACTGGATCCTGCAAAGTCAGAAATCCAGAAACTCCAGAACCGCATCCAACAACTGGAGTACAATGTGAAAGCAATGGCCACGGTGAGCTTGGCACTGGTTTATGCTGCGAGTGCAACGTTTCTGGCACCTCAGAGCGGAATTGTTTTTGGCTTTATATAAACTGTGATATCAAATCTCTGTATACAGCTGGTTAGTTACTCAGTCAGTCGACAGAAAAAAAGTTTAAATAGTCGATTGTTTTCAGTGAATAATCAAATGAAAAAGGGAAACTTGTGGAGAGTCTTTTGAGTTTTTTAAATGGTGAAATGATAATCGGTTTATAACACTGTAACTCATGGAGTTGTCAGAAGGACATTTTAGATATTTTATAGTCTACAAAAAACAGTTGATAGAGAAATCAAGCGGTCTAATGTGACTTTGACACAGCTTTTATTTATGTGAAGCTCTCTGTGGCTTATTATGCTTTGATGTGTCTGAATCTTTGTGATATTTCTGTGTTGTAGAAGCGTTTCCAGTTGTTGAAGGAGTCTGTGGACTTTCTGGACCAGTGTCAGACCCGACTGATTAGCAGGCTGAAGGCGTGGAGGTGGGAGCAGCACAAGGCCGCCATCGGACATCCCTTTGACGAGAACCTAAACCCCCTGCAGACCTGGTGAGGTTTGATCCAGACAGAAAAAATCTCAACAACTGTTGGATGAATTGACGTGAAATATTGCTGTGGATGAATCCTACTGATTTTGGTGACGCCCTGTCAGCTGTTGGATAGATGCAATGAAATCTGCTCCACATGTTCAGACTACCTCAGAATAAAGTCACTTTTATGAAACCCCCAACATTAAGGGGTTGGCCAATGTTGTGGCTGATGGTGAGCGTCTGTAGCCCTTGGCTTTTTGGTGTATAGAACCTGTCACCTGTGGCAGAATCTGTCAGTGACAGAAATCACTCTAATTTAGTTTATCTAATGAAATCCATGCACGAGAAGGGAAACAGAAACAGAAAGGGAAAGCCCCTAAGCTTGAGGTATCCATGACTTCATACATTTACAGAGGCTTTCATCAGACACTAGATTCTCCATTAAAAGTGGCTACGTTATTGAGATTGGTGTCAAAAGCGCTGCTTTGCAACATTAAGTATATCCGCAGTCTTCCAGTTTCCCCTTTTTAAATGCAAATACAGACTGCCTCTACCTGGTGGTATGGAGAGGTGTGTCCTCTCTTACGCAGGTGCAGAATGTACAAGCTTGTTGGCTGTCGGCTTTAGTCTTTGCAGAACCTTCAACGGCAGCTATTTGGGTGTTACACAGTGTCAGTTTGCCTTGTCTGGGCCCCTAAACCGTTCTCACAAATTAACCAGCAAAATTAATTCCCATCAGCCTCAGCTGTAATTGTTTATACTTGTACTCAGCAAATATAACCATGCTATTGCTAACATGCTTAATGAAAATAATGAATATTGTATGACGCAAGCTAGCTTGCTGGTTTTAGCATTTATTCAAATCATTGCTTCACATTTCTGTTAGCATTACTGAAAAAATGTCCCTAAGACAAAGGCGATCTCTTCAAATGACTTGATTTGTCTGACTAACAATCCAAACCCTAAAGGTATTCAATTTGAAATGGTATACAATGGAGAAAGCAGCAGAGGGTTGGCATTTTTGTGTGATTATCCAGACAGACTAATGGATTATTTGATTAATCATTTCACTGCTACCACATATCAGGACAACTGACGTCTTACTACTTACTCTGTAAATATTGTGTCTTAATATTGTATGTCAGTATCAGGATTGAGGAGGTGATTAGCCTGTTTTCTATCTTTTACTAGGTTCAGGTGTTTGTGCTTTCACTTTAAGTCTTACTTCAATGTGATGTTCGTGTATTTTTGTTCTTAGGTGTGAGCAGCTGCTCGGGGTGAACGGGAAGCTGAGACAGGAATTGATGCTGATAGGAGAACCGATCCCAGAGCTCCAGGAAAGGCTGGGTCAACTTCTGCAGGTTCTGATACAAAGGTATCACAGTCACATTATTGTATTTGCAGATTTTTTTTATTTTATTATAGAAGTGTTTAAGAAAGTAAACTTCTAAAACTCACAAACTCAGTCTCAAAGCGCAACATAAATCAATTATTTTCATCCAGCTTTTACAGCAGAAAGCATGTTTCCTCACTGGTGTTATCTGTTGTCTCCTGCAGCTCTCTTGTAGTGGAAAAGCAGCCCCCTCAGGTCATTAAGACCCAGTCAAAGTTCTCCACTACAGTGCGATATCTGCTGGGGGAGAAGGTGGCTCCTGGAAAGCCCGTGGTGCTGAAGGCGCAGATCATTAATGAACTGCAGGCCAGGAACCTGGGCAGTGTTCCTGGGTGAGTCACACTGTTTCCACTGCACAACACGGAGGAGTGCAAACTGCCAGGGAGGATTAATTAATTGTTTTACTGGTATTCAGCAGTTTCTTCCTGCTTGAAGTATCCCTGACGGAGCAGCACATACATAAAAGAATTTAGATAAAGGCTAATACTGCAAAAAGGGTGACTGGTACGAACTGGTACTAACTTCTCTGTTCTCTACAGTGATAATGTCGGGGAACTGATCAACAACACAGCCATCCTGGAGCACAACACATCCAGCAAGAGCACATGTGCCACCTTCAGGAATATGGTATGTACTTCTCTAGATTCAGCCTAAGTGAGATAATTGTTTAGTTTTATGAACAAGTATTTTCTTTTCCCACAGTCCATCAAGAAGATCAAGAGAGCAGACCGGAAGGGATCAGAGTCAGTGACGGAGGAGAAATTTGCCCTCTTGTTCTCGACGGAAATCTCCATCACAGGCTGTGACGCTCCCTACAGGATACAGGTTTGATCCGATCCATTGTTCTGCTCGTCAGCACACAAGTTCTGTAATATGGCCACAGGGACACACTGCGCTCAACACTATGTGGTACACTCACACACATATAGCTTCATTCTGGAGCTATTAACATAATTCAACTTTTGTTTACAGTAAATATGCTCAGTGGGATCATCAAACTTAAAATGATGTCGTTGATTACAGATGATCTCACTGCCGGTGGTCGTCATTGTCCATGGCAGTCAGGACAACAACGCTCTGGCAACCATCATATGGGACTGTGCTTTTTCCGAGGCAGTAAGTGTCAAACTCTTGTATTCTTTTGCTTTCTAAAAGCCCATTAATAACGGGAAACTGGTGACGTACATAGGAAATTCCCCTTAGACCACACAATCTTATTAAACACTGCTCAGTTCGACCTTCGCAGACCCTCTACTTGAGACACAGCTGATGTGAGTGTGAACTGAGACTGGTGTCAGCTTCCCACTCTGTGTGCTCATTCACAAACAAAGTTTCTTGAACTATTGTAGGAATATAGTATGCGGTGAACTGAGGGAGATGAATCTAAACCAGCACATTCCCCTGATATGTGGCCACAGCGAGCTTTGACAGATCAGATATGCAGCAGATATTTATGGTTTACACTTGCATAGATCAAAGACTTGATAATTCATGGCGCGGAGCAGACTAACTATATATCAAGTTATTAACATCTATAGAGGACTATAGAGGTATTACATTATGACAGATAAAGGAGAAAGTGGAGAAAGATTAACAGGTATTTAAGTAAGGAGAGAGAGGATCAACTGGAAGTTTATAACAATCTGTATTTTGGCAACTACACAAACATGTGGGGCATATTTGTGAGGCACTGGCCCGCATGAAGATAAGAGACAGGACAGGTTCTTCCAGTTTTGTCCCAGATCTTTTATTGACTTTGAGCACGAAATAAACCAGTCAGAAAAAGGCCTAGAGGTTTTTCACGGCAGACATTTTGTAGAAGTATGAGAGCAGACATTGTACGAGAAGCACAGGAGAAGACTGACAGTTAGTCAATGCCAGCATGCGGGAACTGACTCACCTGGATACAAGTTGTTTTAAACAGTTACACCTTTGCCTTCACTGCTTTGACACATCAGAATGTCTGCTGTGAAAAGGGCCTATTGATTAAAAAATAAATAAATAAATAAAAAATTACAATAGCAGTTGTACAAGATGACATTTATATCCCTACAACCAATATAAGATATTATCCTCTCCTGGAGATCTGAGTCTGATACTACTTAAACATCAGTATTCACCAACGTATCATGGTTGATTTCGTGACACTACATGCTATACAGTTTCCTATATAGAGTTGGAGGTAAACCAGAGACTTACAGTAATGTGCACACACGCTCTGTGGACGGGCTTCCTGTTTGTTGCTCATCCTGCTTCGTCAGTCAGACCAGGTCCAAGAGATGACTGGAAACAATCTGACGTGATCTGTAAGAAATACATTGATTTTTCTGAAGTGCCTTGCCACTGAAACAAATTAACCACGTCTAAAATAAACATTGGCGATGCTAATGTATTTGTATGTATGTTCGGGTTTCTCTCACTTGTCCCCTGACATTATTGTAAATGCACGCCAGTGTTCTCGCCACATCAGCCTCTTTGTCGTTGCCATCAGGACAGAGTGCCGTTCGTGGTGCCGGAGCGCGTGCCCTGGAGGATGATGTACAGCACTCTCAACAGTAAATTCACCTCTGAGGTCGGCACGAAACACAATCTGGACCAGTACAACCAGCACTTCCTGGCCCAGAAGATATTTGACAAGCCCGACTTTGCTGACGACTACAGCAACACAATGGTTTCTTGGGCCCAGTTTAATAAGGTAAGCACAGGTGTGCTGTACCAGCTCCAGCACAGACATACGCAGCCTGACATACGCTCGAATCTCACAGTGCCTTTCAATCTCACAGGAGGTTCTCCCGGGACGACCGTTCACCTTCTGGCAGTGGTTTGAGGGCGTGATGGAGCTGACCAAGAAGCACCTGAAGACCTACTGGAGTGAAGGGTGAGGAGACTCCTCTGCTGTTTGAATTGTAAATATCAGACATCTGCTCCATTCTGTTATTAATGACGAGCGTTTGCAATGTTTTTCTCCACCAGGCTGATATTTGGTTTCATTGGGAAGCAGCATCTACACCTGATTCTCAAAGACAGACCCAACGGGACGTTCCTGCTTCGCTTCAGTGACTCTGAGATCGGAGGCATCACCATCGCATATGTGTCTGCTTCTGAGAGTAAGTTTGAGTTTGATTGACGTGAGATTATTTTGTAAAATTCAGTTTATTGGTGAAACTCTAGCTGATGAATAGAACCAATAATATGAAGCCACATCGCTTTTATTGACTTAGATAATGTAGGTGTCAGTTGGAACCTTGTGATCCCTCAATCACTACAGGGACGAATAAGAATAAGACAAGGACAAAGAGGAAGCCACACAGTGTCGACCAGAGAGCCAAACATGTTGTCGCTCTTGTGGAGATTTCAGAGAAAGACAAAATGATTGCAACTTTCAGTTAACGTTCTGTGAAGGTTCAGAAAGGAGGGGAAAAAGTCTGTGAACCCTAGAATATTAAATCATCCATCTTTGCTCACTTCTTTTGTACTGACACATCAAACATTTTTCTCGCAGATGGTGGACAGAAAATCCAGAACATCCAGCCCTTCACCAAGAGAGATCTCGACATCCGTAGCCTTGGTGACCGCATCCGGGACATCGGCCACATAACACACCTGTATCCTGAATTTCCTAAACACGAAGTTTTCAAAAAGTTCTACACAGGTATTGAACTTCATGCACAGAGTCAGTTGTCTCTGTCAGTTGAAAACACAACTAACAGAATGTGTTCTTGTTGTTTCTGCTGTCGTTTGAAACAGAGCCTCAACTGCCACTCAACGGAGGTTACATCCCTGTGTCGCTCCAAACTAAAGTCGGAGCGTAAGGAACTATTTTTTTTACCAACAAAGCATTTAAAGTTATTTTAAGAAAAATGAACAAGAAAAATTGGCAAAGTTTGTCTGTGTTTTGTGTGCAGGGAAGCTGGCTCAGCCACACAACCGCCTCCTGGCATGGCAGCTGTTGGTGACAACTCTCACAGTAATGTTCACTTTCCTGTGTAAGTGCTACTTCTACACATTTCCCTCTTCCACCTTTTGCGCATACCACCCAGCTCACGTCCTCTCTTTCCTAATTCCTTGGTGCTGTCCTTGAGCTGCTAGTGACTAATCTTGCGTTTATGTCTGCACATTTATGCTTCCAGGATGCCTACAGGAACCATGTAGGCAAAGTACTTAAAGCCCACCCAAATCGTATGTCTACATAAAACTACTTTTCAAGGAACTGAAAGGTTCCTTCAGGACGTTGTGGTTATGTTTCTACCACAGTTTAAACACTCCCAATGAATAGGGAAGTTAGTCATATCAAATGGCAGCTATTTTTAGAACGTCAGTCTTGTGTGTGACAGTTCAACGATGACACCGGACTTCGTCTTCGGTCCATCCGTTGTATACTATCTTCTGTTTCTCCATGTGGATGTGACAAAGCACACTGTACAAAATACAATCAGGTTTGCGGCAGCATTTTTATAAAATGGTGGCTGAGATAACATTTTGTGAGGACTTGAGCAATCTGAAATATTCTGCCCCATTCCCAAATTCACTGTAAATTCCGGCCTTTGCCCCTGCGGTCAAAACGCAAGGAGTGGGGAGGGACTCTTTCAAATGCGAGGCAAAAGTTTGCTGCTCCTGTTCAGACAACAGAGATTCCATGCTGTCATTATCGTCGCCTTTTAAAGATCGATTACACGTTCCTCAGTTGTCTTTGACAACCTCATGTATTTTGTATCTTTGTCCCAGTGTTTACACACTTTACACAACGTCAAGATTTCACATTCCGCATACTTCATCAAGTTTAATAAAAATAGAAAGTGACTCAAATTTCTTATGATATAACAAGGCCCATTTAACAGCTAGCCAAATGTGCTCGAGCGCTCTCAACTCCTGGCTGCTTAAAAGCAACAAAGGAAAATCATTTTCCTTGCTGCTGTTTTTTTCAGGCATCAGTTTCAGCCGCCATTCAGCCAGTCAGAGTCCATCCATCCAGATATAATGGACACGGCAGCAAGTCCTGGTGTGGACTTCAGTCCAAACCCTCCTGTGGTCTACGCTGACCACATGTAAGTTTTGTTTTGTTTTTTATCGTTGTGTCTGTGCATGAAATCTACCACCATGTCCAATTGTTCCAAATATACTCGGGCACGGTGCTGAAATGCTGTTCTGTGTGTGTCTGTTCTCTAGGCCCCCAGCCAACAACATGGAGCTGGATTTGGACACTCTCCTCCAGGATCTGAGCCCTGGTAATTAGGAGGATTCCCCATCAGTGTTGTTTCTGGAGCACAAGGCAAACATGAAATAGAGACCAGAACCAAGCTTGTCCGTATGACCTTTGAGGAAAGTGATGCTGTTTGTGCTCACTTTCCTTCACTTTCATCATCCGTCTACAGCCTCATCTACTTTTGAATAAAAAATCTCATTAGAGACAAATTTGATTTCCTTGGGACTCAACTCGTCGAAGGCAGGAAATCGTCATTTTAAGGACAAAATAAAACTGAGAACGAGCAAGAGGGAAGAGCGCTGTCATGGCTCTCCGTCACCCCGCCCTGGTGGTTGGTTTATTGATGTTGATTTTCTTTGCTTGTCCGTTTATACACACTCCCACGTGTTTTGGAAAATAAACGACTTACTGTACAGATTACAGTGACTTTTCAGAGAGACAACCAAACATGCATGAAAGCAGGCAAGAACTGGGACAATTAGTTTATTTTTTTATTAGTATAAAATTAAATTGGTTGATTGATATTTTGACAATTGATTAATGGTTTGGTTTTAAAAATTGTCAAACTTTGGCCACTTCCACCCTCTGCAATGTGAGGATTTATTGCATTTCTCTGTCATGTATGATAGTAAATTAAGAGTCTTTGGGTTTTGGACTTTGGAAAAAAGAAGATATTTAAAGACGCCACATTTGGCTCAGGGAAATTGCAATCTGCATTTCTCACAGTTGATTTTTGGATCAAGGATGAATTAATGAATCATGGAAAATAGCAGACAGTGTGACGCTCATGGCCGTGCAGTAGACCATCAGCTACTGGAGTACATTCTTGAGTTTGTGCTTGTTGCATGTTTTTTGCTCACGATGAGGCAAACGTATAATAGTATTTCCCTGTTGTATAAAACCTTTCGATGTGATCGAGAAGCCTGGCTAAGCCTCAGCTATCCCGCAGTAACACAGTGTGTGCATGGTAAGTACTTCATATAATGTTTGTCATACTGAGCTGTCCTGTGGCATAGTAAAGGATAAGAAACATGAATAAGCTCCTCTATGACTGTTGACTGTGATACTACACCACACTGATGACAGATGGCAGTGGTGGTGATGATAGTGGTGGTGGGAAATGCTCATATTATATCTGTCGACTTAAAGAATTAGTCGTGTGCATTCTCTGTTATATATATTTTTAGAGCTTTTTTCAGTTAATCTCAGACAGTAATTGTTGTCCGTTTTGTAAGAATGTATCGAGTCCAGCTGAGTGTGAATCCATGTTACTGGTTGCATTGTTTAGATTCTATATTTCTCTACTTAGTCTACACCTCACTCATTGGGGTGATAAAACTGATAAATGTAGTGGTAAGTGAGTGTATTTACAGTTTTTCCTTCATTCTTAAATGCAAATTCTCAAATCTTAAGTAGCTAAATTTAAGCTGTAGTTGGGTCAATTCATGAAAAAGACTTCCTGTAAAAAGAAAATGTGTGTTGTCTGTGAGCTCCTCCCTCTTTGTAGCCTATCAACCAATCAAATCAAGGGTTTGTAATGGAAGGTTCTTGTTGCCCACTGCCCACTTCAATGGAGTCTCACCTGTTGATGTGCCATTTACATATTTTTTGTGTTATTAGAGTTGTGTAATCTTAAAGCTTAAAGGAAACATATTATGCTTTTTCATTTCTTTCCCTTTCCTACAGTGTGTTATAAAAGTTCCTTTGCATGTAAAGGTCAAACTCTGCACAGAAAACGCTGCTCCGTGTCAGTGGTCTTTAAGCCTGTGACTTTGTGACATCACACTATGTCACCATGTCACACATTTGCAACATGTAAGAATTGATTCAGCTTTTGCTTGTTGTGGTTAGCAGTGCAGGCTCAGGCATGTGTGAACTGAAAGAGAGAGTTTGAGACAGAGGTGGAATACAGTGCTGCAGCCCAGGACAGTATGAGTAAACCAATGTGTTTTTTGAGCATAGCTCTAGCGGTAAAGATATTGTGAATCTGAAAATCACATCTCTCCTTTAAAATCTCACAGGGCTATAGTGCAAAATAAATTAGCAATCTAAATGGAAAGTAAAGATCAGTGTTGTAGTTAATTGGAAACATAATCAATTCTGACGGGAGATGCAGTATCAGCTTTAAGTCGAACTTTTCTCTGATTTTAGCAACTTTTTTCACACCTGAATGTATATAATACACCCATTTAATAACTAATCTCTGGTTTTTGAGAAGCTGAACCTTCCATCACAGTCAGTGTTGTTCCTGTAACAATACGTCGGTGTGTTGGAAGTACAATGTTGCACGTATGTTTGCCGGATGACAACCTTTACTATCTTGTGGATTGATTTTTGGATAAAATCATTCCGAGGCTACTACTACAATCTATGTACTCTTTTAACCATAATGACAAATAAATATTTTCTTTTTGCAAAATATGAAAAATGTCTTTGGGAATTTATTTACATGAAATTAGCTATGTCCCCTAAGTCGACCTTGACTGATACCATTTTGGCACAATGAGGAATTGAGACATTCACTGTCCCGGTTGTATGTAAGAACTATTCTCATCTGATAAATGATCTATGTTAATGGTTTAGTTTTTAGAAGTGGTGGTCTGTGATGTCTGTGATGATTGATTTGTTGCTCTGTGTGTGGATCTGGAACCATCTATTTAAATCTCATGTTTTTCTACAGTCAGTCGAAAAGAAAACACACAAAAAAGGGATTGGAAACATAAGAATTTTCTGATTTTTTTGACATATAAAAATAATAAATCAGTGGCATTGTGATTGGGAAGGTATGCCTGGTACCAAAAAGGCTGTCCATTGAATGAGAGCATATTGGTGTGTAACATAATTGGCATCACTTCCTTAATCCAGCAGCCAAAAGAGGAGACATTGCATAACTAGCATATTATATTTCCTATTCATCCAGTTTCAACAATCATGAAATGTTTTTTTAAAAAAGAAAACTTTACACTGTACATCACAAAGCTTTTCCATTAGAACACAAATTCTAATTTCAACATGTCACTAAAATGTAAATTCTACTCAACCACTGCCAGGGAAATCACACTGAAAAAAAAAAAAGATTATGTAGAGGAAGCAGAAAGAGAATCAGCTTACATGCCTGGTTCAATAACTGCTCTGGTGAAATTTGTCAAAAATGCTAACTTATCTCAGTGCCCCCGTCCCCTTCCCTCCATCCCAGCAGCTTTAGATGTCCCCTCATTAGAGCAGAACAAGATGGCTGCCTCATAAACAAAGGGAGGAGGTAGGGTGAATGAAGGAGGGATGGAAGAGAGAGGGGACACCGGGCTGATGCAGAGCTTCAACTTCAAAGTTCATTCTCTCTTGTGTAGATTGTATGAAAATAAAGGTTTACATTTATCACCCTGTACAAACACACTAAAGATTTCAGTCGCCTTCGCGGTGACCTTCTCTCTTCTCCCAAATTATCAGAGAGGGGCTTGTCCAATAAAAACTATCTCACTCCTAAAGAGCCACCCAGCTCAGCGTAGAAAAGAGAAGGCACCAGGTGTTTGCCAACACCAGCAACAAGCCACTACACCTCATGCACTCTTTCATTTCTAACCTCGAGTTGATGTAACAAAGACCCTTCAGTCGTGTCTGTCAAACAACACAATTCAACTAGGAAAAAAAAAACGCTTGTTCCTCATGACAGCTTGTCGGGTTTGCTTTCTTTGTTTTTCCATGGCAGACACGCAAATGTAAAAAGCAAACCAACTATCACACACCTGTACATGAATCTGTGATAAGCGCTGCTCTAAAAGCAAAGCTCATGTCAGAAAGTCATTTAAAATGTATCCCAACACAAATACGTCTGTAAGTCGTCTGAATGTGTTGATTTTCCCAACAGATTTCGTGGCAATTAAACCATTTTTCGAGTGTAACGTTGTTGAAGACTGAGCTCAGAAAAGACCAAATGGTTTTGTGTTCTGTGTTTATTTTGATATAAATATGAATGTGTGTGTGTGCTTCACTAGATGAGACACAAACTCCCACTTGACTGAATTTTGGCTTCGACTCAAGGTTAAGTCGTTGGATATAAATAGGGGGATCGCTCTAAACATGGAACCTGTTGAACTTTTGCAGTATCAGTGAGGGCGTGGAAAAGGCCACATCTTTCCCCTAAAAATATGATTGTATGATTAAAAAAATAATCATAATACAGACAAAAGGATTGTGGCAATGAAAAGTGAAAAATAAGGATGATCAGTTAAAACAAGCACACACGCATACACATGCACAGAGACATGCATGCACACTCACTCTCTGTCTCACACACACACACACACACTCAGCACACGTACGACTGGGGGGGAAAAAAAAGAATGTGAGCCGAATAAATACTGGTAAAGTACAATACGTACATGTAATTTACCCAAAGTTCATGAAAACGGAACAAAACGAAGAGCGAGATCACACTGGATCAAAATGGAAAAGCATGCAGAAGTCCACTGCTCTACTGTAGCTTCACTCCTAGCAGACTACGAAATAGGGAGAAAAACAGAAAGAGAGAGAAAAAAGGGATAGAAAGAGAGAGAGAGGCCCCTGTCCTGAGCAGTTATAGCCACCTGGTCAGCCAGGAGTGACTGACTCCCCACACCACAGGGCACAGGGTGCTTCCTTCAGTGGCAAGTCTTCTTCTAACCCTCCATCTTTGTCCTGCAGTCCAAGGGGGAGGAGGAGGTGGAGGAGGAGGAGGAGGAAGGATGGGTAGAGGTGGAATCAGGGCTGTGGCTGCCCCTTTTGCTGTGATTCAGTAGGTCCAGTTCTGGGATAACAAAGGTGTTTTCGGGGGCAGGGGGGGGGGGCGGGCGTCAGTGTTAGCGTGTGTGGAGGCGGGGTAGGGAGGAGGTATGTGTGCAGAGATGCTGAGTGGGCTGAGGATGGAACTGAGGGTGCAGATTGAAGGGGGTTGAGGGGGGGTGAGGGATAGGGGTCAGAAAGCCAATCTTCTTCTCCAGGCTTATAGGGCCTGTGTCTTGAGCTCGATGGGCTCTCCCCTGGTCTCCTGCTGGCCCTCGGCCTCTGGGGGCCTGGTGCCCTTCAGTGTGGCGAGCCTCTCGGAAAGGCCGCGCATACGGGGGAACAGCATGAAGTCGTACAGGAGAGCGCCCATGGCACCACCGATCATGGGTCCCACCCAGTACACCTGAGAAGGCAGAGAGTCGAATGTGTCAGTGAGCACGAAGAAGTCTCATTATTAGAGCTTGCAAGTTGTGCAGTGTAAAACGTTTTACAGATCATCTTACCCAGTGGTTGACAAAATTCCTGACCAGCACAGCAGGGGCGAAGGACCTGGCTGGGTTCATTCCTGCCCCAGTGTAGTACATCTAAGTCAGCGACGGAGAGGGTAGATCAGGGTTAGGACTGTTAAAGTAAATACGTGAGCCCATTGAGTCGTTTCACATTTCTAGATCCCTCTGGTTGATTCTTACCCCAAGAAGATGCCCCATGAGCACAGAGAAGCCAATGGCCAGGGCAGCAGAGCCCAGGCGTCCATTGCGCCTCTCGTCAGTCACAGCGAAGATGCAGACGACGAGCTGCAGGGTGAGGAAGACCTCCATGGTGGTGGCCATGCCCAGACTGATGCCCGGCTGCAGCTGAAAGACAGAAGGAGCATAGAAAGAGAAATGAAATGAATGTTGTTTTTACATCATACATAAATACACCAATACACCTTATATCATTTTTTTCTTTTAATAGATCTATGTTGCATTTCAAGACAGACTTGGCAAATCTGTATTATGTACATGCAATACTGCTACATGTAATGTTGAAGTATCTTAATATTTAACAGTGTGTGAGAAAAATGTAACACAGCAGTAATACAGCATTCTGAGCCAGCCTGCTTGAACTTGCAGTAATGGATATAGTGTTCTAGTGTCTTACCGTGTTGAGCGCAAGGTTTCCCCTCATGTTGCTGGGTGTGACCCCGTAGAGCACTGCGGCACCAGCCATGGCTCCCAGACACTGGGCCATGATGTAGAAGAAAGCGCGGAACAGGGACATCTGGGAGCCAATCAGGTAGGCAAAGGTAACAGCTGGGTTGATGTGTCCTCCGCTGATGTGGCCGATGGACTGGATGAGGGTGGCAGCCGCCAGCCCAAAGCAAAAGGCAACATGGAGGACATTATGGGGCCCAGTGGTCCAGCGGAGGGCTGCCCCCAGCCCAAAGAATACAAAGAACATGGTGCCGTAGAACTCGGCGAACACCGCCCGCCAGAAGGACATGGACCTGAACTCCCACATGGTGGCAAAAAAGGTCAAAAAGCAACCTTTAAGCGATGGAGGGATGAAAAGTCAACAGATAACCTAACTAATTCACTAAAGGGAGATGCTGTCTCTCCACAATAAACACAGAGCAAATAACAAAAACTTTGCCCTCAAACAGAAACTGCCTCTCTAAAGCTAAATGCAACAAGACGTAAACTGCTCAACATGTAACTCTCATGCAACTGTGAACAATCTGCTGCTCTGCTGTCTGGACTCTGGTTTCTGTCATAGAGAGCTCCTGAGTGGAGCAGTACGCCAGTCTCTGCGCATCTATGTGCCAACCCCGCTGGTTGTTAGTAGAAGAACATGGATAGACAAACGTTAAGCATGTCCTGCAGACATTCAGCCTCTTTACCAGAGCAGGGGGAGCTCAGAGGCCTTTTTATAACACCCCAGGGCCACAGCAGCCCCCCGGAGCCCATGGGAGGGGCCAGTGCACAATGACACAAATCAAAACAAAACCATTTAACCCTTCTCCTGCCCGGACCTCCCTCTGTCTGCTCATTGTAGAGATTTACTCTCAATCTGGACTAATGGGTTGCAAGATGAATGACCTTGACAATTAATAATCTGAAAACACAATGCAGTTCAAGTTGTAAGTTTATTTATTTTTTGCTTGTTTCTTGCAGCTCAAAAGTAAACAAAGCATAAAATGCTTTTGGGCATCATATATTATCCCACCTGAGTACCACCAAGAGCCAGGGTGAAGCATTAATTCAAAGAAATTCCCATAAAAAACACCTGTGACTGAAAAGCCCCCATGAGAAACTGCACTGACCTCAAGCCTGAAAATAGAAAAGCAGTGGGCATGTGGTGGGAAGAACCTGTGAGCTGGTACAAGTGGAGTGCAGTGGGAGTTTTGCTCGGTTTGCATCACTTTGGATATTTTTACAAGCACAGAATTAATGTCATTGCAATGTCCACCCTTCACTCTTTCCCCATGATTTTGCTTTCACCGTCTCCTCAGTTATGTACAATCAACAGTTCACATTCAACCCAATCAAAGCCTGCGATCACCGAGGCACCAGCAATTTCTCAATTTCTGGTACAAATTAGGTTTGTGGCAGCAGAACTGATTAGGCACAGTGTTGCATTGTGTGTGTGTGTTGCTGGGCGGGTTTGCAGGCTCAGGTCGGATAAAGCGGTGGAAAATCCACGGTTGGAGAGGAAGAGGGGAGAGCAGGCCTGGCATTGAGCTTCTGCACTGGAGCATCATGCTGACCAGGGCAGCCAGAGGGACGGCCGCAGCCCCCTGAAAGGATTATGCTGAGCTTGATGCTTTTCTCCTTTTCATGCATGGAAACAAAACGCTGGCAGTAACAGTTTCTGCTGGTTTCTATGATGTGTTTGTCTTGCCGTCACTGATGAATCCTTCATTTCCCTTTCCATGGGCCAGAGCAGCTACATAGAGAAAATACATATGTTGTTGGTTTCTGCGCTCACACTCCAAAGATGCTGGAACAACATTGGACGTTTATACAGATATAATCAGCAGACATTATTATGTCTCAGACTGTTTGCGTCACTGTGGAAGTTGTCTGTGTTTTACGAATATTTCAGTGACTTCTCACATCAGTCTCACAGCGGGCTGCCATTAGAATGCCATTCAGAAGCATAAGGAACAAAAACTTGATAAACAACTTGTTGCTAGGCAAAAAAAAATAAAAAATGTTTTTGCTAAAAATAGTGTTGATCCTGTTGATTCTGACAGTTTATTAGTTTGCTGGTTGGCGCACCTCTATTGTGATGAGTATTATGTCCTTCTCATGACTCCCTCCATCAGTGGTAAGCCACCCTTTGTGGGTTTAAGCCCACAGTTTAGTTTTACAGGGGAGGGGGGGTGTTCAAAAGGTGCTTGCATTGTGTTTTCCTGTTCCCTGGGTCCAGACTGCTGACACACACATAATCACATGCAGCCCCTAAACATCTCACACTGGAGTGGAAGCTCGGGGCCTGCACTCGCCACACAGCGGTGAACACATGTATTGCAGGAAAACATAGCACATTTAGGGACATTCCCACAAACAATCAATCTTTTCCTTATTTACCTGAGCACTTCCTGTGCTCATGAATCATCTGTGATTATGAGGGGAGTGTGCGCTGTTTTGAGAACTCATATCCTGGAAAATCTCTAATCATTTACACTGGAAACGGTAGAAAGAAATTTCAGGCTTCCAGTTCCCTTTTTGCACTCTGTATGTAAGTACAAAGGTGATGGGAAGCCCCCGAACTGCTCTGTGATTGTTAGAGAGAAGTGGGAGGCACATTAGCACTACTCAGTGGTTGCATGAGACATCTCACGTTTTCATAGGCTTGGTTAAAGGGTAGGTTCACAGGTTTTTCAATTATCACATGCACCTACGTGAAACTGAAAAGGGCGATTAGTTTCTGTAACTGTTTCTCCCTCCCAGAGGTGAGAAACAAAAGTCAGTCTCCTAGTGTAGAAAAATAGTTTACCATCTAAAATTTCCCCAAGCTGAATATGAGGGTTCAGCAGACTGAGTTAAACACATCAAGTTGGTTTGTTTTAAGCCGCTACGCTTTTAGAGTGAAATTCCCTTTTCCTCATTCTGAAATGATGATCTGAATAATCAAATCAAATCAAATCAATTTTATTTATATAGCCCAAAATCACAATCACATTGTCTCAATGGGCTTTACAGTCTGTACAGTGAACAACATCCTCTGTCCTTAGACCCTCGATTCGAGTGAGGAAAAACTTCCCATGTTGATGGAAAAAAAAACCTTTTAACAGGGTAAAAAAAACAATGGAAGAAACCTCAGGAAGAGCCACAGAGGAGGGATCCCTCTTCCAGGACGGACAGACATGCAATAGATGTTGCGTGTACAGAAAGAGCAGCAATCACAGTGTACAAGTTACATCAACAGAAAGTCTGATACAAGTTATATGAAAAGTTGAGTGGATCCAGGAGACGCAGGACGAGGTATCACCAAGTGCTGCCCAAGCCAGACGA
>CAEMYA010000044.1:3435134-3446919 GCA_903131615.1 Diplodus sargus
ACTTGGTTACTTTTGGATTACCTCTATGCCAAACACATGAATACACAGTTGTGTGACACTCTTGTGTATTCAGTTTCGAGACCAGAGTGATGTTGTGTGAGATTGAATATAACCCCCCCGTTTTTTCCATAATGTATCTATAATGTAA
This sequence comes from Diplodus sargus, assembly GCA_903131615.1. Lineage (NCBI taxonomy): Eukaryota > Metazoa > Chordata > Actinopteri > Spariformes > Sparidae > Diplodus > Diplodus sargus. The sequence continues at coordinate 3,435,283 of CAEMYA010000044.1, forward strand.
TTACATTTTCATCTCGTTAACTTAAATGGACGACAGTTATGTATTGTTACTCTCCCAGCCTGGTACTCAGATTACATTTTCGCACAAAGTAGTGATTGATGATTTTGTTCCCCCTCACTGACGTATGAACTGTGTTGGGATGGGGTCTCTTTGTGCTCAGCAGGAACAATTACAGTGCCCCAAAAATATTGCAACATCCTGTATGCATTGGCATGACTGTATTTTTGTTTAATAGCGAGACACAGTAGTATATACATTTACTGAAGTACTGCACTCAGTGTACATCTTTAAGCTACTTTACTTGAGTATTTCTATTTCATGCCACTACAAACTTCAACTGCACTACATTTCAGAGAGAAAATTAAACTTTTTACTCTACACTTACTTTGATTAATGTTAAGTTTGTTACTTTGCAGATTCAAATACAAAATATAATAAACACACAATTTATGATAAATGATGGATTGAGGTTAAGTAATAGACAAGTTGGCTATATCTTTACCTGATGAACAGTAATGTGATGTAAACATTAATGTATCTTTAATTAGAATCCAATGACAAATATTCTGCACACATACTTCTACTTCAGGCAGTTTTATTATGTTTTAGCTATTAGTTTTGTGATTTCACTTGACTTTTGCCTACAATGACAATTTGTACTTTTACCTTACTTGTGCTAGGAGTACTTCATCCACTACTGCTGAGACCACATTCTCACTACAACACTAAATAGTCCCTTCTTCGGTATATTGTGCCTCTACACTGCAATGATGAATAGTACTTTCAGAAAAAGTGACGCTTCAATGCTAGGCCTTGTATTCAGTGGTGTGAAAGAGTTTATTAGAAATGTATAACCAAACTCCCACAGCATAAGACAAACGCAAAGGTGTTCAACACATGTTGAATCAAACACACAAGCTTCCGAAAGATATTCTATCTGATCAACAAACATTTATAACCTGTATTATTTAAACTATCTGGGGAACTCTTGGTTGACTACATAGGATCTCTGCACTCGCCTCTGGAAGAAAATTAATATATGTACTGGCTACAATGTGCAATATTTTGTACACTGGCATAGAGAAACAAACTCTTCATAAAGACACAATGACTTTATGAGGAGTTCTCACTTCTTTAATACCATAATCTCAACACAAGCTGTAAGTTGCACAAGCATCATCTGTTTATTTTTAAATGCTGAAATGTTTAAAAAAAATTGTGTTAAATAGTTGCAGATGTTGGCATACATTGGAAAACCCATTTTCAAGCAGGACTCCTGCTTTTTAAATTAACAGACAAAATAAGTGCAATTTACAATACAAACATTAAAGGGGAAAAATCTGTCATTAAAAAAATCTACTTTTTTGGAAAATAGGCATTTTGAGTTATTTTTTCACTTCATTAGAAATCACAATGTTCAATACATAACCTGACATCGCAAAGAAAAAAAACAGAGAGAGGGTGTAAGACATCAGCACATCCCATTACAGTCATTTGAGTCAATGAACAATAACATTTTCATTTGAACAGAATTGTCCATGCAGAACAGAACAGCAAAGCACAGCACTGTATGTCGCAATGGATCTCTGTGCATGTCTGTAACCAACAGTCACTCCCTGTCACCCCCTGGAGGGGTTCCGCTTTGGAAACTGCGTAGAGAGATGAGGTTTCTTCTCCAGCATGGCTGCCAACTCATGTCTAGTCTCTCTTCAGCTGACTCATAACTTGCTTTGTTTACTACTGAGGTGGCATCCATATTGATCTACTCAAGGTCAGGCATTTCTGGAAGAGAGAAGAATAAGTGTGAGATGGTGATAAGATTTGAATCCAATCTTTCACCTATAAGCACTTATATAAAAAGAAATGCAAAGACAAAATAAAGCCATTAAAGGTAGTTCATAAGAAATTATATTGTAGTAGTCTAATCACTTTCATTTAAAGTCCCACAGGCTTTTGGATAGAGTGCAACCACATCCTAACTAAACATACTCATTTGTGATTTTATGAATTATGAAACATGTAAAAAGCTGTTAGTGATAACATTCAGCCACTACATGTGGCATTCCACTTTCCCCCACGTATAGTATAAAAGTATAGAGTATAAAACTGAATTTAATTTCAGGACAGAAATATAAAATGTAGCCTTTCCTTAAATTCTAATCATGATTCTCTCATACGTCCTATGACGCTATTTAACAGACCCCACAATGCATTATGATTATACAGCACTGTCTCCAACTCTATGATCTAATGACTATCCATTATGACATTATTATATTAATAGTACTTACTTTCATCATCACTGTCTGCAGAATCACGCTGCAAAACATGACAAACACTTCATCAGCAACACTATCATCTAGTAAAATTCACTTTTCTCCAACCTGTATTAATAACATACCTCTTCCTCTGGACCATCTAAATCAGGTAGATCATCTCCTCCCATGCTGTTCATCATCTGTACAAATCACAGGAGACAATCAACACTACAGTGCACATAAATATCTATATCTATATCTATAGATAGAGAGAGAGACACACACACACTCACTGTTAAGCACTGTGTTCAGCATGCTGCTTACCTCTGAGAATTTGTCAAAACTTGACAAGTCCTCATCTGAGTCATCTTCCCAGTCTTTCCAATTAATGAAATCCACACTCAGCCAGTTGTTCTAAGAGAAGATAGATTAAAGCATATAAAGGAGGCAATATTTAACATGTCATCAGATTCTTTCAGCCATTTTTCAATACTGATATTTAGTTTACCATATTTGACGTGGTATTTAGGATGAAACAAGTTTTTTTAATATGTAGGTTAAGAAACAGATTTGCAAGTTTTGTTTTCACATAAACAGCAATTAAATTGGCAACATCTGGTTTGTTACAAGTTTGCACCTGAGCTGCATAGTGATTAACATATGCTGACTCAACAGGTATTTCCCCCTTTTCTTTAAAGAATGAAAGTTACCTTTGTCTTGTCTTTGGTAAGTCGTGGCCATGCTTTTCCAGCTTCTGCTTTTCGTAAACAACACAACACAGACCTATCAGTGCGTTTGTGTTTGGATTCCTGCATGGAACAGAGGGTTTGATGAAGCCTTTGCAGGAATTTTAGCACATAGTAAAACTGCAACCATGTCTACAGGTGTCACACATACTTTGGGGTCAATCTCCCCAAACAGCTCCACTGTATTCTGGTGTTTGATTTTATCTGCTCCACTGACACAGCTGTGGGATGAAAGGAAAAGAAGCCATGATATTTCCTTTACAAATACCAACAGTGAGTAAAAACACAGAGCTTATTTGTGTTTTTCTAATTTTGTTCATACATGATAACAGATCCCATTTTGCCTTAAAGATCATCCTTTTTTTAAGATGATTCTGGGAAATGGGGCCATGGTTTGCCTTAAACATAGGAAAATTCGCAACGTACAACCATTTGACTGGTTATAAATGCAACTCACCTGAAAGTAACTTTGGCAGTGTCAAAACGAACTTGCACATCTTTACTGTCCTCCACGCAGAAATCTACAAAAACAGTGTCTCGTCTGTCGTACCACTTAGCTGTTGCAGGATGCCTAATGACAAAAGAATAGAAAGAAGGATTAAATGACAATCCAACAACACCCATGCTACATTTTAATCTGACATGGTAATTATTCAGGCTTGATAATATGAGTGGGGTACATAGTGTTCACAGCCAGGGGTGGGTGTTCTGCTCTAGTGGCCCACGTGTATACGGTGCAGTACATTTGAGGTAACGTTTAGCTCATGTTGACGGCAGCTTAATTCATTCACTCATTCAAATTAGCATGACACTCTGAAATATCCTTCACCCATTTACCCAACTACAATCAATAACTGTCCCCTCAGAAAAGCATTCATTAAAATGGTGCACCTGCTTACATTATACCATAGAAAATACACACATTAATTTGATTGTCATACTTCAGGGATAAGGCTAATGCACCACTCTTAGTGACTTGAATGGTTAATTGGTTGTCAAACACAGCAAGGTGAACATTTTTGACTGGAGTAGGGCATCTTGTATAAATCATCATGAGCTAACGTTAGCTTAAGTGAACTCTTCCGAGCTAATCATGACACCATGCTTTTTCCAGTGCTAACCATAAACGTTACCCTTGTCGTGTTGGCTGACATTAGCCTGCTAGCTAGCGATAACTGAGCTCATGCAAGGCGCGTTGACAAAACTAGCGAGGAGTCCATCAGCATTTGTGACACAGTGGTGCCAAATTAAATTACACTTAAGGAAGGCTGTCGGTGGATTTCACGGTGTGCTGTGCCTTTTAGTTTTGACTGTCGTGTAAGTATGAGTGCAGCACTGAAGCTAACTCGTGTGCTTAGCTCAGTAAGCTAGTCTTAGCTGGCTGATCCGCAGAATACCACATTGCCACGACTTTTAGCTGGTTCGCTACGGCCGGCAACGACAATATAGTAACCCAGAACTTACATCTTTTAGCAATTAAACTCCCTCGTCGGACCACGATATAGGTAATAGTGCTACCTAGCTGCAGTACCCGGCAAAACGAACTGAAACCTAAACAGTTAACTCAGACGTTTCCGACAGATTCACTGGTGTCTCTCAAAACATCGCGTGTCTTTGCCAGTTCTATCGTGACGTCGGGGGTGTGGGCACGGGATCTCAGCAGAGTGAAGCCGTTGGAGAGTTCTAGAACGAGCGCGCGCCCTGTGAGCAGCACGAGGGCTCCACCAGCAGACATGTCAGACACACTGCCTGATGATGAAGACGGTGAGGACGAGAATACATGAAGCCATTCAGGCCATGAAAACTGCACTGACTATTCTAATAATGTCACAAGTGTGAGGAGAATATTCAGATTCTTGAGTTCCTTCAGTCGTGAATTTTCGTGGCATGACATTTGACACGTGTTGCCAAAACACCATGGCAATAAAGATAAGGAAGAAAATGTACAGAGAAGTAATGACAAAATTAGTTTATGTAGTTCTATCAATGCTGTAGTCTATTAATAGTTAATATGAATACAAGAGATGATGGCATATATAAATATAAAGTACACTACATACCTAAGCATAAAAAAAGTAAATAATACGTAAGAATGTATGTGCTACAATAACTTCCGGCTAGAGAACCCCTAAACTAATATTAGCGTAATGTAACTGTCTGTATTCACGATGTTGATGATGTGATTATGATATATTACATCGAGTTCATCTAAGATGCCTGTTTGATGCTTTAATGTCTCATTAATAACGACACTTTTATTCCCTCTGATAGTAGTCTTTTAAATTCTTTGTAGATGTTTTTATTTATTTTATCAATTGATGACCAAACTGTGTATTAACATCTCTATTCATTACAGATTTCTTTACTTGAGTTACCTTAAACCACTTACGTTTTTACACAAGTTGTAAGTAAACAGGTCTAGGTGAAGAAACTTAGACACATAATTAAATGTAGTTGACATATTTAGTTTACATTAATTGGCTTCACTCAAAAACATTAATTCACATAAATTACATCTCTCAGGAGTTATACAGTTGTACAAAATAATTAAAAATATCTTAGATAAAATAAGATTTATCTATAAAGACATATCCTGTAGTTTACACATCTTAACCATCAAGTTCAGAGGAAAGACTCTTGAGGAGTCGATACAGTCCTTCCTGATAGGTACTTTATTTCAGTATTTGTGCACATACAAAACTAATTTCAGCATATTTCACCTAATTTAAAAAATGTGATTGGGTCAAGACTGAATTCAGTAATAACCTTTACGATGATTAGCGATGTCTTCATTGTTGTACAAAACAAAACAACACAAAATGTATAAGAAATACACATCACGTTTCAGTCAGATATGTTTTCTATAAACTATAAAAAAGAAAGGTCTTTGGAGAGTTTTCACTTTCATTTAAAGATGCATGCTGGGAAGTCTGCTGATTTTGCTGCAGATCAGGCCCCTCCCTTCCTTTACATAAACTTTACCTACAAAGTAAAATGTGCTTAATATATGATAATTGTACTGCATAGTTCATCTGATTGGTGCAAACAACCAATTTGATTGAAGACCTAACTTTCCGTGTTTGGCCACAGACTTAAGAAATTGATAAGTACTTTTAAAAAGCACAGCAGGAGCATCAGATAGATCAGACCACCATGTTTTATTGTTTATCCTCACAGGTAACCATTATGGCTGAATATGACAACAGAAATCAACCAGTCTGATGATTTTACATACCCCCACAATGCACGTCAGCTGCCAGGTTTCTACCCTGAAGTGACTGTTGATCACATGGCGTCACCTTTTTTCTGTGTGTAAGTAGACCTACTCAATGCAGAACAATGGTCCTTGTGTGCACTACAATATTTGCCTCTGAATTTAGTGGAGTAAAGTATATAGTGGAATGAAAGCATAGCCTGAAAGTACATATGCTTCAAATTAAACATTCACACTTGCACAAATTCATTTCCATGTTCCTTTAAAGGTGAAATATGTAAGAATTGGTCACTTGTTAAATTCATACTCCCAACAAATAGAGATTAGCATATTACCAGGGTAAGGGAAAATTAACTGTAGCTGCCATTAGCTAATTAGCTCCTTTAGTGGTTCAGCTTGCTGTCCAGACTGGGACCTCAGAGCACCAGGGGGAGTGTTATAGTTATTTACAACGGAGCATAGGAGCTCGGAACCGTCAGGAGAAGGAGGTTCTCAGACCTAGGAAGTCAGGGACCAAGTGGAGAATGCTGGCAGGAAGCGGTACCATAACATGATGTCAAACCTGTTGATGATTTTAGTCAGTTTTTCAATGTGTTGAACTAAAATTCTTACATATTATAAATTAATAGCTGGTGAGACATAATCAACATCAAGAGGCATAATTCGAGAATGTGTCTCATATCAGAGAGGTTTAAATAAGTGGGTTTTGGCAAGTTGAGTGGAACCTGATGAACAGCATACAGTTGCTGATTCCAGTCTTCACATTGGATCATTTTTTTCAATTTGTCCTTATAAAAATGTCAGAAGCTGATTTTTCTCTTGGTCTATTCAGTGTTGAGAATTTGAGCGTTACAAGTGATTAATGATGTGTGCTCCATTTACTGCCATGCAGAAAAGGCGCAGAGTGTGGGATGCTTATTTTATTGCTTCTAATCCCTTCCTCCGTCAAGAAATAGAAGAAAAAATAGAAAAAGAAAAAAATAAGTAATGATGAATCCCTTGTGAGATCTCCATTACAATATACAATACAATAAGACTACAGGGGAGCATAAATGAGACTATAGGTTCATTCATGAGCTGCAGGTCAGCAGTAGAATAAATGTTGCTGTTTATAAAAGAACACTTTGACAGCATCATGTGTGCAGCAGAAGATTGAGGGTATTTTTCTGCATTTGGAGAGGATGATGAAAACGACACAAGGCTCCAGTTTGTGGAGACAAGCAAAGATGCAGCGGTGGAAGCCAAAGTATCTCCCTTCACAGCTTGTTTATTAACAGATGCCTCCTTAGCATTGCTCTCAGCCATGATATCGGAGTGAAGGCCCTCATAGGGATGCATGCTGTCAAATGCACCTGCCAGACAGAGGACTTTAAAAGCAAACGTGGGAAGCTCTTGCTGCTGTCACTTTGGGAGAAGCTTCAAGCAGTTGGACTTGGACAAGAGCGAGAAAGTCTAAGACGCAGTGTCATCAACATGAGGCTTGGCAGCTGTCGATAGAGCATGTGGAACAATAGAGGGAATGAGGGAAAAGAGAGCAGCGCCATCAAATGAGTGGGAAATGTTCTCTGTGGATTGAGCCGTGGATGACAGGGGATATGATAACAATGCCAGGCTGCTTCTGAGTGTGTGGGACTTGACTGGAGATGTCAGGGAGGATTGAGGAGGGGATGAATCAGATAGTGGCACACTTTACATGCTTGATGCAGAAGAGGATTTGTAGAGGTGACAAATAATACTTCTTTCTTTCCAAATTTGACCATGTTGTGCCTGACATGTACCTTTTTCAAGAAACAGAAGTGGAGCCGAAAAAGTGGCAGGCCTTGTGGTGGATAATGGACACAAGGCGGGAGTGGCGACACTTTGGAGATGAGAGGCTGGCGGTACCTGAGTAAATGTATGTAACGTATTTAAGTACAGTATTGAGGCACTTGTAGTTTACTTGAGTATATCCATTTTCTGCTACCTATACCAAACGTCTCTGCCTATACTTTCACTCCATGCACTACATTTTGGAGGCAAATATTGTACTCTTTACTCAGTTACATTTATTTGATGATTTAACATACAAGTCACTTTGTAGATTTGCAGAGCCACAGTAGCAACTTTTTAAATAAGTATAAATAAAATATATCTAAAAGAATAAGATCAATCTTTTGAATATCAGATCTGATAATCAGCCAACCTGTAATACAAACTATATACATAAATGCAAATCTATGTATAAACCACTATTATTTCACTTTTGAAACTTAAGTACATCTATTGCTTTAAAATTACTTTTCATGTTAAACTGGCAATGTTGATTGCACAATGTAATGGATAAAGACTAATGAAAATATCAGCATTTTCGTAAACCTTGCAATTAGTACATAATTTTGTTTGCCACCGGGCAGGCGTTTGAAGGTTAACAGGCAATTGAGTTCTGTTATAGACTAAATGATTGAATAAACTCACGTTTTGACCAGTGTTATGTTATTTGTGACTCTGAGGAAAACTGAAATAATCCAGCAGGAGCGGCAACAATAATACTTTAGCCTCATAGCCCATGTTTAAGGACGATGCGACATGAAGCACAGACAAGAGCGAACGACAGGCCTGAGCATTACTTGTAGGATAATCTTATAAGAGTTGGTCCACAGCAAGGAAGCCAATGTGGATTTATCAAATTCCTTTATTTAGTGTCAGCTGTGGATATAATAGAACTTCTGTAAGGCAAAACAGACTAGAAGCATCAGTCTCTATGCTTATTTGATTTCTTTCACTAATCCACTCAATGAAAATCCACACTATCTGCCTTATAATGCAACATTTTACCAGATAGGTGTATTGTGTGCTATTGTGTGTTATTGTTCTTGAAAGATGGTGCTTGTACTTTAAAGCCACTGAAGGCCGTAGCAGCTTTATAATGATCTAGTCTCACAATTTACTTATAATTAATAAAAAGAAAGACATAAATAAATTAGATGACTTCTAGGAGCTTTCTGCAGCTGAAACGTGATGTAAATGAGGGATTGATTAACATCAGCTTGTTGTTTTTGCTACCAGTCACTCTGGCAGATAATAAGACATAATCTGGATGCATTATTGTGTACTTAAAACCTAATTTCCTTCTTCAGTGTTGTCTATCTGCCAATAGCTTGCCGACTGGCCTGATTGTAATGCTGCCATTTATAGTTTGTCAAGCATACTGTTGAGACTTTGGCTGTAGTATACACACAATCTCTGCCGCTTCAAATGGAATTACTGTAAAGAAAAACAAAGAAAATGACTGGCTTGAAATGCTTTTATGTGGGTTTTTTACTGGTTTTGTTCACATGTTCATATTAGTGTTTTTACAGAAAACACACTCTATTTCCAAGATGTTGCAAACCTTTACTTTCCACCATTTAATTGGAGACATTTGTGCTTTAAACAGAAGAGACATTACCCTGTTGATGTCATTCAGAGACAAATAAAGCTGCTCTACATACAATGACTAATCAAACAACCCTTTGGACTCTATAACGGCAGCCATGTGGGGCTTTTAGGGGCTATAATGTCTTTTTTTGAGTCACAGCTGAATGACCCTTACTTATGTTACGCTTGATGTAAATGTAACAAAGACCCATGTACATAGAGACATGATGTCATACATAGAGAATCACTAATCTGTTACTGTTTGGTACTTTAATGACAGAAATCCCCCTCATAATCACTGATTTACAGCTCAAATAGGTAGTTTCCAGAGTTATTGACTTTATTGCCCTACACAAATAAAAGAGAACTGTGTGTTTTACTGTGGCATTTCCCTCTGTGTATGGCTATAGTAAAATGGTTGAGTATGGGAAGTAGTGCCTTCAGAAAAAATAGGTGACCTTTAATTAATTCTGAGTCTTACTGACTTTGGTGTCACCTGACTCTTTTATGGAGGTAATGTTGATTTGGGCCAATGAACCAACATGACATAAATGGGTTGTGCTTTCCTGCTGTAACTGGAGACTTACTGAAACACCTCAGTGGTTTTAATCTAGCTGTTATACCATAATGAGTATGACCACCAGATGTTGTATATCTCCAGTTTTTTTTAAAATTATATTTAAATGAAGAGACAATATTCACAGAATTAAAAGTATTTGGGGAAATTCTGGGAAATGCGCTGTGTGATGTTTGCTGGTCTAAGCTCCTCAGGCAGAAAAATCCAAACTCTGTGGACCCTGTCAGCCAGGGCCAACTGTCAGCATCAGCAAATCCTTAATCAAACCAAAAACCCAAATAGATGTGGAAACAGATTATACTGTGGTTTCAGTGAAAGCTGTGATGGTACGTTCTGCACTGGCTGCAGACTAAGTTTTAATTGGAAGAAGAAAACTGAACACACATTTTTTTTTCTATTGAAACCAAAAGGGACCATTAGGGATCACTGATTTCCCTGTGCTTTATACTGTTAGAGTTGATGCATTACAGAGATTGCTATGAATCAGTAATTCCTTATCATTACTTTGTAGGTTTCAGGTTTTGAGACATATCGTCAGTTTCCTCTCAGATGAGGTCACTTTAATACAACAACTGTCTGGAGTTTGAGTCAAACTCAGCTTTACAGCGCTGCATTAAGTTAAAGGCAGCAGGATGTGCTGGTGTCTGGCCCGCCCCTGTGATTCCTATATTTTATTCAAACAGCCAACCCAAATTAATTCGCTCCAATACACATCTTTTACTCTTGTCTAAATTATTTCTTCCTTTCAAAAGTCTGTGCAGAAATAGAGAACAAATGACTGACTCAAGGACCTCTTGAACGCTGCATTCTTAGCGGAGAAATCATTTTCTCAATAAGAAGTACACTCTCACACACTAAGCCTAGAGACACAAGGCAAATAACCTTGATGGCGAAACACTACAATTCATAAGAAGAAAAATACTAATACGTAGGTTACAGCAGCCCAAATGTGCTAAAATTCTGCGTTTCTAACCTTCATTTGTAAACTGACTACTTTAATGATTTCTGTTGATAGATAGATAGATAGATAGATAGATAGATAAATAGATAGATAGATAGATAGATAGATAAATAGATAGATAGATAGAAAAACAAATATTGTATTGTACAAGCACCCCAAAAATGACATTCCAATAAGTAAATGAAATACATTTATTAAGTCATTCAATATCATATACAATAGTATCTTATATTGCTTTCAAGTATAACTGTATAAATTGTATTTTAGTTTTATTGTAGTTGTATTGTACTTATTTTACTGAATTAATCTTATTGTATTTTTAATGTCCCACTTGGCAGTAATGTTAGCACTTTTCATTACAAGTCTTTGTATTTTGTTAAGTATATTACTGTAATTTTGAGACACTGGGGCACAAGGATTTCCTTCAGGGTGAATAAAGTTCCATATATTCCAGCTATAGCCTCATCTCTCCAGCAAACAGGTAC
>CAEMYA010000044.1:3446934-3474820 GCA_903131615.1 Diplodus sargus
AAAAAAAAAAGAGGAAGAAGAAGAAAAAAAAGGAAGACGCAAACAATGTGTCCTGTCAGAGATGTCGGTGTTGACATCACAGCCGTCAGTAAGCCGGAGCACCGTGACAGACTTGATTTGCATGTGAACTGAATGAGTGGGTATTCCCTGGATGACGCGTGGGCTGGACACCCGTGTACATTGAACTCGGCGTTATCACTAAAGCTGTTAAATCACGACAGAAGCATGATTCACTCACAGCATTAAAAAAATTTTTGAAGAAGAAGACGAAGAAAAAAACAAGCCACCATTTGTCGGCCAATCGTGTCCGCTCAGTGACGAACTTCCTGGTCACATTTCCTCGTAGGTCCCCACCAGTCCCCCCTCATTATTAATGTGTGTGTTTGCTCCTGCAACAGGGGAGGACGCGGAGAAAACGAATGACTGAAAAAGAGAGGGAGAAAGAGCAAATAAGTCTGCGTGGAGGGAGATATCACATCCAGCTAACGTGCTGGGAGCCAGATAAAGAAGAGCGGTTGCTGTTTACTCGGTGTTAGCTGAAGGACGGACGAGGAAGGCAAACACAGGCGAGATTGGGGACGAAGTGCAAGGGGCTTGGATGGCATTTGCCGGGGCCAGGGAGGGGCTGCTGTGGACCTAGAGGGGATATGAGCCGGGGGTACGTCTGGATACCATGTCTTGACTACAAAAGACGTATTACCCGCGGATAAAACTGCAGCAGCACGTCAGAAATAAAGGCCTCCTCTGATGGAGAGCTGGGCTCTTTAATCCGGCTACTGACGGGCAGCGACGAGCTACGGCAAAGGGTGAGGTACGGAAGTGAAAAACCACTTGGCTAAATGTTGAGTGTATTATCAAATGTGAAGCTAATGTTGCGAAATAGCCGAATTTCCCCTTGTTGTTGCTGTTGTTGCTGCTGCTGCGGAGGAGGATGTCTCAGTCTGAACACCTCCTCGCAGCTGTGATAACGTTTTGTTTCAGCCCCTCAGTTTCTCTTCTTCATCTCTTTCTCTCTTTCTGCTCAACAGGACACTTCATTCGCAAATTGAAGGGATTTATGGGATCACAAGGTAACCTTTCAGCCCGAACAAGTGTCTTTCCTGTGTTTGCTTGCGGCTGTCACTTGGTGTTTTAACGTGTGGTGCGCGTGCGAAGGGGTTTCAGCTTCCTTTGTTTACAGTGTGATTCTGTGAACAGCTGATTCGTCGATGCTGCCTACTGTGTGTGTGTGTGTGTGTGTGCGTGTGTGTGTCTTTGAGGCGCTGCAGCAACCGCGAATAGCTGCCCATGCACAGGTTGTTAAGATTTACTTTGCAGCTGGAATAGATGCCGTGTCGCTTTTCACATGCAGGCCACTGTAGAAAAACAGTAAACAAACACTCCCATCATTCCCCATCATGCATCTAAAGATGGCAGCATGGGTCTCAGCCTGCAACTTCTTCTGCAATTTGTGCTAGTTTGCTGCTGACTTCCTGTGCTTCTCTTTTCATAGTTTCTTCTGATGAGATGAGTGTGCGTGCTGGCCAGGGCAGTGATGAGGTACTGGTTTCACAGGCGGTGTGGGATTACCTGGCTGCAGCTGGGCGGCCCTGGCTCATTGACTTCCAGCAAAAGCAGGGGATGAGCGCTGGTATCATTAGGCGAGGAGAGAGGGGGGGCTGCTGTGCCGTGAGGCTGCAGCCGGTGGAGGGCTCCAGGAGCTCTGGAGCTGGCGTGATGGATGGACCCATCTCCAGTGAGACACGAAAAGCCTTCATTGACTTATGCCGCTGTGCCCGCAAAGAAATGAGCAAACAGGAGGGGGGACCCAAGAGGAAGAGGGCTCTGCTTCCCTGTGTGGGAGTCCTGGAGCCAAACGGAGAGGGGAGCCTGCTTCAACCTCCACCTCCCCAGCCTCGGCGCTCCCAGAGACAGCAGCAGAGGTTCAGGAAGCCTGCTGATGAGGAGGCCTGCGCCATGCTCCACGAGGCAGCCCAGAGGAAGGACATGGACTCCAGCTTGGCTTCTCACAGTGAGGCAGAAGACAACAAAACTTGTTCAATCTGCATGGGGGACATAGTGGAGAAAACAACCCTGGAGAGGTGTGGCCATTCGTTCTGCCGCTCTTGCCTGGATCAAGCCTTCAAGGTGAAGAAAGCGTGTCCTGTGTGTCGGCTGGTGTACGGCCAGCTGATTGGGAACCAGCCTGCTAATGGTACAATGATCGTAGAGCGAGATCCTGATCTGGAGCTTCCTGGCCATGAAGGCTTCGGGTGTGTCTGCATCATCTACAGCTTCCCTCCTGGCCTACAGGCGGTGAGTAGAGCCAAATCAATGCCACTCAGTGTTGCTGGAATAACTCTGGTTATCATTTATGAGTGTAAAGAAACTGACAGTTGTTCTGGACGAAATAAAGATTATTGAACATGGTCAAATACTAGAGTTGTATTAAAATATTATGAAAAATGTATACATTTAGGGTTTTAATTAGGCAAAAAATACATTTTCTTCTATTGTTAAATCATGTATGAAGGCGTCACTGCAGGTCTTTTAAAACAATACAGTCCTCTGCTTCACAGGGCAGTTCTTCCTTTCTGTCCCTGACTAATCTGTCGTTGGTTGACACTGTAATAATCTTTACCTTCCCCTCGGATATTAGAATCACCCAACCAGCTTAAAACTTTAAACACAGGATCTGAACTAGCTGCTGATGATTTGTGTGATAGCAATAAAAAAAAGCTTGTATTTGTGGTTTATAGCTGGCAAAGACAAAATATATCTTACTATTTTTATCACTGCACAATATTCTTCAATTATTTTGTGAATTATTCCAAATTTAGAAGGTCAAGAATTTGGTCTTTTTAAGGGAGCGCATTGCTATCAAAGTCTTGTTTCATATGGACTTCTACTACAGAAAAAAAAAAAATTGTAACAAAACAAATGTTGTGTTTACATTAAGAGTTGCTCACTAAAACACCTCTGTTTTGGGTGCACCAGCACATATTTTATTTGCACCCTGGAATTCATTTTAGTTAAATTTCTTCACAATTTTTCTCTATTTAAATCACAGCACAATAAATGATCAGAATATGTTTATCAGCTAACAAACAGTTTGTGTTTGTTAAAAATATGTATTTCATTTTTATTATTAATCCGACCTGCTGAAAGAGAGCACCAATGTGATCACGTGAAACGTTAAGTAGCACTTGACTAATTTTTGCTTGCATGTACACAAAAATTACCCCAAAACAGTCACATCTCGAGGGCCCTGCTATCGCCACCAGCTGATCAGTGGAATAGTGTGACATCACTGGAGGAACTGTCTCATGTGACCCACACGCATGTTAATCCTTATGCGTGAGCGTACCTGAATTAAACAGAACCCACTCATAGAAAAAAGCTCCACACTATTGGTCTGACAAAGAGTTTTTACCTTTAATAATTTATCATCTATGGAAGAGAAGAATGTTTTATCCTTTATCTACAATCAACAAACTAGTTTGATCTTTTCTTTAACCCTTGCATAACATCTTTTAGACTCAGTGTCCCCAGTTTGTAACACAGGCTGAGATGCCCCTTGATGGAATCAGCAGTTTTTTAGCTCCTCCCCAACAAGACTATATTAGACTGTTATTGCAATCTTTCGTACTTTCCCTGACATTATTCGAAACGGAACTTGATGGGAAAAATCAGTGATCTTCCCCTCAACCAGGACATGGATAGCTTGCATGTAAACGGCCAGTAGACATCACAAGTAGACATCACAAGTATCCTTTGACTGTTCATATCAAGGTTCAAGATCCACAGTTGCCTTTATTGTCCGTGAGCGGAGAAAATAGTTTTAGATTGAAGGAACTTCCGCAATTAAAATGAAAGAAACATGACTGTTAGTGAGAGAGTGACCTGGACCTGAACATACGGACATAATAGTTTTAAATCATTAATGCCCCGTTAAACTGATCCTGTTTTAACTCCTTTGTTGCCAACAGCCAGAACACCCCAACCCAGGAGTTCGGTACCCAGGAACAGACCGCGTGGCCTACCTCCCTGACAGCCCTGAGGGGAACCGTGTGCTGGGTCTGCTGCGCCGGGCCTTTGAACAGCGCCTTATCTTCACCATCGGTACCTCCATGACTACGGGCATGCAAAATGTCATCACCTGGAATGACATTCACCACAAGACCTCAATATGGGGCGGGCCCCGCTGGTATGTATGGTCTCTGGTGGTGGTTTGATTCAGTAATAACCTCAATAACCTCCCTCAGAAGTGAGGTAGCAGATAAAATGGCTCAGTAAAGACTGACACATCTAATTCAAGTTCCTGGCATGAAATTCTACCAGTTGATGTGCTTTGCTAGGGGCACTATAGGGGCCTGAGCTCGTACAGAAGCAGTGATGGCTGTTTTATTTCTCCTGACAGTTTTGGCTACCCAGACCCCACTTACCTGGTGCGAGTGACAGAGGAGCTCAGAGAGAAAGGCATCACAGCTGACTGACAGCATGAAAATCTCTTCCAAGACTTTGTAGGACTTTCTGAGCGTCCTTGCGGCGGACCTGACTCGGCTCCAGGTTGTGCTCTGAGACTGCCCTTCCCTTAAAGGACAGCTGAAGACGAGGCCCTTAGCAGACAGGCGTCTGATGCTGCAGCAGAGCCCATTCACTCCACTAGTTGTTTCTCTGTTTGTTAATTTTTCCCTCCAGAGTTCGGCTTAATCCAGTGCTACATGTGGAAGAAAATACTGAGTGCAGTGCATTCTTGTATTACACAGTCCTCTACCTGTCACTGTTGGCAATAGGACAGATATCTAATGCACTTATTTAAGGCGTGTTGGAATTCATGGTACTTATATATTATTTAGGAGATTTAAGTTTAATGTTATAGAGACAGTTTATGTTATATTAATGTTTATTTTTACTCTGGGGGTTGTTTTATTTTGTACAAGCACACATTCTTTGTTTTTATCTTCCCCAGAATTGTTCGTTGAGTAAGGTACTAATTACATGTTGTAAGGATCGTACTTTGTTTTTATGGCAGAATAGCACTGCTTTACTTGAGATAATTCATTTAATGAAGTTATTGCAATCTAAAGCACTCACAGGCACTTTGGTAAGGAAGTTTGTTTTTCAGTGAAGTTGCCGTTATGGTCTGTCTCGGGGCAAACAGGTTTGTGCAGCCGTCAGTTATTAGCTTGGTGGCTACAAGTTGATGTCAATTGCTTGAAACTCTTCATTTGCGTGTAATTATTATTATGTTCCCCCCACATTTGTATTGAAAAGGACAGAATGTCAAACTATGTCAGCACTTTTCATTGCACGCTTTTGGACTTTCCCCTGGGTTTTTTCCTTTTTTTCCCATCGGTCACTTCTGTTATTTCAAGGTACCTCCCAGGTGTTGAGCCCATTACCTCAGTTGTTAGTAATGTGCTCATCTAATTACCAGATTTATGACGATGTCAAATAAAAAGGGCATACAGACCACTTAAACCAAATGAAAGGCACAAAAGCTCTTTAAATATCTATGCCTCCCTCCCTGTCAGACCAGCAGATTTGCCTGCTCGCGCTCTCATTTTAAATGAGGTAGCTGTCGTAAATCTGTTTTATCTAAATAGATGAAAAGAAAAAAATGTTGCAGGAACAATTGATTTGATTTAGGGTGGGGTATTGATCTCATTTTGTTGTGCCTTTCTTATATTTACTTTTGATTAAAAAAAAAAATCAAGCATGATGTTCCTCACGAATGAGCAGTTTGGGCGTATTTGATGTTATTTGATTAGCATTATGTTTGTAGCTATAATATCTGGCTTTAAATACAAACTACACAGTTCATGGAAATATGTATACTAATGTATATTAAATTAGCTTCTCCTTCATAAACATTCTTGTAGTCCAAATGCTGAAAACCCCTCAGAGCTGATAAAGCTGTATGTGTGAAAGTGCTTCGCTGAGTGCAGTAACCTGCTTGGCTCGTAAATTTTTCATGAATTTGACCAGTCAGATCCATCCATCAAATACCCTTTTATTATGTTTCCATCCCCTTTGTATTTTAGTTAAAGGGACCAACTGAATATCTGGGACACAGGATTGTAGTTTACTAAAGCTACTGTGCAAACATTTCTATGCATTACATGTCGGAGGAGGAGCCAGGAGAATGGATCGTCGGAGAGATTACACACATTACAAACTGATTGTTAAGGAAAAGTTGGAGTTTTTGCTTTTCTAATTGTGTTGATTCGTACTTTGTTGATATTCAGAATAATGTGCTTTACATTTTAATACTTGAATAAAAAGTTATGTTTGGCTTTGTGTTGGATCTTCAATGTAGGCCCCAAATAAACCCGGTGCGTCACAAGCAACTGGAACCTGTGTCCATTTGGAAAGTGTCCATTTGGAATGAGTTGGATTTGTTGACCTGAACTGTTGACTACATTAAGATGAACTCTGCTAAAGCACTTTGTGCCATCTAGTGGACGAGACCGTGACTGTAGAGTGAACAGAGCTTGAAAACACCTCATACTATTTACTTAATTCTACCCTATGTTGTACAATAACTACTCTGACAAATGGGTAATGACATGAGCTATATTTGATTGTTTTTTAAGCACAATCATGAATAATAATGTTAAAACTTTCTTGTATATAAGGAGTGCCATTGTTAGTCATTGTTAGGAATTGTTTGGTATGAGGTGTCACAATGGCTGAGATGCATATCAGATAAGTCACAACTCCCTGATATGAATCAGTCTGGAGACATCTGCTATTATCTTCCACATTCTCCATCTGCCTCTCTACTGTCAGTTAAAGAGATGCAGGTCTTAATAATAATTTTTAAAAATGTTAGGTACCGTTCACAGCCACAAACAACTCAGTTTTTGGATGTGCCACATTGAACATGAACAATGAATGAATTACACAGAAACACCAATGCATCGCACCTGGGAGCTCAAAGAATAAGACTCTTAGTTAGGGATAAGAGGATAATTACAATGTGTCTCAGTTAAAACTAATTTTAATTAGCTTTTAACCTATTTTTGTCAAGGAAATCTTTCAGAGGACTAAAGAAAAGATTTCAGAAGCATCACACAATGAAAGATTAATTATTGGTAAGGACCCCTTTGCACTTCCAGCCACTGTGACACTGAGTTACTGTTGTCTTAAAGTGCTACTGAGGCTGGCACAGTAATGTTTCGACCCAACATACTGAATTTTTGTCTTGCTTATGGTTTTAGACAGTAAATTACAGGCTGATCTGATAATAATCCAGACTTGGTACTTCCTGATATTCACTGATGTACACAACACTTCAGCAGTTTATGTAAATATTAGGCTGATCTTGTGTTAGTCTGCGATAGAAAAGAACTGAGATTTAATGTGGGATTGACGGCAGATTTCAAATGCTCTTTTTATTTGGTGGAAGAAGTATTTAGAAACCTTTAATGAAGGAGAAGTAACACATTCAGTTACAAGGCAAAGTCTTGATTTCCCAAATTTTGTGTCTGCTTCATAAAAATAAACAAGGTAAGTATTAGTAATAATCCAGTGGGTTTTGTTAAACATACCCAAAAGTCATAAAGTCAAAATATCGTGTTAAATTATACTTACTTTATATAAGTATATTATTCTAATAATATAACTTTTGTAAAACTTAAAGTCACTCACACAAATAGTACTCGATAAAAGTATCTGATATAAATGTACTTAAGTTTCAATAGTAATTTTCTGACGATAAATGTATTTACTTATCAAAAGTACAAGTACAAGTAAATTATACATATATTTACATTTATATTATCCATGTATATACTTAATTACCAAAGTTATCAAATAAACGTAGTGGAGTAAATGTACTTCCATCACTGAGTACCAGTAGAATGTAAAAAAAAACCAAAAAACTTTATTACAAGTAATTCAGAATCATATTTAGTAAGTACTATCAACAAAATGCACTTGTACCTTTACTGCAGTACAATATCCTGCGATTGTGATATATTATTGTTATAATAACAGTATTCAAGTTTACATGTATACTGTATATGGGTGAACAAATTATTGACAGGATCAGTGTTTTATTTGATCAGATTGCAGATTCAATAAAAATGTGAAGCAAAGGCTCTCGTGCAGCATTCAATTTGCAAAGTAACTAGTAGCTGAAGTAATTAAAATCTAATAAATGGACACTCTATTAGTGGAGTGAAAAAGTACAATATTTGTCCAAAAAATGTACAGTAATAATAGCAAAAGCTTTAGAGTAATATGTAATGTAAAAGTAATAATAATACAGTAATTGTACAGCACTTTGGTGAATGTACTTAGTTACAATCCATCCGAAAAAATTTATTTATGGTCCCACATCATGCAGTTTTGACAGCGTTATTTAAAGTTACACTATTGGATTATTACTAATGCATGGAGGTTCTTCTACTCCTGTATTTTATATACATGTAATAGTTTTAAACATCTTTATCTAAAGTAGGCTCACTGTAATCTAGCTGTCAGATAAGCAGTGGGGTAAAAAGCACAGTACTTCCTTCTTGAATGTTGACTCATGGAGAAGCAGTACAAAGTAGGACATAATAAAACTTTAATGATTTCTCAGGGGGGAAGTTTTTGTTTACATGTAGTCCCTGAAAAGTGCCAATGACAGAGAGTCTTGACAGATAAATAGATATATAAAAAAGGCAGCTATATTTTCTTGCCAGTCACTGAAAACAAACTCCATCCAATCAGAGGTCAGTATTCGCTCCACTTCCTCATACATGGAGGACCATCACCCCATGGAAATGACATGGTACTTTCCCTAGTCTGACGTCACACATCTCCGGACACATAGCAACCCGTCAGCATCCAAACACGGAAAAGGAAAGATAACTGTCATCACATACCGGAAAATAATGGAAAACAGCCCAAACTATGACCCCGGTGTAGTCAACAGCGCCGAGGAGAACTGCGCCATTTGCTTGGACAAAGTTCAGGAGAAGAAAACGCTGACGTGCCTCCACTCTTTCTGCGCTGAGTGTATCAACTCGGTCTTCAAGTCGAAGCCCGCTTGTCCGATATGCAACACCTACCACGGAAAGTACACCGGGAACCAGCCGGTCGGCACCATGAACGTGATGCGCAGCTGGATGAACCTGCCTGGCTTTGACCGCTGCGGAACTATTGTGATCCAGTACAGTTTCCCAGCAGGGATACAAGGGGTGAGACTGACAACTACAGGCCACATGAATACTGACAACAGTGTCAGTGTACTTTGACTACACCTTTCAGCTGCCGTTCACATCACATCTGTCCACCAGAGGCCGCTGTTTGTTTTCGTTTTGCAGTCGCTCATTAAAGCATCTGGATTAGGGGGCACAAAATGGCGTCACCAAACTATTAAACGCTTCAAAAATGATGCAAAGTAAAGTGATGTAATCTTCTTCATTTACAGTCTGTTCTACTTGTTCTAATACTGGCCTTTACCCCCTTTGCCATTATATCCACATTATTGCAGATTATTTATCAACAATCTCACTGCGTTAATATTTTGTGAAAGAACTAATAGTCATCCCTACAGTACTGTCATATCAGAGATGGTATTTGGTAAAAAAAAATATTGTAATGTAATTGTAATAAATATAAATTATATCTTGTGAATCAAGATATAGCCTAGAAATATTGTGATATAATTTTCAGGCCACATTGCCTCGCCCTACCTACAGTCCCACACTGTCAGTATTTGACAGTTTTGGAATGAGACTCGAATCAACTATTCTAACAAATAGAACCTTTAACAAAATAAAACAACAATATAACAATATAAAATG
Source organism: Diplodus sargus (assembly GCA_903131615.1). Taxonomy (NCBI): domain Eukaryota; kingdom Metazoa; phylum Chordata; class Actinopteri; order Spariformes; family Sparidae; genus Diplodus; species Diplodus sargus. The sequence continues at coordinate 3,456,717 of CAEMYA010000044.1, forward strand.
ACATCAATGCACTGACACCATGAACGTCACTGGAAATGTAATAGTTAGAAATTATTCCTAACATCTTTTCTCTTTACTCTTAACACGCAAACAACTGTTGAAAGGGCGTTCTCCAATCCATTTTACGTATGAAGAAACAAGCAATTTTCAGCAGGAAATGTGACACGAAGTGTGTGTCTGATAGAAAGAAAGCAAATTGTCAGAGAAATTGATTTTAATCTTGGATCCAGACACACAAAAAAAGGAAAAAAAAACGTATTCTTTTTCAGTCCAGATTTCAAATATTTCTACAGGTCAGGATTTGAAAGGTAAAAGCTGTGTGTACCTGTGGGAGAGAGACAATGAGAGAGAGGAGTTATATTTTTGGACATTGTTCAAACAGAGCATCTTAAAGTTTCCAAAAGTTTCTGTCTGCTCTATGTGGGAATGCTCTCTGATTTTAGGGGTATTTCAGATGCAGTGCCATCATCAGATATGCCAGAGACTGACTCCCAGTGGCAGAACAGGTGTGACTGTAGGAGCAACCCCAATAATCTGCCCCTGTTCCGCTCTTTATAGGGAGATATGAGAATGAGCTCTACCTACTGCTGCACATATACAAATATATTTCAAAATACATCAGTGTGTTGCTCATGAAAACCTGTATTTTCACCATTTAATCTGGATCTAAGTGTCTTCACAAACTCTCCAGAATTGTTGATCAGTGTTCATAGATATATGTTTTGATGTTTCTCATGTTGCAGCCTGAGCACCCAAACCCTGGGGTGAGGTACAGCAGCACCTCTCGTACTGCCTACCTGCCAGACTGCGAAGAGGGCAATAAAGTCCTGAGGCTGCTGACGAAAGCCTTCGAAAGGAAACTCATCTTCACTGTTGGACGATCGGTTACCACAGGCCTCAACAATGTCATCACCTGGAACGACATTCATCACAAAACCAACATAGACGGCGGCCCACAAAGGTCATTCTCGTGCTTAGAAAAATACTTTTCAGTTGTATGTGACTTATATTTGTCTTACATCACAACTTAATCCGAAACAGTATACACTATTTGTATATTAGTATATTGGTTGTTTCAGAGGCGTACTTATGGCATTTTCTTGCTTGTTTGTCTCTAGTTTCGGGTATCCAGATCCAGAGTATTTGTCCAGAGTTCAGGAGGAGCTTCGTCTTAAAGGAGTGACAGAGGATAACTGATGGATGAAGCCAATCAGAAGACAAATTGATTTTAATACTGTGTATTGTTGCAAAGTTTTTGATTTCAAGTCTGCACTTCTTGCAGTCCTTAGGCAGGGATCTTCATCACTGACATTTGAACATGTTTTTTGTGTTTTTATTTGCAAATGTTAATGTGATGAGCAAAAAAAAAAAAACACAAATTCAGTGAGCATGACAGTATTTACACATTTTACGTATGCCTGTGTATGTAAACGATGAATAACCTGAATCATAATGTGCTCATCTTAATTTTTTTTATTCTATCAAGCAAAAAATATGTTTATATTGAGGTATGAATGTTACCAAAGATTTTGACTAGAACTGACTATGCAAAATTACTTAAAACGGCATTGAGAAGTATTCAATCCAAAAGGTCAAAGATTACACTAGTGTAAATTAATAAAGGGGTCATTCTACAAATCATCGTATTTCAGTAATGGGAATGTCTGGTACAGCAGACATACGAGGCAGAACAGGTGGTAAAAACAGTCTTCACTGTAAACTGCAAACGTATCTTGAGGGCTGAAGTGAGTAGAAGGGCTTATAGGCTGGGCGATGTAAAAACAACATAGACTATCCAACAAAGAGTAATTAATCGCTGCATTTTATATACGTAGTGGTGACGTATCCTGATGATAATGTAGACACAACTCTGCAATTTTTAAACATTGGCTGTAGCTGTTGCCTGAATGTACCTGGAATGGGTCTGCTGATACATCATCACTGTTGTTTGTTTCAAGTTCCAGCTGCTACAGACCTGCTTTGACATTGTTCGATATAATAAATTCAGATTCCGTCCACACAACAAACCAGAGTGTGCAGCAAAAGTGCCGTCTCAGATCCTCCTATGGCAGATAAAACATGATGAAAAGGCAATATCTCTGGTTCTTTATGGATTTTGATGTTTTGTTTTTAAACTGGCCAAAATGAGTCCAGCAGTGTTATAAGAGTGCAATGCCTGACCAGTGAACTGTTTTCCACAACCTGCTGCCTACATTACCAACAATGCAACTTTGCCACATCACTGGAGGCAATTTGTCAGATTGTATGCAGCTTCCTCTGGAGCCACAAAAGGCTTTTTGCTACTTTTTTGCAGCAGTGTGTCTCAAGACCTGTGAACACACTTTAATGTGTAAATGAAGTTACCCTTTATGTTGATCCTACACACAGTCGTGCAGCAGTAAATATTCACTAATGCACCAAATCTGTAGCTACATATAGTCCTCAACAAATAAACTATTTACGCCTGTTTGAGTGTGGGAAAGAAGCTGCTTCATTGAACTGAAGATAATGTTGGTGACATATTTTTAAAGATTTGCAAGTATGAGTTAAAGAGGTCAGTGATGAGCAACGCACACAAAGTATTCACAGATTAACTTTTGAGATTGTCTATTTTTGGTGTTTTCACAGGCTATTTAGATAAAAAACATCATTTGGAATATCGTCAGTCTCACCCTGCAGCATGTTTAAGTCCACGTTAATTCATTGTGTGCTATTGTCTGACACCAATGAAATAAGTGTCAAACAGTCCCAAAAATATTGACATTTCACCTGTCTGCTCCACCAGAGGGCGATGCTCTCCACACAGAAGACTGAGCGATGGCGTCTGCTTGGTATGCAGCTGTACCATCGCCACAAACGCACGGTCCCACACCACCTCCCAAATCTCATCGCCCAAAGTCAGTGAGAAGAGCAGAGCATCAGCTACAGATGAGTCATGTATTTCTGTGGTGCCCAAGGCAGTTTTAACAGCGTTGGCTCACACTGTAGTGTGTGTGTGTGTGTACAGTAGAGGAACAGGTTTCACCTCGTGTTGGACCACACTGAACTGACACATCTCTGTGCTTCTTATGGCAGTGCAGGTGATGTTACAGCTGAGTTGTGGTGAAAGCATACACAGACAGAGGCAGGTTTAATTTAAAGGTCTCAAAAGAGAAGAATTCAAAGCTCATCTTCAGTTGAGTGAATGTTGAATGTGTAACAAGTGTCCCAGCTATCATTAGCATAAATAAAGATGGAAACAGGGAAGACTTTTTGCCTTGGATCTCTTTTTGTGCCGCAAAGAAGGAGACATCAGCTCTGTTTTTGCGTTTCACCACGTACTCCTATAGGCACACAATTCCCAAGTTACTACTCAGTATCCAGCTGATCTTCTTCTCGGGGGGCCGACAGCACACGCTTATAGAATGATGAAAAGACCTTTAACCTATATTTCTCTATCAGAAAGAGTGCACATGTGATAAGGCGGAGTTACTGAACTCGGCCTCTTTTAGTGCTGTGGTATTTAGCGGCTGGGGGCATTTCTGTGGCCTAAGATCTCAGGGCATCTGCTGCTCTCACAAAGCAGCCCAGGACCCATCTGGTCAAATGGATCACCACCGCACCACCACCTCCCTCTTCTCCCTTTTTCTCCCACAATTCATCTTTCCACCCCATCCATTTCCCCTCTTGTCCCTTTAACGGCTTTCTATTAAGCGTCTATAAATTATGGCCTCCTTTCTCTGCCAATTTTGCCCCTTTTTTGCTGTATTGTGTTAATTAAAAGCACCTACAGCATGACTTGATACAACTCCATGAACACTTCATTACATCTGTGTTAATTTTGTTGTGATTTATTTCTATCTTTTAGATTTGACATAAAAAAGTGTCTCACAGTGAAAAAAAATGGAAAATTGCCTCAGTTGTCTTGTTAGTTTGAGAAAAAGGACAATGGAACACTGAACATACTTACGATGCAGAGAGGCGCTGTGAAAATACAACATGTCTACTATATAATTTGCTTACAGTTCAGTGAATGTAACCTACATTTGAATGTGAAATGTTCAGTGTGAGAGGCTGTTTCCATAAGAAGACATACTCGTTTCTGGCTGTCGTCTTCAGGTATAAAAAAAAAAATGCAATTTTGATTAAACTGAAATAAAATCAGGGTTCACTTTGTCATCAGAGAGGTTGAGACAGAATCTCACTCATTACTGTACTGTGAGAAATAAATAAAATCATTTTGATGTTACAGTGTCTTGTAATAGGCTGAAGTCTGTCTCTGTCTCTGCCACACAGCCCCTCTATCACTTGTTTCTGCAGCATGTAACTTCAGTGAGAGGATAGGATCATAGCGATCACAGTTTACATACAGTTTATTTCAAGATATAAGTTTTCAACACACAACATTGATATGATGTAATGAGTGTGTCCCTAGTTAGCACCTAAAAGAGCTACAGACCTGGGATTTGTTTTTACAACAGTGGTTTTACAATTGAAAATGTTGGGAGTGCCCAATAGCACAAAATGCCTCAGAGGATATTTTCTTAGAAAAAATGAATAATATATATTCTGGATTTATTCATCTCTCAGAACTGCCTTATCTACAGAATGTGGGGAGAAAAACACAATGTTAAATATGGTGATAAAAAAGAGACACAAGCTCAATATCAAATGTTTAAGAGTTTGCATGTATAAAATGAAGTTCTTACTTTGTGATTATCTATTTAGTTTTCTTGTTTAAAAAGTAGTCATTCAATAAAATGTCATTTAGCTCTGGCAATAATGTCATTTAAAGTTGCAATATGTGAGAATTGGCCAGCTGCTGGAGCTGTGCTCAAAACAAGAAGGGGTCGGCATATCACCAGATTAACAGTTAAATGCTGCTGTAGCTGTTGTCAGCTGGTTAGCTTGGTTATCCATGCATCTAGTGGTCCGGACTGGGAGCTAGGGGCAATAGAGGAGTGTTCGTGTTCACACTGTTGGCACAGGAGCTTTGGACTGGGACGGGCAGGGCTAGCTGGCCAGCATGCTAACATTAATAGACAGTCTTCACATTTTGTTGATAATTTTCAGTTTTTTAAAAACGCTTTCAACTACAATTCTTACATATTGCATCTTTAAACATTCCTGCCAATAAATCTTATTTTAATTTGATTATGAATTACTTGAATTTGACGCTCTGTATCTTGTCTCGGTTTGCAAGTAAGAGCCTTGGGTATGGGTATTTCCCTTCCTTGTCATTGTCCATCTGGACATGTGGGTTAAAGTAATGTAACCCCAGATATAAATATGTATCTATGATTATGCAGAGCAATATTGTGGGCGGATTAACCATGCATCTATGTAAATGTCCAGTGACAAGCCTCCCCTACAAAATGGATTAATGACAGGGTGAAAATAAGCTCTCAGTGTTCGGATTAAGACGGATGCATCTGTAGCCCATTTCCATCACCATCAAACGTTGCTCTGCTCTGTTGTGGCAGGATGCCTTGAATATTCTCTCCTGGCAGGCGCTGAAAATAGCACCAAGACTTTCTGGGTGTGACTAGACGGCCGCTCAGGAGAGGCTCCTGAGTAGCACACAGCCGTGCGCACCCATCAGATGAGAGATGTGCAGTGTTTCCTGTACAATAGATGATAAGAAAATCATTATGTGACAATGCAGAGCTGTTGTTCTCGCCCCCTCTCCCCACTGTGCTCCTTAATTAGAGTGTCTCTGGCTGTGGGGAGAACCCTGGCACCTCGCCTGCCTGCCTGCCTGCCTCCTCATCCTCTCATCCTCCGGTGCTAAAGCCACCGAGTCGCAGATATTTCTGTCTATCTGGGGGCAGGGCACGCTCCTCTTCGTCTACCCTTTCACTGTAATGAGGAACTCCACCAAACGTAGCCTACTTTTGCATACGTTTGAAGGTTTTTTCTTTTTATATCTTCACCCAGTTTCCTCTTTTAATGCCAACGTTGACAAAAATAAAGACTCGCCGCTTCCCTGAATTAAAAAAAATCTCAACTCATAGAGGGATATTTCAGACTGTGTTTGTATGTGAGATAAATGGACAGGAGGAGGTTGAGGAGGCATCTGTCTCCGTACACACTTCTTTGTGTGACAGAATGTCAGCCCACACCGCTGACATGCTCATTCACTGAGCCGCAGGCTGTTTGCTTAAGAACAGTAAAGTGAAGGTGGGTGTGTGGGTGCTTGTGCTTCTGTGGCTTTTGTCTGTGTGCCCTTGACTGCATCTGTGCATACAGTATGTAAGGATATGCACTGGTGAATACTCGAGCATGTTTATGTGTGTGTGTGTGTGTGTGTGTTATGTGCTGAGGCGATTTCTCACATTCTGCTCTCTGATTCATAGCCGGGGCTACATGACTTTTTGTCTGCCTGATTTAGCAGAACAGACCCTTTGCTTTTCTTAGTAATGCTGACAGATTTACTGACTTACTTCACCGACAGGACACAACAGCAGAGCTGGCAACTCTTGGGGTCTTTGGCTTGGTTGTCAGCGTCACAGATTGAAGGCTCTGCTCAAGCTGTTCTTCATTAGCGACAGGCGAGCTTCTCCTCGATATGAGAATAGCAGCTCCATCATCTGTCCTCTGTGAGAGAAGATTAAAGCAATGTCCAGTAATTACCTTTCCATAAATCAGGAGCAGTGTTGTTATTGGTTGTTTATCATGGTTATATCAGTGTTATTGTTCAATATATCAAAATGTAATAACGGGCTGTGCAGCAACATGAAAATACTCAACAAGAACTGCACGAAAACTCCTGCAGATACAGTCTAGTGGATATTTTCTTGGTGTATTGAGGAATGCCAAACTCCTTTGTTGTCTTTCCTGTCTGCATCCTTAGCCTTGGCCATCCACTCTCAGACTGCCTCATGTAAGTGCAATTAGCTGTGGCTGTCATGGCAACTAGCATGACCTTTCTGTCATTTTTACAGACGAGAATCTCAACCAAGGTCTGTCTTTCTTCTCAACGGCTGCATCAGCTGTCTAGAGCTTTTTTCACATTAGTTTAGAAAAACAGTTTCTACTGAGGCTGACGGCGTCGTCATGTCTCCACAGGTAGTGAAAGAATCTGTTCGTTAAGTGATGTTGGGGGGTTTTAATGCAGCTTGGTATATTATACTTGAGAGGGCTGTAATGTATCCAGTGGCACCTCCACTGTTCATGAGCGTCATTGAGACTTTGAGAGCACCAGTTATTGTCCTGCTCGAAATAAATCTAGAATCAGGAGTCAAAATTACGCATCAAACACATTTAAAGGTGTAACCTGTAGGAAATGGCGTGAATTTGAAGGTAGCTCTGAAATTGTAGACGGCAGCAGATCCACTTACTGCTACTAATCTTTGCCTTTAGCAACTAGCGGTTGTTAGCAAGTAGCTCAGTTAGTCATTGAGCTAAGTGGCCCTATTAGCTGATGGCAGACTGTCTGCACAGCAATGCGGGAAGTCACCCTTGTCAACATCTCCCAGTGAACACCACTGGACACCAGACTGGGATGGAACATCGCCTTTGACACCGACCGATGCCAGTTCGAAGACAGGGGACATAGTATGGAGGTGATTTACACTACGGTGAATTGAATCTTTTACACCTCCTAACTGAGACTATCAGATTATTGCCTTTATAAATACAAAGCGGAATTAAGAAACAGGATGGACTGGCACTAATTATTCTCTAAATTTCATCCCCATCTACATACACCTGTAGAGAAGAGAAGAAGGACTAGTGTAATTCATGTTAACCTTTTTTTTTTCTTAAAGAATTACCTAATTCCGAGACAGGAAGCGTCATTATTATATAAACAATTTGGCTCAGACACGATCCTGTGCAAGCTTTCCAGGCTTCATGATGAATTTACAGTGTAAATATAAAACTGGAGCAGCTCATGAAAAATCGTGCGCTTGCACAATCATAGATTTTATTTTGCTGTGCCAAAGAGTAGGCTGAAAAAGCAATCTGTGCTGCAGCTGAGTGCACTTGCTGACAGTTATTATGGACCACACAAAGATTTTATTTACCCACATGTGATGTAACTACTTCTCGCACGATAATCCAGGTTGAGCAGAGACCAAAGAAGATCAGGATAGACCTACAGGGCTATCAGACATGTAAAATCGCTCTCATAGCAGTGGTTTTCTAAATGTCTCAAGGTTAAGTGTGGGAAGAAGGGGAAAATCCTTGCGGTCATGAAGTGGGCACCTTGCTTCACCTGACCTTGTCACTTCCAGAGGGATAGGGATAAGCAAGAGTTCTTACACCTAGCAGATGGAACAGCTGCACTTCATGGCAACAACCAGCTCACTCAGCAGTTTAGCTGTGAATCAGAAGAGTAAACAGAAAGCTTAATCATGTCAGATAATTATAGCACGAGTTAGGGATGTTGTCTGAGTATCCATTCCTGCCACAGTGCGTCCTCGTATGATACATTAAGTGGTGTGAGTCAAACGACATATTTTCATATTCATAGCCCAGCTGGTATCCTATTTGTAGCCGAAAAACAGGTCAGGTTACACAAACAGCTTGTTGGAACCCATAAGAAAGAGGAAATCTTAGAGTTAGAGTTTATCTTTGGATAATAAAAACAGAATTGAAGTCCCAGATTGCCTTGTTAATTTCATGATCTGCAAGATTGCGAATATCCTCCGCTTGTGGCATGTATTTGCTTTACAAACCGCATGTAATTTTGCAGCGCAAGTCTATAGTTATGTTGGTACTTTGTTATCCGTAACTTTGTTAAAATACTCCACTTTTCATGCCTTGCTTTGAATATATTTTAATAATTTATCGTTCATTTTGTATGTAGTCTTTATAATTTTTTAAATCATTTTTATAATTACGTAGACTTTCAAATAACAAGGTTATCCTGTCAGCTGGACTAGTTGCCTCCTAAAACACATAAAACATAATATGACACACAAAAATGTCAATCTCTGAGCTGTACTGCTCGCTTTCACAAGATAGTGAGTCAGTCAGTTACTTCAATTTTTCTAAGCACCCAGTGTAAAAGAGAGCCATATTGACCGAATGTTACCATCTGGCTAACTAACGGTTATGTACCTAATAGAGATAACTCTCTCTTTTTTATTACGCAACTTAGTAAGAATACGTGACTTTTCACAGCTTGCTTGTCCATAGTGTTAATAGATTATTTTTGTACATTGCGGTTTTGAACATTTTTGATCCTTCAGATAGACTGATGGTGATGTTAGCTAATGCTATTGCTGTGGTTCTCCACTATTCCCTCTCCCACCTGGAAAATAAAGACCACAAACTCACCGACAAACTGTCTACACTTGGTCTGCACCCCACCATCTGTGACTTTCTCCTAAACTTTCTGACTGGAATGCCCCAGTCTGTCAGGACTAGAAAGAGGACTTCAGCCAGCATCATCACAACTGTGTCGCCTCCCACAAAGACAACGACATCCTAAAGTTTGTGGAAAACACTGCAGTGATAGGATGCATCACTGGCGGGGACGAAGCGGCCTACAGGAGGGAGGTGGCCAGTCTGGTGTCATGGCGTGAGGACAACAACCTCAACCTTAACACGAACAAGACGAAGGAGATGTTGGTGGACATGAGGAAGAAGAGGAGACCTCATTGGCCACTGTACATCAGGGGGCTTGAAGGAAAGGAAAGGAAAAGAAAGGATAGAAAGGGTGAACAGCTTCAAATACCTGATGTCCACATCAGTGATGACCTCACTTGGTCATTCAACACTACGCTGCTGGTAAAGAGGGCCCAACAGTGGCTGTATTTTCTGAGGAGGCTGAGGAAGTTGGGCATGTCGCTTGAGATCCTCAGCAACTTCTACAGCTGCATTGTTGAGAGCATACCAGCTGTATCAACGTCTGGTACGGCAGTACTTCTGCTTTGGAATGCAAACGCCTGTGGAGAGTGGTAAAGACTGCGGAGAAGATCACCAGGACTCCACTGCCCTCTCTGCAGAGCAACTACCACCACAGAGTCCACAGGAGAGTTGTTTCCATCCTCAGAGACAAAGACTGTTCACACTTCTACCCTCAGGCCGGAGGTACAGAAGTGTTAAGTCCAAGACCACCAGACGAAGGGGCCATCCACATGGAAATCCTCTTGTGTGTAAACGCACATGTTTTGCATCGTTTCGGCCGATTGTCCAAATGGATCCTGTAAACGCAGTGCCTGTAAATGTATTTTTACTGAAACCTGGCCCTTGCGTTCTCGTTTGGACAGCGAATCTGCATACTTTGCGTGTCGATGACACCATCCCCCACCCCTCAACCTCTAGCCTTCGACCTCTTAACCCCGCAACGTCTCATAACAGCAATTCTTGGTCGCTCATTATCGGTCCACACAAATGATTCTGGTTTCCTTGCACTAGCCATTTTTGTCTTCTTCTTGTTGTGTTTGGTTTCTCCCTCTGCTGTCTGTTTGTATACAGTGTGCAAGCTTAATGCGCATGCTCCGTCTCTTCTTCTCTGTTTTTGGTGAATTTCAAGCACCACCTATAGGCCTGGAGTATGAGCTAAAGCATGTTGAGTCATTTACAATGGATCAATTTGAACGCAAATATTCTTGAAACAATGCCAAGGAAGACAGGGGGGAAAAAAGATTTGAATCTTGAATCTTAAATCTAACCACATGCTTAAGTTAAGTCGCCATGGCTTTCTTTTACACTCTGCCTGTAAGAGCTGCCAAAAATAAAAACAACTGACTTACACAGTCTTGTGAAAGTGAGCAGTAAAGCTCAGACCTCATTGCTGCCTAAGGGATTAAAATTTTATATAGCCAGCGATATCTTAAGTTACAAAGGTAAATCTTTATTTTAGCAGCCAGCTAAGCTAGCTGACATATTAACCTCGCTAAATAAAAACAACTATGTTATTACCTAAATTATCAAAAATGCTAAAAGCACTACATACAAAGTGTACTATTAAAAGTATAGATATAACTAGATATGATCATATGGATCTATACTGTAGAGTTTAAACTGTCACATATACGTCGCTTTACATTGTGCAAGTGGAGAATTGTTTTTTAAATCAAATAACACAAAACAATTGTGAAATGGCAGCATAACATGCAGTAAAATGATGTAACACATTTGTTAAACAGCGTGGATCTACACACAAGAGCTCTTTTAAACATCAAACGCCATCTCAGTAATTAGAGAGAGAGTGAGACGGAGAAGAGGGAGAGAGCATTTCAATATTGCTGGTGTAGCATACTGATTTCTGTCACAAAGGTGACTCTAAGCCGTCTACAGTCAGTATCAAGGCAGGAGGGATGGCAACAGGGGAAAAAAATGCATATTTACTTATCAAAGACACCCCCGATGCAGCTGTGAATCAAAAACCGAGGAATATGTAAGTCAAAGAGAAGCGGAAGAAGACACAGGGAAAAAGAAGAAACAGCTTTGGGAGGGAGGACACAGACGGAGGCTGGATGAAAATCCTCCACAGGAATATCTCTGTTGCTGATGTGTTGCATAGTAACAGACTGTGCATTCCAGCATCTAGCCCATGCATTGATTAAAAACTTCTCTTTTATCTCAGAGCACTAACTTCTCCATCTTTTTAAGTGGGATGGTGCATAACCCAACATAGAGCCTGGCTTTGGTCAAGAAGCGGAACGGAAGTACAGAAATACTCCCCTGCCAGCATGACTGACATGCACTGTACTTAATCTCTAAAATGTTTTCCTCATTAAGACCGTCCTGTATCACAACAAAACATGTCATGGAGTTCGTCGTTCACACCCCGGATCCAGAACTGGGTTTACTGAGGCGAAAGCGGTAATTTGTGTTAGAATACTGTAAACACACTTTAATGTGTAAAAATGGTGAAGCTACTCTACTTTAAAATAATGTAGGATATTATGCAGCATTGCTGTCTTGGTATTAATGCTGCACTTCGCAGTCTGCTGCTTTGACAACAGTGAATCTGTTGGAGGGCAAGGCAAAGTTGTAACACATTCATCTCTTAAAATTGAGATTAATAAATGAGAGGCAAAGTGAATATTTTACAGCTTTAGCACAAGTGTGATAGTTTCACAGTTAGAAATGTCATGACCTTCTAAATTCCAGCTTAACGTCTGCTAATTGTTTTCTTCTCCCTTGAACACAGACTGCCTGGATGCTCATGTTTGCAGTGAGCTTGAAGCCAAATCCACGCAGGCATGCGGGACTCTGTTGACTGAGCTCATCAATTGTCTCATGTGTGCCATAGTGTTGCTTTGGTGTCTGTGCACATGCTGCTGAAAATACCGCTAAGAGTCGGTGACTGAGGCTCACATTATAAATCTCCACCAGGCTCTTGACACCTCTGTTACACTGTAAGACAAGACGATGCACACTGCAGCGAGATGGTGAAACGGGACTGATGCATTTTCTTTTGAAAAGGCGTCTATGCAGTCTGACTGTCTCTCTCAAAGAATTCCATGCATTGTGCGCCTGCCTCTGTCAGGAACTATGCTTTTATCACAGATGTGCTACCTGTTGTTGTCATGACAACATTTCCCTGCACTATAATTGTTGCAGATCAGCACATGCCAGTTAAATAAGTACACTGATAACAAAGCCTTGCGAGGAAGCGTGACCATATAGGCCTATCTTGTTCCTTCATAGGTTGTTCGGCGCATCTTCGCTGCAACTTAGACCTCTTCCCAATGCAGTGCTTATGTAATCATGCATTGGCTCTATGCTTCAGTTCCCCTTTTGAGTATGTACATGCAAGAACATCCCTGTAGTGTGTGTATTCTCAGTGCTTTTACAGCTCCCTTGTCACTAAGGATCAATGTCATTGCTTGGCTCAGTGTTCCTCTTGGATCCACCCTGCTTTACCACTCCACTGTCAAGATCTGTTGCAGCAGGGCAAACATGAGGCACTCCTCTCTTCAAAGTCCACTTCATTTTGGAATAAAATACAGATGAGGTTCAGAGCTATTGAAGATATCCTCCCGTCTTTGCACACACCCTAGATCCTTATTTCTTTCCACCCCCCCACAGGCAAGAGCAGGAGAGTTATTGCTCAGTGGGAGGGCACTCTGGTCCCGCTTGCATCCCGGACTAAGCTGAACACACACACACCTCACACTCCCTCAAACCACTAAAGGCACATGCTCCCGCCTGTAGCCATGGTTCCCTAAAGAGGAGTGGCGGAGAGAGAGAAAAAAAAAGAGCAGAGTGCTGTCTGCAGTAGCCTCCCTTTTGTCTGTCTCCATCCTTCCCCCCACTGCTAATACTCCTCTCATATAGCTTCAGGGACCTCAGGGATAACAGTTGCACACATGCATGCACGCTGATCACTGATGGCTCTGTTTGGAAGAATGCACTGGTCCTTTTAATGGTCACTGATGTCTTCACTTTGAGTTACAGAGGAGGTTCATCCATCAGCGTAACCGGCCAGATCTGGATTCTGATGCTTTTTGCACATGAGTACAGAGTAAAATGATGCGGGGGGCGGCGAAACACAGCAGAGACACAATGTGTATTTAGGTGTAATTATGGAGTAATTATCGCTGCTGTGCACTCAGTCTGCTGCAGCTGACCTAATCTAACATTTTAATCAGCATGAAGGACAAAGCATCGGGCCCCGCTTATATCTCCACTGGTGCAGCTGAGGGGACGGCGCGTATGGCCACTGCACTGGATGTCTCCATGATATTTTGGCTTGTGCAGACACACGCAGGATGTGGCCCATAGCCAAATCCGCTGTGTGTGTATGTGTGTGTGTTTCTATGTGTGTGTGTGTGTGTGTGTTAAGGGTAGAGCCTCGTGCTCAGACACTGTCACATTGTGTGCGGCAGAGCACGCCTCGGCCTTTGTGTGCGGTTGCCCAGTGATCACAAAGAAGGACACAGAGCATGTTCAGTTTGTGTGTGTCTACGTTGCTTATGTTTTGCATGTACGGTTCAGTGTCAGGAACATCCTCTGTATGAAATGTGCAGGAGAGAGTCACAGACTCAATGTAAAACACAAATGCACTCACAGATATATAGGGACGTTTTTTCATATTATTTATAAATAGGGGATTTGTGCAAAATGTGACAAAAACGTTTTGTATCGCACCAGACTTCGGTCGTTTTAGGTTCAAACTAAGGACAAAAATTTGCTGCAGGGATATACAACATAACATCCTCTAAAAAAAGTGTCCACATTTTTATTTCCTACCAACAAATGCCTCCCATTTCTTGTAAATGAGACTCAGGAAAATTGCTCCTCTGACAAACAGGAGCAAGTAAAGATACACCAGAGGCAATGCTAACCCCAACCCGCAAATAGAGTATAAGGATTAGAATAAACCGATGATTACTCATCCAGCCAGCATCTGCTCAATTTGCATGACTTGTGCCACAGACACGTTTTCGGCACATCCGGGTTAATGCATAAGGATGTGTCCTAAAAACAATGGAGCAATTTCTTGATTCCTTTTCTATTGATTTTTTTTATTTTTTTGAACTTTACAAAAAAAAAAAAGAGAGAGAAAAGAAATACACAACCACAGTGAGTTTCAGAGAGACAACTTGTTCTTTCCTCACTGTGGCCACAGGGAACATTAAACAATTGTTCACATTTGACTGAGCTCATTGGTGGTGCCTCAAGGGAAACACAAGGTCGAGTGAGAGAGCTCCAGGGGAGCCGTAGGTTTAGCCACAAGGCGGGAGTCTGGGGTCAGGGGTCACACAGAGAGGTGGCGGTGGTGGAGGAGCTTTTGCATTAGAGGGAGGATCTGTTCAGGCAGTCTGACGCCGGTACTGCGTGGATGTGTTAGCAGGGTGAGGTTTTTTATTCGAGTCATCAACAAGTGAAATGATCATTCACAGTTAAGAGAATATTTCGAGTTTTTCTCATGAATGCATAAACACTCATCTTTAAATCTCAGTCTAATATTTCCCCTGAGACTGAGCATCTGCAAAGAACCTCATTAAAAAAAACAAAAAAAAAACTGTATTATTCTGCTACTCTTTGCTTGTACAGAGATTGTAAGGAAAAAAGACATAATATGAATGTTGTGTTATACTCCCTCCATTATTTGAGAGCAAAACTGGGTGAATTGGGAATTGATGGGTTTGGATATTCTGGCCCTGCCCTGCACTGCGGCAGAGGCAGAGAATCTGGTGTCTGTGTGTGTGTGTGTGTGTGTGTGTGTGTGTGTGTGCATGTGCGAGAGAGAGAGAGAGAGAGAGAGAGAGAGAAAGCACACTGCAGGACTCGACACATCATCACACCTCATCAGTAATCAAAGATTAGCTCATATCTGCACAGATGCATGTCGATGGCTCCATGTAATTTTCACTGCAGCATTCAAGAACAGTTTTTTTTTTCCAACAACATGGTAGATTTGAATCTCTCTGCCCACACAGGAGACACGGAGTGAAGGGTTACGTCTGGAATGTGCTGTTGTGTTGTGTCCTGGCAGAGTTATCTGAGGATCCAGAACATGATGTTAATATTACACAACGGCACTGAGGGCAGCCCACTCAGAGCCGCATTACTCCCCTCAGATCACCCTTTGTACACCACCACCGTCCAGAAAAACTGTCCAGTCCAGCCCGAACACTGACTCATTGTCCTGAACTCTCCGCTCTTATCCATTTTTTCTGCTTTTTGATTGCACATATCCTTCGAACGAGAATATTATCGCTGTAACTAAAGGAGAATGCCTGTGGGAGCATCTTCCACCATCAATCTTGATTTTTGAATTAATTGATTCAAACGTCACCAGGGAGATAATGATGTTAGCACTCTTATGAATTCAATTTTCTGATGTGGATTTATATTTTGATTAGTGTAACGTGTGTGCGTGTCGGAAATTAATCCGCTGTGTTTTACAGCCCGTTAAATTGGCTTTGTGTGACTTAAATGCCCTCCATGACAAGGCAGGTGACCCACTGTTTACACTAGACACAAAGAACTTTTCTAAGGTGGCTGCGTATGGCAGTGTAAACAATATGGCAGGGTGGCCCCTGAAAGCTCACTGGACTGTGCCATGATGCCACTTCTCCTTAACCGAGCCCTCGAGGTACAAGCCACAGCTGAGTGGGCAATTGAACTCTCTGTGCCTGTCCAGATGTTGGCCTAATTTACAACGACTAGCAGCGTATGTGGCCCATTTACATGTCCTCTCACCCAGTGTGTGTGCCTGCATGTGCACAATGTCAGCTCCTACCTCAGGTGCTCCACCCACTGACATCCCATGATTCATGTTGTTTTTAGCAGCAAGTGTTTTTTTGTGTGTGTGTGTGTGTGTGTGGTTTTTTTTTTAACAAAGGTTTTGTGGTGAACTGGGGACAGCTCAGATTCAATGTCGTCACACCAATTTCTTAACGTTTCAATGCATTCTGATTAAACATTGAAATTAAAAAGTCGTTTTTGTTTAACGTCTCACAATTTGCCAACCAGGCCAATGCACATTTTCTCTCAGAATCCTCTACTAAGAAATCATGCAAGTTGTTAGATTTAGTTGAATAAGGGTGCATTTTATTTTATTTTACCATAAAAACTCATCTATTTTAGTGAAAAACTATACCTACATTAAAACTGCTGCAATCAGTACTTTGCATGAACCTGCGGGTAATTATCACCCAATTCTGCGGCTCCCCTCAGCTCTACTGGGCATTTTAGTGTCTCGCAGTTCACTTTTGGTTTTATACTCCACACAAATCTACTGTTCACTACATGCTCAGCACCAAATAGCACACAGAAACAGTGGGTGCACATAGTGAAGCATTTAGCAGCATTTACTGAGCATTTACTCAGTCAGGAGTTGCTGGAGAGCAAAAAAAAACAGCTAAAAGGAGAGTGAATGTTCGACTTAATTTCATGAGGTGAACGCAAACACTCCAAATGATTGCTTGTGTTGCACCATGTCTGCTGGTTCGCAAACAAAGTCGCCATATCAACTTAAAACCACTGGATATTTGTGTCAAGGGACCACAGCCTTTTAACATCTGTAAGGATCACACTTTTGGATATTTTTAAGGAGACATCGGGACAATTTCCAGGTGGGTTTGTGTGGCAACCAAAGCAAATATTTTAGGCCAAAACAAGATCTTTTCTTGACTTAAACAAGTGTTTTTTGTGCCTAAATCGAACCAGACCGAAAAACTGCAAACTGAACCTGAAGATACGTAAAGCTGCAGCATAAAGAAATGTAAAGTTTTAACATATCCGCGGTTTACAAAAACGTATGGTACCAACTTTCATTCTGTCGATCTGGTTGGGTTAAAATGACCTGCTGTACACTCTAACATGTTCTAACATCTAACATCTTTACCGTGGCAAAACAAGCACGGCCAGTGCTACGAGACCTTACTTACCTCACCTTCTTTATGATGTGATTCAATATTGTTCAACTGTGTAGACATCAGTCACTGTTCAGTGTCATTAGAGCTTATTAGCTTTATTCATTCGTCTGTAGCACTGGAAGAAGAGGCAGTGTGAGGGCACATGGGTCAGCTGGAATGGCACCTCTGCTACAAACTGTGGCATCAGGCCAGTTTTAGGCACCTCTGCAGCTGGCAGTGGCCAGATGTGGTGTGCTTGAAGACAGATGAGAGCAGCAGCCTGGTGCATCTTCAGAAGAAATGGAGAAGCTGTGAAGATTTCCAACAACCTGTAAGGGTGACTGTGCCAAGTCTATCTATCTATCTATCTATCTATCTATCTATCTATCTGAAAATGTTCATTACCTTTGCCGTGTTTGTCATTGCCTTTGAAATAATATGAGACATAATTAACACATAATTAGTTTTATTGTTATATTAAGCCGAGTAGATATTATACATTGTAAGTGGTGGTGAAAACTTTCCTGTCTGTCATCCTTATTATGCTCATCACGCTGGTAATCGTTTGTCAATTACACATCTGACTGACACGTTTCCCTGCTCTCAGTCTGTGATAATAACTCCCTGATCATCACCGCCTATGATCTTAGTTCAGGGTTGAAGTAATGGAAAATGACAGTAATCCCCCATCCATCCTTCCATCGTGATCTAAATGTGCTCCCTCCTTAATGAGACATGCTCTGCATGCATGCAGTGACACAGAGTCTGTTAAAGGAATTATTAGCACTGATAGAGTGGAAAAGATGAGCACCTCACTTCCTACAGAGATGATTGAAGTGATACACTTCTGGA